>OZ002740.1:213322121-213922121 GCA_963924295.1 Dioctria rufipes
CAGCAAGACACCTCCACCGTGGCTAAGTCCGGATTCAGGAGCACGATCCTTGCGGTATACCAGATAAGCTGGGTTAAAAATTTCAGACGAATGAAAAGATGGGTTAAGCAAAGTTTCAACCATCGGAATTATATCATAAGAATGTTGAGTAGAGCTCAGGTAGATGTCATTGACTTTTGTCCTAAGACCGCTACCATTATGAAAATAGCATGATAAGGAGAAGTTTATATTTAAAGAAGCATCATGAGTCACATAGCAGCTATCAGTCACAGAATCCTCATATATATTAATATTGGAGCCGCACATTAGGTGAAATAAAAGCTGAGACTACTTTGAAATAAAAACTGGTGGGATATTCGCAATAAAATAGATAAAATCAAATAAAAATATTTATTTTTCTAAATATGAAATTTAGCTAACTAGTTTATAAAAGTTTAAAAAGATTAAAAAACTTTTTATTATACATCCTAATTTTCAATGCACCTGTTATCCACGTTTGCGCCAACCATTTATTCATAGCTCCTGCCAGGCTAAAATGTAAGAAGATATATCAATAAATAATGTTATCCTATGCCGCGGTTCTAACCCAATTTCCTGTGTAATTTTAAAGGGGGCCCTAAATTTACAAACATGAAAAGCTTAATCCGAATAAAATGTGAAAAACGCCGGATGTTCAAACCTAATAACTCTGAAAACAAATGAGACATTTTGTATCATACTTCGAGGTCGATGTGCTCTGCAAATGTATTTATAATAAGGGATTTTTCAAAATAAACGAGTTTTTAAAACGCTATAATATTCTTTTATTTTGCATAATTACAATATATCTTATTAATCAATTTATTTCCATTATACTATAATGTCCCCACGGTAACGTTTCATAATTACTTAGCGTTATATATCTTTTATCATCGTTAGGACTGAGAGCAAATTTAGATTGGGTAATGGAAAAAACTAGATGTTTGCGAGATTGGATTAAATTTTGTGTAATTGATTTTTCAGTATTACTATTTAAACATTCAACATAATCATCGAAAGTTATATCATTTTTAACAATATTTCTTTTTATACCTTTAGATTTTTTTGTTATATCATTACCCTCTACGCGAATCGCGTACATCTTTGATCTTAAGCCAACAAATTCTGTCATAATTCTACCATTATTTTCATCTTTCATGAAACCCAACACTTTTTTGTTTACCAGTGGGATATTCCAATTGTTTTCTGGTGGATAGTCACTAGTATCAAAATGAGTCTGACAGTCACGTTTAAAAATTTGATACAGGTCAGGACAGATTACCTCATAAATGAGAGAATCTGTGTCTGTATAGCAAATTATACAGTTAGATCCAAATTGAGGAAGCATATAATCATAATGGAAATTGTATATGGTAGTTTTAGCCAAGTCAAGAATGCTCATACCTACATAAAGTGGTTTGTTAGCGAAAATCTCAGATCTATTAAGTTCTACTGCTACTAAATTTTCATTGAATATAGTGAAGGTTTTAAATTCGGGTCTTGAAATTAGGGCTTCAGCTCCATATCGGCCCAACCATTTAGTTACCAATTTCACATTACTATACTTTCGAACGTTTTCCATAGTTTTACCAAAGACTGCATTATTCATGAGTTTAAAGAGATTTTTCTCAAAATCATTTTTTGCTAATGCTCTAAGGCTAGTGTTAGGTCAATGTATGACTTGAGCCATATAGATTGATTAAATTGAAGAATTTTATGAATTTTCTTTAATATTAAACCATGTTGCAGAGCTTGGTTTAAATTTCTATAGTGTAAAATATATTATGTCTTATTACTGACAGTAGCTAAAAGTTTCATTTGCTTAGATCCTGAAGCATAATCGCGTTCCGGGCAAAATGGTAGATCTTTATGGGTGTCATGAATTTCTTGTGGATATTGTAGATCCACTTCTAAAATGTAACCAATAGGTGAATCATTAGGTACTTCTTCCACCTTACAGTTGTTTTTGTTTTCTACCCACTTGAAGCCGTTGTAAGGTAGAGGTTGTGACATTTCCCAAACATATTGAGTGTTGATATCATAATATTGTAAGGATTTTTGTGATTTATTTGGATCATAGCTAGCTATATAATATTTATTACTTGATTTGGAGTAACGTTTAGAGCATTGGCTAAGCCCACCTCGAATACCGCGCTCTACAAACATAAACATATCAATATCAGACAACAGTTTTAACGATATATTTGTATGTTTCAGCATTGTATCCCAAGTATATTCAGGTAATGTAAAATAATGTGAGGGATCTAATCTATATGTCCTTACAACACTTGAGCGGAATTGCTCAAACACATCTGCTAACAAAAGAACATCTGTTTTTAGATATAACTCTGAATATTCGCCCAAATTATTTAAATTAAATTCATTCCAAACTTTACAGGCATGTGTATAATCTTCCTCACTAATATCACAATCATTCAACTTATTGTAAAATTCAGAAATGGCGGGTAAAGTAGTCTCTAATAATTTGTCGTTAGACTAAACTAATCGTAAGGGTATGTACCTTTACGTGTTAATAGATTAAATTGATTGTGAGATAAATTTTGAAATTGAGATTTTAAAATAGGAAAAGAAGTTAAATATGATGAAAGGGCATCAAGGCTACTAGCTATAAACCGAAAAGAATCAATAAATCGAAATTTTGTTGGAAGATTATCTAAATGTTTTGTGAACGATATGTATCGCTATTTATTTATAGGAAGAAGATCAACCTTCCCTTCTAAATCTGAAGCTGAATTTTTTATAATAAAATGTGAATCATAACCGCTAAGATTATGGAAAATAACAGTAACAGTGTGACTATCTTTAAAATTTATATTACACCCAGCATGTACTGGTCCTCGGTACTTACCTGTTAAGTGACAGTGATCACGCACCTTTCTATCATCTTCTGGAAATGGTTTCTCGCAAATATGGCAGAGTGGAGCTACAGAATAGTTGTTGACCTGCTCTTCAGTTAACCGATCCATTCGTAGTGGGTTATTGAAAATATTTTCTAAATTTTCTGTAAATTGATTTAATTGGCTCACAAACCAATTAATACAATCCTCGCCACTGTAGTACTTGTAAAACGATAACGTGGGATCATGTGAGCACTTTAAATAATACTCTATACTACACGGAACATGTTCTTGATACTTGTTCTTATCACTACAATCTATTAATAAACACTCCAAGTCTGCATATATAATAAGAGGTGCTTCTATCTTATTCTTAAAGTTTTTAAATACTAAAGTTGATTCGTTTTCTGATGGTAGTTGAATTATCGCATTGTTAACTTTTTCACAATTCTTTGTATGTTCCTCCAGTTTTGTGGTTGTGTGGAAGTAGTGAAGACAACGGTCGCAGAAATGGTTCTTTCCCTTATGACTACTGAGTTGCGACCACAAAAGCCGGGATAAATTCTTAATTCAAACAAAGGGGTATTTAATTGGTTCTTCATCTTTGTTGTAAACATGTTTGTTTCTTCTGCATCATTGTAATATACATTTTATATCATGAGTAGATTTATGTACTTTTCTTTTTTATCTTTTGTAAAGTAAGTTGATAAAGTGGTATAATATGTTTTCGCAACATCTAACGGCATTTCCAAATATACAGGGTGTTTCATAATTGGTGCACCAAGCTCAAGGGTTTTATAGTTGAGGTGGAGACAAGCAAAAAATTATAAGGTGAAGGGTGGTAAGACGCGTCGTTTCGGCGGTAGAGGGGGTTTAAGATTTTTAGTACTTCTTCCACTTTACACCCTGTAACTTTCTTGATATACACCCTATCGGGGTTGAGGTAAAGTTAAAGACATTATTAGCAATAAAGAACTTTACTTTATGCCAGTTAAAACATGTCATTAAAATGTGCGTACAATTTTAGAAACTATAAAAAGCAAACCTTATCTTCAGTCACATCATTGAACAAGTACCCGGGGTGCGATACGGTTCATACAGTACTTACATATAAATCAGGTGAAAAGTTAGCAAGTATTAAAGATGAATGTGAAAAAATTAGTTGAAGACATGCAAACAGCATTTATTAACGCTAAAAATAACCGCTAATTAATAAGTGTCGCAATAAAAAAGCTTAATAGTTCTTTACGTAAGCGTAATAATTCGTTACGTCTGACCAAAATGTGAGTAAAAAGACGCAACTTATGGCAGCTATTGGTTAATTAAAAGGAATATGCATTCAACTAAAAGCACAAAGCTTAATGTCAGGTGGTGGACACTACTCACGCCGGTCTATTTGGGCTTCTTCCCGAGTAAAATGGGAAGATTCGCAGTCAGCCTTTAATAATAACATACGCACAGGGGTAATTGTCAACTTAGTCCACAAGGAACCACAAAATTTTTTAGAAGATTGCTCAGATATCTTTCGCAGGCGCATCAATAATGCGCTCAAAAAAGAAATAGCTTTGAAAGTTAATACAGTGCTTTGTGGTAAATTTAAAGTAGGAGGTGAAGAAGTCTTCGAATTTAAATATATGAAGACCAAGAATGCTCCAATATATAGAGATATAGACATTATTGCTTGGTTCAAAGAAAACATTCAAGATAAAGTCCTGAAACAGTTGGAGGAATTTCAAGAAAAAGATAGCGGTTGGGCTTGAGTATTAATATTAACAAATATACGCCACAACTAGGATCCCCATACATTGAATTACCCAAGGAAAGTGAATATAAAAAAGCTTGCGTTAATGTAAAAAATAATGATGACGCCTGTTTTGCCTGGGCAGTATTATCGGCCCTACATCCTGCAAAGAAGCATCCACAACGTGTAACAAAATACCCTCACTATTTTAATGTTGTTAACCTCAAAAATATTACATTGCCGATGACAACTGAACAGATACCAAGATTTGAAAAACAAAATAATGTTTCAATCAATATATATATTTGAAAATGTCGTTAGATTTTGCGAAAACATATTATACCACTTTATCAACTTACTTGACAAAAGATAAAAAAGAAAAGTACATAAATCTACTCATGATATAAAATGTATATTACAGTGATGCAGAAGAAACACACATATTTACAACAAAGATGAAGAACCAATTAAATACCACTTTGTTTAGATTAAGAATTTATCCCGGATTTTGTCGTCGCAACTCAGTAGTCATAAGGGAAAGAACCATTTCTGCGACCGTTGTCTTCACTACTTCCACACAACCACAAAACTGGAGGAACATACAAAGAATTGTGAAAAAGTTAACAATGCGATAATTCAACTACCATCAGAAAACGAATCAACTTAAGTATTTAAAAACTTTAAGAATAAGATAGAAGCACCTTTTATTATATATGCAGACTTGGAGTGTTTATTAATAGATTGTAGTGATAAGAACAAGTATCAAGAACATGTTCCGTGTAGTATAGCGTATTATTTAAAGTGTTCATATGATCCCACGTTATCGTTTTACAAGTACTACAGTGGCGAGGATTGTATTAATTGGTTTGTGAGCGAGTTAAATCAATTTGCAGAAAATTTAGAAAATATTTTCAATAACCCACTACGAATGGATCGGTTAACTGAATAGCAGGTCAACAACTTTTCTGTAGCTCCACTCTGTCATATTTGCGAGAAACCATTTCCAGAAGATGATAGAAAGGTGCGTGATCACTGTCACTTAACAGGTAAGTACCGAGGACCAGCACATGCTGGGTGTAATATAAATTTTAAAGATAGTCACACTGTTCCTGTTATTTTCCATAATCTTAGCGGTTATGATTCACATTTTATTATAAAATATTCAGCTTCAGATTTAGAAGGGAAGGTTGATCTTCTTCCTGTAAATAAATAGCGATACATATCGTTCACAAAACATTTAGATAATCTTCCAACAAAATTTCGATTTATTGATTCTTTTCGGTTTATGGCTAGTAGCCTTGATACCCTTTCATCATATTTAACTGCTTTTCCTATTTTAAAATCTCAATTTCAAAATTTATCTCACAATCAATTTAATCTATTAACTCGTAAAGGTGTATACCCTTACGATTACTTTATTACTAAAAACAAATTTTTAGAGACTACTTTACCCGCCATATCTGAGTTTTACAATAAGTTGAATGATTGTGATATTAGTGAGGAGGTTTATACACATGCCTGTAAAGTTTGGAATGAATTTAATTTAAATAATTTGGGCGAATATTCAGAGTTATATCTAAAAACAGATGTTCTTTTGTTAGCAGATGTGTTTGAGCAATTCCGCTCAAGTGTTGTAAGACATATGGATTAGATCCCGCATATTATTTTACATTACCTGGATATACTTGGGATGCAATGCTGAAACATACAAATATATCGTTAAAATTGTTGTCTGATATTGATATGTTTATGTTTGTAGAGCGCGGTGTTCGAGGTGGGGTTAGCCAATGCTCTAAACGTTACTCCAAATCAAGTAATAAATATTATATAGCTAGCTATGATCCAAATAAATCACAAAAATCCTTACAATATTATGATATCAACACTCAATATGTTTGGGAAATGTCACAACCTCTACCTTACAACGGCTTCAAGTGGGTAGAAAACAAAAACAACTTTAAGGTGGAAGAAGTACCTAATGATTCACCTATTGGTTACATTTTAGAAGTGGATCTACAATATCCACAAGAAATTCATGACACCGATAAAGATCTACCATTTTGCCCGGAACGCGATTATGCTTCAGCATCTAAGCAAATGAAACTTTTAGCTACTGTCAGGAATAAGACAAAATATATTTTACATTATAGAAATTTAAACCAAGCTCTGCAACATGGTTTAATATTAAAGAAAATTCATAAAATTCTTCAATTTAATCAATCTATATGGCTCAAGTCATACATTGATCTAAACACTAGCCAGAGCATTAGCAAAAAATAATTTTGAGAAAAATCTCTCTAAACTCATGAATAATACAGTCTTTGGTAAAACTATGGAAAACGTTCGAAAGTATAGTAATGTGAAATTGGTAACTAAATGGTTGGGCCGATATGGAGCTGAAGCCCTAATTTCAAGACCCGAATTTAAAACCTTCACTATATTCAATGAAAATTTAGTAGCAGTAGAACTTAATAGATCTGAGATTTTCGCTAACAAACCACTTTATGTAGGTATGAGCATTCTTGACTTGGCTAAAACTACCATATACAATTTCCATTATGATTATATGCTTCCTCAATTTGGATCTAACTGTATAATTTGCTATACAGACACAGATTCTCTCATTTATGAGGTAATCTGTCCTGACCTGTATCAAATTTTTAAACGTGACTGTCAGACTCATTTTGATACTAGTGACTATCCGCCAGAAAACAATTGGAATATCCCACTGGTAAACAAAAAAGTGTTGGGTTTCATGAAAGATGAAAATAATGGTAGAATTATGACAGAATTTGTTGGCTTAAGATCAAAGATGTACGCGATTCGCGTAGAGGGTAATGATAAAACAAAAAAATCTAAAGGTATAAAAAGAAATATTGTTAAAAATGATATAACTTTCGATGATTATGTTGAATGTTTAAATAGTAATACTGAAAAATCAATTACACAAAATTTAATCCAATCTCGCAAACATCTAGTTTTTTCCATTACTCAATTTAAAATTGCTCTCAGTCCTAACGATGATAAAAGGTACGTTACCGTGGAGACATTATAGTATAATGGAAATAAATTAATTAATAAGACATATTGTAATTATGCAAAATAAAAGAATATTATAGCGTTTTAAAAACTCGTTTATTTTGAAAAATCCCTTATTATAAATACATTTTCAGAGCACCTCAGCCTCGACGTATGATACAAGATGTCTCATTTGTTTCCAGAGTTGTTAGGTTTGAACATCCGGCGTTTTTAACATTTCATTCGGATAAAGCTTTTTATGTTTTTAAATTGAGGGCCCCCTTTAAAAATACACAGGAAATTGGGCTAGAACCGCGGCATAACATAACATTATTTATTTATATATCTTCTTTCATGTTAGCCTGGCAGGAGCTATGAATAGATGGTTGGCGCAGCAGAATATAATCGTCAAACGTGGATAACAATTGCACTGAAAATTAGGATGTATAATAAAATGTTTTGTAATATTTTTAAACTTTTATAAACTAGTTAGCTAAATTTTATATTAAGAAAAATAAATATTTTTATTTGATTATATCTATTTTATTGCGAATATCCCACCAGTTTTTATTTTAAAATAGTCTCAGCTTTTATTTCAAATTATTTCATGGTTTTAACGAGCAACAGCCTCATCACATATACTTTATGATGCCGGTCGCAAAGATGAGCACAACATGCAAATTATTTTCATTTTTTAATCAGCGTCAACGTCATGTATAAACAAAATTTTGATACGTCAAGAACAAGTTTGAATCAAAGAATGGTTTGATTATCAACAAAATTTTATTACTAGCATGGCACCCAACATAAGTCATCACGAAAGCCTTAAATTTCATCCGTTGACTAGTTGTAGCTTTGTCTTAGCCAGGTTGATGGTTTTTAACCCCCAAGAATCTTTATAAAACGTGAGTAGTATGCGTTTATTCTTAGTTTTTAAAATTAATGCCATTTGTAATCTGCCCCTTGTTTACATGCCGGAAAATGTGATTCAACTTTTTTTTTGTCTATACAAAGTGCATTTGTTTGCATTCACACTTTCCTACCATTCTACTCATATAATTAAATATCATTGATCTCCCATTCCTACACACGCTCACAATACCAAAACGGTCGCAATTTTGTGATGTTATGCAAAGTTAATTGGGTGAACGAAGTGGTTCTAAATGTGGAATAGCAGGAGCATATAATTTAAATGTGATCAAAAGATGTGACGTTCAAGGGATCGGCAAATTCAAAATTAATATGACCCACTTTTCGCTTTCAGCTCACAGTTCAAGTTTACTAAATTGTCAAACTCTTTACATACCGGCAAATTTTGTTTTTGTTTTTTCATACAAACCGCTTTTGTTTGCATTCACATCTTCCTACCACTCTACTCATACAATTAAAATATCATTGATCTCCCAGTCCTAAACACGCTCGCAATACCGAAGCGGTCACAATTTTTTGATATTATGCAAATCTAATTGGGTAAAGCAGGAGTGGCAACGAACGGTGTGACGTGCTGTTCTTGTTATGCGCTAAAACAGGTTTAAAAAATCTGCATCTACTTACTGAAGCAGCGAGAGTGAATAACGTTTTGTTTTGATAGCTTTTGCATATTGTGCAGTGTTATCAACCTTTTAAGACGAGTCCTAAGCAAAGCCTCGGGGAAACAGCTGAGGGGGCCAGGGGCACTTACCTAGCAACCCAACTCTAGCGCTTTCATGACGTCATCACCCACAACTATGCTCGTCCACGTCTACGAAGAGCTTTTATACACACTTTTGAGAATTTAGACCCCCCTTTAAAAATACACAGGAAATTGGGCTAGAATGCGCATAGCTATACTACTCATATAAAAAATTGTGGATTCCTTTTTTCAGTAAGTATTTTGATAAGCATTGGATAAAACCTTTCACGTTGGACTGAAGTTGTTGGTATTCAAGTCCTCATTTTTAGCAATTGTAACAGAAATTAATCGTATAAACAACGGGCCTCAGTTTCACCAACAAATAAAAACAAAAAACAAGCGAATTAATTAAGATCGTACTAATATTTGTATTGGACTTAAATTTGCTAGTATAAAATCATAATTCAGCCTATAAGTATAAACAGCTCGCAGAATTCATGAAGGAGCAGTTGATTTATTCTAGGAGTGCAAATCTTCGACATTTCTACACGTTGCCATTCATTCATCACTTAAGTTTCTACTGTTACAGTTTTTTGTTTTTTTGTTTGTTTGCTTTCTTCTATTTTTTCTTTGCATTTTGTGTCCTTCGTTAGTACGTTTTAAGTCAAGACAGGTAATTTTGGATTCACACATATACGTACACAAATTTTGTATGATACCCGCATTCCTATGCTGCTTATTTGTTCTAAGTAGTGTACGAGTAAAGTTAAATAAATTCCTACAAAATACTAAAATATGCCAAATCTCTAATAGGTACTAAATTTGTCATTCCGTTTGTAACGCGGGTGAGCAAAATGAATTGAACACCCGCAAATAATTTATATATACATATATTATATGTTATTTTGATTTTTGCATGTCCGTTTGTCTGTCTGTCCGTCGGCTGTGCGCAAGTTAATTCGAGACCGCGTGCACTTAGAGAGCTGAAGCTTTGCACGCGGGCTTTAAAAAAAAAAGTAAAATTAAGTTCGAAACTGTGACAAATCGGCTAAACCCTTTCTAGGGTTACCATACAAAATTTCGCTTTTCACTACATATTTGTACACTGCCTGAGAGCGCGTCAACGTAGAGAGCTGTGTTTTTATAAAAATAGTCGGGCTTTGACTTCACTTGCCCAGGTTAGTGTGAAAATTTATGCGCTACCAAGAAACTTGAGTGGTGAAGAATGCTTGGCTGCACGTTTCATTTAGACTATTTTTATTTGATTATCAGTCTTACGTAGTACCTAGATACCTAACTCCAGAGTACTATACTATAATAGATATATAAACATAGCAAAACAATTATTCTTGGGATTAAACATCAATATACATAAATCTATGATCTTATGAGTTTGTACTCTAAACTTATCTGTCTATGCCGTGTTTTCTTTTTTTTCTTTTTGTTTGGTTTCTTTTCAGTTTTCCGTTAGCGTGATTTTTGACTTGGCTGGGCCTCTTTTATTAATTAGCCTCTTTATTACCTTGCGCCCTTTCGTCTTAACTTTTGTTTTCGTCTTTCCTTTATTGATTTGAATATATTTTTTTGTCCTTCACATATGGGCCTATATAATTTACAAATATTTTAGTACTTCTTGGTTCTAGGCATGTGCTTAACCTACAACTTACCCATAGGGGTCTTTTCACTATAATTTATAATTTTTGTCTCCTTTCGTGTTTCTTTAACTAAGTGCGTCAATTATATGGGTTAATAATCTGTTTCAATTTTACCTTTTTTTCCTACTATTTGAAAATCTCTATTGTTTTTTCCAAAATTACCCGCGCTCTTATCATTTTGAAAAGGCCAGCTACGAGAGAGTTCGGGCGTTCCACACAACTTTCTTGGTGGGCCTTTTTGCCTGAAGTTGGCTCTGATACTGGGATTGAAGTATGCCACATTGGCACGTTTATAGTTTGCGACTCAAAGAAATGTCGATTGATAAATAATTATTTTAATCAGTCAACATGGTCGACATGGTCAGATTTAACATGTTACAGCTTCTTTTAATTTTTATTTATTGCTGATTGTTGCAACTAAGTGTACAATTTCATTCGCGTTAGATATATTTTCCTGTGTAATTTGACGCTACGAAGATTTTATTTGCACATAAAAGCATTTAGTGAACTGAACTTATTTATTAAAATTTATAGAATTTTTTTTATAAATGCTTAATAAACAGAAATACATAGGTATACTTTAAATTGAAGAAATTTAAGAATGAAAGAAAATATAATTGAATTTATTAAATGTAGCTTACTGATCTTTGTAATTCGTATGGAGTGCTGCTTCAAATAATTAATGTAAAAAAGTATAATATTAAATTCTGAAGAATATTAACAGCTAAGTTAAATACTAACTACAATAATATTATTCAAATTTGGAACTTACACGGTAATGTCTCTAGAAATTTTCAGCGTGTAAAATACATTCTCTGAATGCTTCTGCAGATCCGTACACCGAATCCGAACTGGAAGGGTATTCGATATTAGAGGAATATGATCAAAGTATAGGAACGGCTTACAGAGGTTTTGTAGCCCGGCAGTAAGACGTTAACATGTATTGATGAACGCATAAAATAAAAGATTTCTCACACTTCGCTTATAGGGTTAGGAACTGAGACTCATATCATATTAAGGAAATTACTATGATCCAAACCTCTTCTATGTCATATAGCTAGAGCCTTCATTGAAAACAAGTCCTTCTGAGATTGATCATTTACAAACAAGTTACTTCAAGATCATTACTTGCCCTGTAGATGCAATTTCCAGGTAGTCCAAGAGGGCTCTTAATAAGTACTTGCAAATGATCGATTGATAAACAATGGCATCGTGAATATTATACTCTCGGCACGTCATTGATAAAAAAATTAAATAGTAGCGACCCTTGCTATGAAGCCCTGTGGGATACTACAGGTTATGTGTATGGAGTCAGAAACGACTTTATCTTTTTGCTTAGTTAAAAATCTTAATACATTATGGCACTGTCAAAAGTCTTATAAAAGTCTTACAAAACTAGAATTAATATTTCATCTTTATCTAAACCCTGTCGAATGTCAGCGACCACTTTCAACAAGCTTTCATAACAATGGAATACTTCCAAAAATTTGGAATTCTTAAAATCGCGTTTACTTTTCCTGTCATGTATGTATATAGTATATGGTAAAATGAGCTTTAATACTAGTAAGTTTACGTATTCAGTGCAGAATCCCCAGATTAAATGCGTTCTTCTTTCCTTGTTCACAAATTCATAAAATAAGGGAATTGGCACAATAAGTTAATTGCGATCCAGGATTCTCATTAGCAAAATTTTAACTACAAATCGTTTAAATAAAACAAGTATTAAAAAAATAAGGAAAAAACAGGTAATATTAAAAAAAAATAAGCGAGTAAAAAGAAGGTAAGAGAGGAAAATTGCAACCTGTTTATAATTGAACGCCATGTGTGAACATAGTCCCAAAAGTAAGATATTTCTCTTATGGATATTATGACGGTTGCGCCAAATTATTAGATTTTGAAAACAACAGAATACTAACCAAATTTGTGCATTATACTTTGTTGGCTTCTATTGAGGGCAAGGGAAGGAATAAAAATTTAAGAAAAGAAGTTTAAGGAAGCAAAGTAGCAAAAGTGGGCGTGAAGTATAATACAATAGTAAGGCGCATTTGACCATTGGAGGTAGCGACAACTTGTTGGAATTCGCAAGAAATGGAATTCCCTATTTTGGAGCAACAATTATATGGTTTAAAAGAAATTGGAGGGGCTGCTTCGTTTCGGCGCCAGACCGAATGTTTTAATTTTGAGTAATTTTCAACTAAAACTATATACCTTTCGTATTATTCAATTCAATTCAATTTATTTTAAGCTAAACAAGGAGAGTACACAAGATTTACAATCTTTTAGAGTACAATTAATGAATGTGCGCAGGAAGAGAGTTACATAATCTAAAAGCTTTGACAAAATAAGAGCTCACTGATATGCTGCAATTTACACGAGGCAGCATGATATTTCGATGTCGAGATGATTGCAGGAATTCAGTATAATTAAACAGGTACCTATTCAGGATTTCTTAAATTAAAAGGATCCTGCGTTTCAGATAACACCATAGTGAGTAGCCCAAGAGTAGGGATTTAAATGTGGAGACATAATCATAACGCCTTAATCCAAAAATAGATCTTAAACAATCATTGAATCCAACGTTCAATTTCCGTTTACAAACACTGTCCATTCGCAGGAAAATTAGGGAGCCATAAACAAAAAAAGGAAGTAGAAGAGTTTTAATAAACTTCAGTCGTGCTTGCGATGGCAGAATGCTTGCTGAAGGCCATAGCCTCCTCAGTGTGGAGTATATTTTAGACAACTGGCATTTAGTATAATCACAGCACTTCATGTTTTAGTTTAAAACAACTCCAAGGTTTCGTACAGAATCAGCAAAGGTAGCACGCTGTTGCCAAATTTAACTTGGAATAAACCATCGGAATCAAGAGATATACGAGAACGAGCCAAGCATTGGGACCTGCCAGGATTCAAAATCAGCCCGTTTTGGATAGACCAATGAATTAACCAATTAACCCAATAGCTCTTTCCAGGTGAAGTTGCACATCATCTGCAAAAGATGCAGTCGAACATCACAAACGGCAGCCACAATATCATTAATGAACATACTGAAAAGCAGTGCGCCAAGTATCGAACCCTGCGGCACACCCAATCCTAATGGTAAGCATCTAGAGAAATTGTTGCCAATTTTCACCTGTTGATACCTATTTATTAAATAACTTCTGAGAAGACGAGAAGCAGGTAATTAAAACCCATAAAGAGCTCCCAATTTATGAAAAGTTGCAGTGATCAACACTATCAAATGCCTTAGTGAAGTCTAGCAGTACCAAAATAGAAATCTTATCATCATCCATAGCCTTGCGAATATCTGTAGGAAGCTTCAGTAAGGCAGCTTCACAATTGTGATGACGTTGGAAGCCAGAATGGTAGCACACCAATAACTTATTGCAGGATAGACATTCTTGAGCTTGCGCGTACATAATTTTTTCCGAACCTTTGCTAAGAACGGAAGAATACTAATTGGCCTGAAATCAGAAAAACATTCTGGTGAAGCATTCTTCGCAGTGGGTAACACAAGAGCCATTTTCTATGCAGCAGGAAAAGTAGAAAAAGTTAGGGAGCTATTTATAATATGTAATATATGCTGACTAATTATTGGAAATAGTACACGTAAGAACCGAGGGCTAATGTAGTCAGACCCAGTTGCATTAGATTTAATGGAATAAAAAGCATGTCCAAGTTCTTCAAGAGTTATACAACGCAAGGAGAGATTGTTACCAGTATTGCTCACAGATTCTTCACTAAGATATTTTGAGTAGTTTATATTAAGAACAGCTAAAATTTTCTTTTCCATAGACTTGCTTTTGAAATGTTGGTATTTTAACGTTCTGATGGTAGTTTGCACTCTATTGCTCAAGGATATATAATATAGGAGAGCCTCAGTAGGTTTTGCCCTTTTATACTTATGATATGCATATTCCCGCTTGGCAATAAGCTGTTTAATTCTAGCAGAATACCAGGGACAGTGGCCATACAATTTTCTGGGGTTCGTTCGAACTGGAACATATTTTTCATATAAGTATTTATACATATCATAACTAAGGAAGAGAATATCATGGTGAAGGAAACTGAGTGTGTCAATCTAGTTATAAAAAAATAAGCCAACTAAGCTGCTTTTAAGGAATAGGTCAAGCATTGAAGACGTTGAAGTATTGCAGTAAGTAGGTACAGAATTAACTACACTTAAGTGTGTAGACTGTAATAAAAAACAAATTCATCGTTATTCACTCTACATAAAATATTAACATCCAATAATTGTCATGGTAATGACACTAAGGGATCTACGCTTTTCCTACTTTTTAGAGATTCAAAGTCAAAAAAAATTAATTTCTTAATTTTTCTAAATAAACATTCCATCTAAATTGCGTGCAAAGCTTCGTACTTTCTAGAAATGAGCCTGTTTATACCGTGATATTTGGGACTAGTTTTTCTTAAGTCGACTTACGTTAAACTAATATACAGTGGCCTAAACATACCTCATTACGAAAAATTAGTCGTAGCTTAATTCGGTATCTGATGGATCTGAAAAATCACATAAGGAAGAGTTTTCAAACTTCTTCATTAATAGAGAGAGTTTTTATTTAGTTTTAACGAAAATGAGTGGAATTGCGAAGGAAGAAAATGCGAACTGGTCAGAACAAGTATTCTGGATGATAAAAAATTTAGTAATTTGGAAATTTTTAAATTTACTTCTATGCTCCTGTCTCTTCTCTTGTGCATGAGGTTACAAATTCAAAATATTACTTCTCATTTTCCTCGTGAAGCAGTAAGCAGATCTGATAAATTTGACAACTGCCAAAGCTCTAATACGAGCGGACTAAAGGGCAGCCGTATTAGTACTACTAAGTCAACTTACGTAAAACTAGTACTAAATAGCTCCGGTCTAAACGTTCTCAATACCTGAAAAAATCGGAATGCCAACTGAAGTTGAGTCGTTTCTACTTATATGTATGGTATATACTATTTGCGAGATAAATCTGCTTTTATGTAGCAAAGTCTCTTTAATTGTGCTCTTACCACATGTATTTAATACAAGGTATAATGATAAATATGAAAATATCACAAAAGGAACTCCGTATCTTCGGATTTGCGACTCATGCAGATATTGCCTCTAGATTCAGGAAGCTGGTGTCTCTTAGGCGATATGTGTGTATTGGAGACAAAAGCGTAAAAGAATTGACTTTTAAATGGAGAACGCGAGATTATTCTGGCTCGCCCTGGTGGCCAAGTCAATCCGAGATCTCTATGGATTTCATAGAGACGTGAGAACTGTAAGTAATCCCGATCGAATACTCATAGATTAGCTCGCCACGCATCGCTATCAAGTACCTTGTCTTAAATATTGTAATAAAAATTTTTTATAATAAAAGTCAAAGAAAAACTACGTTATTTTTGTAACTAAATGGGTTAAGGATACGCAGTTAAAAAATACTTAGCTTAATTCAAGTAGTACTACCAGCAATGTACGAAATGAGTACTTAGAAGTGTGTATTTATTTCTACTTCCCTCGGAGATTTACTGTATGAATCACAAAAAAACTACTAATGTACTCGAACTATTGAAACACAGCTTTAAAAAAATTACTAGTGTAAACCCTACTCATTTGCACATTATACGTTTAGGTAATGACAAAAAGACATGCATTTCCTGATTATTATTTATCACCACTTTCAACAAAATTATGCATGTATAATATTTATTTAGATTCTGAATTCGATTAAAAGTGATTCAGTTATCCACTGCACTGTCATCTTTATTAACTGAGTCCTACTGATAGAGATGTATGCGAAAACCAGTATTGTAAAATGGCTAGACAAATCTAAATGTTTCCAACAATATTGTGCACAATGCATATCTGTGAAATTTATTCAATCGTGATTTAACTAACAGTGCTCTATACAAAATATTTGAGTCTGATTTATTATTCAGGACAAAGGACAACCGTTTGAAAACTTGTGCATTATTTCGGTGTGCATTCATTTCGGCTATGTGTTTTATCGAAGGAAATTGAATTTCATTTTTGGATATGCATAAATTTCGGGGGAACTTCACAATTGCAAAGCATCGTTGTGGCATGCCATTAAATTGGCTTGTTTTGCCATACCTATTTTTAAGAAATAAAAACTTCTGAGAATCGTTTTTTATGGACATACATAAAACCGTTATATGTAACAAACATATTAAACTATTTAAATATTATGTGGACGGAGATTGTAGTTTAGCGCAGATATTATTTTTTTAATCGTTAACACAAGTAAATGTGTCTACGGACCGGATTCTGTAACATGGAGAATTTGGGAAATAAGAATTTCGTTTTCTTCGAATTCCGAATTCCCTAATTCTCCATTCACAATTCATTAACATGGTTGGAATTAGGGAAAACTAAGAAATGTAAAAAAGTGCGAATCGCCTGGGACCCATTAAGGGTATCATTTTTTTGGTAGAGGTTGGACTTTTTTTCATATATGAGGTAGATCTGTCTATTACCTCCCAATGTCGAAATAAATTGAAATTTCTTTTTTGTAGGGGGAGTTTTTGAGGGATGTAGGAGAGTAGGTTTTCTCGAGTTTTTCTGGAATAACGAGAGAATGGAGAGAAGAAGGAGAATGCTGTATTATAAAAAAAATAGGAGCTCAGGGCGAACAAGATAGGTGTAATAAATTGGGCGGGGATGGTGCGGGGATATAAATGTGAGCTGATTAACGGACATTTAAAAAAAAGGCAATATCAGGAGCTGCAATAATTCGCAAGGGTAAGCGCAGGATCTGTAAGCCCAATAAAAAAAATAAGAATCCGCTTTGGTAATTAGGTATGCACGAGTATTATAGGCTATATTTTATTTCGATTAACGGTAATTTGCAGATTTGAGGGGCCTTGGTGGTAAATTTTTTTGTCGGCATATTCACGGGCGCCTATCTGTGTGAGAGGGCTGTAGAGTATTGAGGTTTTTTCTGATGGATTAAGGGTTCAGAGTACAAAAATACGAGTGAACAATTCTTGGTGGAAGGTGTTTTGTGGGTTGGGATCCGTAGCACCCCCGATACCAAATTAAAGATGTAGAAGAGGGTAATTGAGTGGTGTAGTTTGTTTTTATCATTTTAATGTCATAACTGAATATACCGCCGAAAAACGTTTTTCTTTTTGGACTAGGATCATGTACATCCAAGCTCCTATATTTTGCATATATTTCTTTCGTTCTTTCCTTCACATCCGTAAGTACTCCGTTGTAAATATTTTTTTCATGGGAATTGAATTTCCAGGACTTACCAGATCTTCGCAATGATGATCTGAAAATTTGTCCATTTTTGTACCAAAAAGGGCTATTTTTTCATCTTAAAAAGTTATTTCCAAAACTGTTTATCGGATTCAAAAATTGATTACATATTTAATTAGGCACAAAATGTAGATGCTATTTCATCCTACAAAACTTAACCGTGTATCTCTTCTGTATTGGAAGAATACCAAATTGATTATTTTCCCGTGATTTAAAATTTTTAGTGGGTACCTTAAGGCACAAAATCCAAGCTTCTCTGTAAGTATTGCATGGATTTCCATAATTGCTTTTTTTTTTAAATGTAGAAAGGATATGCAGTGAATACATAGTTCAATTTGAAATTTCTAGATACAGAGATACCTGCACAAAACGCAACAAAAACAAGCAATACTCTCAGTTCAAAATTTTTCCAATTACTTTTCCACTTGCAAAATACCGGAAAATTTGAGAAGGTAGTAGAGAATTCTCGAATTCTCTGTTCCGCTTTCAGAAGTAAGTAGAGAATTCCCGAATTCTCTATTCCACTTGTTATTTCTCCAGTGTTTTGCAAGTGGAAAAATAAATGGAAAAATTCTCATAAACTTTTATGGACATTATACAAAAAATATGAGAAGAATCTAATAAATAATCTGGAAAAAATAAATTCGGCAGCACTTCCAGAAACAATATCTTGCTTTCTTAGCACCTTCCACAACTTTTTTCTTAGGGGTCACCTCTTTTCACATTCTTATTCTATAACAAAATAAAGTAATAAGAGTGTTAGCGATTTCATTAATATCATTGAATAAACAGACGCGTCCGTAAGTAATGAGCGACACTTACGGCACTTTAATTCAGGGACCGTAACGGATATGAATATTTTTAAAAAAATCATACCTAAAAAATTATTTTCTGATTTTCTTTCTATAAATCAAAAATTAAAATTAAAAACTGATTTTTATTTAAAAAATCAGAAATAAAAATCGAGAAATGATTTTTATTTTAAAAATCAAAAATATAAATCAAAATTTGATTTTTATTTTAAAAATCGACAAATGATTTTTATTTTAAAAATCAAACACTGATTTTTATTTAAAAATCGGAAATAAAAATCATAAAACATTTACCATTACACAAAATCGTTATTCGGGAGAAAAATACTTTGGCGGATGATATTAAATATGATTTGAAATATATGCAGAAGATTGTACTAGAGATGGAAGTGGCATATGTTTCATTTATGTCATATCATGTGATGGAAGATCTTTTACCCGTTCCAAAGACTCTGAAAGCGCTTTTATTCTATGCTCTCACGAGGTATTGGGCTCTAAATTTACTAAATTGATAAAATTTTCAGTCATTTAAGATAGCAGCCGATAGGAAAAATTTAGAAACAATTGTTTTTCAGTATTGGGAATAATCTGGAAATGACTCTAAAAGTCAATCTCATACATGTAACATAGAATAAGGTGTAAGTATGTTCTATTAAAAAAGAAAAGAAGATAAAAAGAAAAATGAAAAATAAATCGTTTCGTATATAATAAAATTTTCATCAGCTTGTAAGAAGTCCTTACTTCAGTGTGTTATATATCCTTTGTTGCGTCTTTATTTAATATCTCTACCTCAGCCCTGTGAATATACCATAAGCTGATCTGGGTTTCTAGGCGAGGCTCTTACCTACTCGTATGGTAGGGGAAAAATGCAAAAAGCAGATATGGAAAATGTGAATGCTTTTCCTACATTATTTACCTTGTTGCACTCTTGCAAAAGTCCCAGGAGGATATTAAATAGTCAATCGGTATTCATTTGACATTTTGATTGCATTTTAAAAACTTTTGAGAAAATAAAAGAATAGAACCTTTCTCATGACAGCTGTCAATTTTCCTTGTAAAAGTAGTGTTCAAAACTTAGAACATATATCAAACAGCAATGCGGGTATCGTATAAAATTCGTGCAAACATGAGTGAAGCCGAAAACCCCTCATAATATAGGCTGGCCCAAAACAAACGTATACCTAAATGAAGTTACTCACGTAGGGCGAACGCGCCCTTTAAATTAAACAGAGGTAGCCAAAACAACATTAAGCGTGCATTAGTTAAGTTAAGTTTAAATGTCTAATTGCCCTAAGTAAAGGCTGGCTCAAAATGGACGTAAAGAACTTTACGACACTGTACAAAACTGAGGTTTACTGACTTACTGATGTTTTTGATAGATTTCACCCTAAATAAATGCCATATTCCGTAAGAGTTATTATCTTAACATTTAACGTTTGTTTCTTTTTTCAAAAGGTGTAAAAGCAAAAAAAAAATCAGACAAGGAATTTTTTATTGATGGTAAGTATGTCTGCCCAAAATGGAGTAACCAGACGCGTAAGTACGTAATTGTGTACTTGACTTGAAGTCCACTTGAATAATTTACAAATCCCAATTTTCTAAGAATTTTTAAAATTAAAAAAATGGTTTGTAATTTAAATAATTAAATGCTTAAATGGAAATATAAAATCCAATTTTTTAATTTATAATTTCTTTAATTTTAAGTCAGAAGAGAATTGCTTGAAGGTAGGTATCGCAGAGACCTAGCAGTACTTAATATAAAGATGAAATATATATACGATTAATAACAATAACACCAAATAAAATAGCATATTTCAATACAAACAAAGAGAGTAAATCAAACAGTTTTAGCTGGGTGGCCTATAGTTCCAATGAAATATGCCTTAATATTTCTTTTTTATGGAACTACATCAGAGTTCAGTTTAACAATCATGATCGCTGCTAAATTTTGCTCTGATAAATTGAATCGCAAGTCTCCTAGAATCAACGTCAGAGCTGAAAAAGATCTTTCCACAATAACTTGTGTTGCAGGTACAGAACGTACAATACAAGCTAGCTTATACAGCCACGGAAACGTGTATTTTTTGGTGTTCCAGTAACCTATTAAATCGGCATTAACATTAATACGATTTTCTTTGTAATTATTTATTTCATAATATGCTTTTCTAATATTATCATTAATTTCGATTTCCTCCTTATTCCAATTCCATAATTCCATTTCTTTGTAGCGAGCTTTCAACAAATAAAAGTGATTCTTCCTCGCCATTTGCAGCATTTGTCGCAGAAAGTTGCAGCTGACGGTTTTGCTGAAATTGAAACAGAAACAAAAAGTAATGTAGAAAAAAAGTCACTTAAAAAATGCAAAATCCCATTGAAGTGTACTTTTTGTACATCCTGAATTTGATAAACGATTTTTTTAAGGTGCTCTTTAGCAGCTTCCTTTTTTCCTGGTAAAAGCAAACGCCTGAACCTAGGGTCTAAAAATAGAGCAGCATACAAAGTATCATTTTCTAACAACCTAGTTTGCCTTGATTGAACATGAGTCAAAGCTTTATTACTAATATCGCTATTGATGGCTTTCAACTGGAAAGTCAGGCGAGCCAAAACTTATAGAAATCACCTAATAGCAATTGTTTTTTTTTAGGTTTAAAGCTAATACATGCAAGGGTGCTAGAACTAAACTAATGTTTTCGATTTCCAACCATTCGTGCACCTCTAATTTTTCAGACGTTTGCAAATGCTCAACGCAAAACGCCTTTAATTCGGACAGTCGTTTCAGCATATTATAAGTGGAATTTCAACGGGTTGCAATATCCATTTGTGGCTTTGTAATGTTTAGGCTCTTGATTTTATATCTAGGAAAATGGAGATAAAATGCTCGAAAATACAATTAGAAATTTAATTTACCTATATGCTGGAGTTCTCAAAATTTTAACAACTTGACGAGCCTTTGAAAGAATGGTTGGACTAAACTCTACCAAAAAGTCCCTGACAGCCAGGTGAAGACAATGTGCAGCACATTTAATGGAAATAATTTGTCCAAAGCGGATGTTGTTCACGATATTCTCAGCAAAGTCATCAAGTTCATCTTCACTTTGTGATAAAGATAACAATTCCACCGCCTTAATCATGTTTCCTCCATTGTCAGTTGTTACGGAATACAGCTGTTTTTTATCAATTTTAAAATTTTCTAATATATTTTCAATTTCATGTTTTCAATTTTCTCCGGTATGCCTTTTTTGAAGTTCAATCATTAATACTGTATATATGACTATTTCATTATTTATTAATAGTTGCATATTTATTCCCAGTACTGGTCTGTCACATCGCGTGGCAGCATCTATTTTCAAGCAAAGAACCCTTCCACTCAAAATATCCATAATCCTCTTTTTAACTTTTTCACTTTTAGCGTGAACATGATCCATTATATTCCTGGTATTTATACCAGAAATTTCCAAGCCATTAAACATTTGAATGGTGACGGTTTTAAAAGAAGGTGAGTAAAAGAAAGATAATGGCAGCGATTCTTTAGTGACCATGTCAATACAGCATTGATGATTTCATTCTTCGACATTTCAACTTTAAATTTTATTTTTTCATCGCTTTGGTCAGTTCCAGTATCTTGAAGCCTTAGTCATTTTTCATATTCTGTCAGAAGTTCTCTATGATCATTTTGTAAATGCCTTTTCAAATTTGTTGTACTCACTGAACAAATTTTCTTCCCACATGACTTATAGTACATTCGGCTTGTCCACTACTTTCATTGTAATATTCGCGTACAAAAACGTTTCTTTTACGGCCCATTTTCACCAACTTTATTAATTTTCAATAACGATTCACTTTACTTACAATATGTACAACAATTCAAATACACTTATATTTATACAAATAAGGTATAATTAATTAATGCCTTTAGGTTTAATATAAATTAAAAAACTTAAAAAACACGGGAAGACTTTTTAGTACTTCTCAGATGGCTGCAAAATGCGAAGAGGGTTTTTCGCTTGCATCTCTTTTTTTTAACCACCAGGCCTACCAAGATGGGACCTTTCGTTTGCAATAGTGCCATTCCAAAAAGAAATTCTAAAATATGTCATTCCGTTTGTAACACATAGAAATAATGCTGTAGAGAAAAATGGGTTATGCGTGGGTGCATAACATTCAAAGATTACTCGAGAATGCGTATACTTAAAGATCTGAAATTTTGTACACGGCGTTTGTATAAAAATAGCAAATAGAAATATAATTTCAAGAATGGACTAAATCGGGTAACCCCTTCTTAGTGTTGCCATATAAAAATTTAGGTTTTTTCATATACTGTGAAAACGATCAGTCCAAGACATTTTTTCAGAATACGAAATCCTATAAAATTGGTTATAATAATTTTTTCTGTCCGACAAACCGTTCTAGAAATATATGCGAAAAACAACTTCAAAAATCAAAAGTGCACAGAAGGGTGACAATACGAAATTTCACACGGGCATTCATCTAGGGTATCATAAGAATTGGTCTTAGACCAATTCTAGCTTTTTTACTTGTTTTTTATTGCGCTGAAAAGTTCTTCGGAATATGAAATTTGTTATAATCATTTTTGCTACCCGACGAACCGTTCTAGTAATATAAGCGAAAAAACAAGCTTGCACATTGGAAATAAGAATTGGTCTTAGCTGATTTTTTTATGATTTTTAAAATAAAAATCACTTTATGATTTTTGTTTTTGATTTTTAAAATAAAAATCATTTTCAGATTTCTATTTTTGGTTTTTATAATTGAAATCAGGTTTTGATTTCTATTTTTGATTTTTAAAATAAAGATCAATTTTTAATTATTATTTCTGATTTCTAAAATATAAATCCAAAAAGAAAGTTACTTTTTAAAATTTCGAATAAAAATCATAAATTTAAAAAGTATAGGAATTTTGTGAAGATTCGGTAATAAGAATCATAATGCTATATTCCAATCAATTCTCCTATAACTTTTTCTAAATAATATTTTGTTTAGAAAAAATGAAAATAATTGTTATTTTCAGTACTTGCTTTAATTAAATAAATTTGACATTTAAACTTAAAGAAACAACGTTTAGGGCTATTTTGGGTACACATGTTTAATTTACCGAAAATTTATCACACATACATACTCACATTATTTTTGTCATATCTCTTATTGCTTACAAATTACTTAATGAAAACAATTTACCAGCGACAGATCTGTCTAATACGATATAAACGAGATCCAGCCATGATAACCACTGCTGATAGCATCGATGCCGTTCAGTTATCATCTAGCCAGCGACTTTAACGCATCACTCCTCGGATTCAGATCAGTGAAAACCAAAGTCTTATTTTATAATAAAGTTGTAATTATGTACATGATCTTTTACTCGTACATAGATGTTCGCTGTACTTAAGTAACTTTACGTACATTTGGGTTCAACCTATACTTGATGAATTAAGGAAAATGTGAAAAGTGTGAAAAAGTGCAAATCGTCGGGGGTATCTGGAACTTTTATTTTGGGCGAAGATGATAAGGAGAAGAAATTGATGGTTGCGGTCGCTGGCGGGGGGGGGGGGGGGGGGTACCAAAAACTACAATTTTTCCACCTTAAAAAAGGCTGACTCATTTCTTTTTCAGTTATCTCCAAACCATTTTATCGGAATCAAAAACTAATTACATATCTAATTAGGTGCCAAAATGCAGATGCAAATTCATCCTACGTACAAGCTTTCACGTGCGTATTTAAATTTTTTATAGCATATCTTCTATATTGGAAGACGACCAAATTCACCATTTTCGCGCGATTTAACATTTTTAGTAGGTACTAGAGACACTAAAATCCACATTTCTCTGTAAGTATTGCTCGGATTTCCATAATATGTATTTTTTAAATATACCAAGATATGCGGTGAATCCATAACTAATTTCGAAAATTGCTAGGTAAGTGAAAATTTCAAAAAACAGATCAAAAATTGATAATACTCTCATTTGAGAAATATTGTTCTTACTTCTCTACAACTAAAACGGCCATGAACAAAACGTACCATGTTTCCCGCATTAGAACGAAATTATCTGTTGAAAACGAACAGATGTATGCTTTAAAAAGTAAAAAAAAAAAATGAAAAAAAAAACTGTATCTACAATGAGAAAGAGGAAAACGGTTATCAATGAAATTTTGATGTAAAACTAAAAGAGAGAAGTAGTCATTACACATTCTCTTCTCAAAGCACTTCGTATAATGTAGAAAAAGCGCTTAGATTGAATTACGCTATTTATACATCAAAAATCGTTGGGGGGAACCAATCAGAATGACCTGAATATAAACAAACAAATTGTTATAAGTTTTATTTTTGATTTATCGTGTTTGTGGTTTATTATAATTTGTTACGCCATTTTAAAGGCGATTATTAATCCCTTTTTTCAGTGTTGTTAATGATGTTTCGTCAATATGGAGACGCAATATATGTAAGTGCGCAGTGCATGATTGTCTTTGGGAAAGAGGACAAGCGCGTTTCCATTTCCCTAAAGACGAAAACAGGTAAATAAATAAATAAAAAATCTGTATTAGCAATTAATCCTGCTTTATGATAATAATAATATTAATAAAGTACCTTTCTTTCTTATTTTTTATACTCTTATTATGCTATCGAGCATCCGTTTGCGTATAAATTCTTTTTAAAAAACACAAAATTGTTTTCATTTTTGTAATCACTTGGTATACTATTATATAATTGAAGTTATTTATACATTACTGTATTTTAAGCCTACTCGTTCTCAGTCGCTCCAATCTGAAGTCTTCCAAGTTGCACAATATATAAGGTTGCATATCTGGCCACAGATTACTGAATAATATATTAGAAGTAATTTTATTATATTTATAGAGCTTTGTATTACATCTCATATTGTACCGAAAAGTTTTTCAGAATATAAAATTCTATGAAATTAGTTTTAATCATTTTACTGTCCGACGTCAGACCATGTATACTGAAGAATTGGGGTACAAGTCCAATCTTATTACTGATCTGCGGTTTACCTACAATTTTCTAAAATTAGATGTCATATTCTTATTGTGTATTCTTAAGTGATTGTTGTGTGTCATTTTGTTTGGAAATCTTGTTCAGAAGTAATGTCTTTTAGAATAGAATAGAATAGATTATTAAAAACATTGCAAAAAAGAGCATGTGCAAGGTTGGTCTCATTCATGTCCAGGAGACACCCGTGGATACAACAAAATGTGGCACCACTTTTCATCTTTGTGGTATTAGTTTAGCCACCGTGGCAACTTTAGTACGGTACTAACAGGTTTCAGTATAAGGCGGTGTGGATAATGAGATCTATTTGACATGTGTACTGTTTCTTTTTGTTAGTCTAGTTTTTAGTTTACGTCTAGCACATCCGTGCTGTATGTACTTATACGTTAAACTTTAAGTAATGACGAAAAACAACTCAAGCTGAAGTAATGTCCTTATCAGAAGAAACACTTCGTTTATAATTCTATTACTTCATGCTTTCTGTTGCTGCGAGTTTGCCCGTTGAGTTTCTGCTGTTTTCCTTGACTTTGTACTCAACTTATAATACTATTATATATTTTATACTCGATGTACACAACGTGTGAAGTAGCTCGGGTTGAGGTTCTTTAATAAATGCTTTTTCTATTCTATTCTATTCATGGTATATTTGGAAAAGTATCCCTCTCACCGAAGTGTAACTCAACAGTATGACCATCAATGTTTTAATTGGTTTAGAATGATATGTCTGCAATTTGCATGTTAGGAATTCTAATATGATAACTCCCATCATTCTTCCCGTCTTTATCTAGTGGATAGCTTGTTATTGATAACTTCTGATTTATCATCATGTCTGTTCCTTTATTAGTACATTTTTCTTTCTTTCCACTTTATGTCCATTAACGTTATGTATTTTTAATTATTATGACTCCTGGTGTCCAGCATAGTATGAAATTAAGAAATGCACTAATTATGATTATAATCCGTAATAATACTACCACATATGAGGAGTAGTAAAAGTCAACCAGTTATCTTATCTAGATCCTGTGTATCTTATCTAGTCATTTCTCTTACTGTGTGCGTTCACAGGTTATGCTTATTTTATATTTTCATCCATTTTAATCCGAAATACATGGTAAATTGAACTTTATTGGATTTTAATGTTCTTATCTGAATTGTTTACGTTGGTTGGCGTCAATAGTATCTCTACCTTATTAAGGGCCAGGAACAAGGATAATTGATGTTTCTATTCAGTTATTGTTCCTACTGTGTACGTTCATAGATGAAATTTATTGGTTCAAACTACGAAAACCAATGTAAATTGAACGTTATGAGATTTAAATGTCCTTGTTGAAATTATATTAGTTAGTTGATTGTAAAAGCATCTTTACAATATTAAGGACCAGGAAAAAGATCAATTGTTCATATTATCCAGTCATTGTTCCTACTACGTACATTCACAAGTTTCGTTTATTCCATATATTTACCCGCTTGGATCCGAAATACATGGTAAATTGAACTTTATGGCATTTTAATGTTCTTATCTGAATTATTTACGTGGGTTGATTATAATAGTATCTCAACCTTATTAAGGGCCAGGAACAAGGATAAGTGATCTTTCTATTCAGTTATTGTTCTTACTATGTACGTTCACAGATCACGTTTTATTCAGAATATTAAAATGCCATAAGATGATCAATTGGCCTTATTCCTGGTGCTTAATAGGGTTGAGATACTATTTCCAACAACCAACATTTTATTGCACAAGGTTGGGATAAATATGACTGGTTGTATTAAGGTGGCGATTTCTTGTATACTGGATATTATTTATTTCTATGGTGCAGTTGTGAAAGTAAATGAGAGTGGAACTTTCAACGCTTTCTTTTTCATATTACTAGCACAGGTTGTATCCATTGTTAGTTCTTCTTCATTTAGAAGCAGCAAGTAGTTTGATTGTTGTAGAAGAATTTTCAACTTCTCTCGTTGTCAGTTCACAGTCGGCCGTTACGTTGGTTAATATTTTTATTATGTAGTCATCTGATTGGGAGCAGTAATTTTAACTTCATTGTTCTATGAAAGAAGGAAAATGTTTCAGGATGAAGTATGGAAATATTATCTTTGATCCATTATAATAGTAATATAATAATTTTACTCAGATTCATATAATTCTGAAAAATTTCAACAAGATATTGTTTTTGGTCAATGCCATTTCGTAAGATCGTATTTCTTCTTTAAAGTGATGATCGTTGGTAGATATCCAGTATCTCGACCAAAATTCGGTTCGCGTTCTTTTTGTTTTTATGTATTAGCTCAGCGTTAATCTCGTAATATGTTTGTAATATATATTAATTATGAATAATTCTCGGTTAGTCTATCGTTGATTCCCTATATGGATTATTCTAACTAACACTGACAGGAGTGTAGAAAGAAACCTTCCCACAGGTGCATTCCCTGTAGAACATGTATGATGGTCTCCATTATATAGGAAATCTTTGAACACTATAGAAAGAAATTCTACACCATTATCGTTGAAGATTTTTCAGGTACGCCATATTTGAGCGATTGTAAAAGTTTAATGCTATTCCTTGAAGTTAGGATGCTTACTCTAGCGGATTTTCTAAATTTGTCGATTATAGTAAGGAAGTTTTCTTTATCAACCACGTATATGTCTAAGTATTATATACTTAAGGATTTGCTTGGTATTTTTCTTTCGTATTTTAGTTTCTCCAACGGTTTCTTGAGAATCATATTCCGTTATGTCTTCAAGTTTAAACATACATCGCAATAATTTAATTTGTCCGTTAGAGAAATATTTCGAATAAACTTGTCGAACCATTCAAATAGGCTATCATTTGTGAATATGCTGTAATTTTATACAGATTAATATAATTCTGTAAAATTTCAACGAGATATTGTTCTTGGTCAATGTCATTTCGTTTGATTAATTGTAAAGAAGAAATATATCAAGAAATTATTACTAAGCGAGCTTTACAGGCTTACCAAATGGCTGCAGAGGATCGATCGGCTTGATCGTCATCAAAGCCGGGAAGAATATAAGGATATGTGGAAAAAATTTCACATTTTTTTTTCTTCTCTGTAGCCGTTTATGTTTTCATATGTCATCACTATCATTCCTTAACTTTTTTCACACATAATTTTTCTTTTTTTTTTTTAATAATTTTTTTGTGTCGTTCTTTTTTCGTCCAATCATATATTACGTAGGATCCAAATAAGTGCAAGGAAAATAGGAAAGAACTATTGTTAGAATCTGAGATACCCAGAAATAGTTGTAAGCCTAAATTCCAAATTCTGTCGGACGTCAAAATTTCAAATTTCACGGAAATCCAAAAAAAACTTCGCAGAAGCTTGTAGCAAAGAGAAAAATTGTGTCGGAAGATGAGGAAGAAGAACTGCATGCATCTAAAATTGAAAAAAAAAACAACCACATTTACCCAAACTAATAATGTCAAGCAACAAACAATTTCCAGTACACAAACGGAAAAATTACTATCCGAGAATACTCCCCGTGAAAGGAAATTAAATGCCCAGATTAGAGAAATTCAGAAGCATTCAAAGGAAAAAGATAGCATCATTAAAGAACTTGCGAAAGATCGGAAAAACAAAGGAAGATACGTCTGCGAGGCACAAGAATATCTTCCAAAAGATGTGGCAAAAATTGTTGAATCCCATATTAGGAATTTTAATAGAAAAAAATTCGGGCGCGGTTACACGCATGAACTGAAGCTGTTTGCTTTAAGCCTATATTTTTTGGCGCCAGCTGCTTATAGGCTTTTTTCATCTAGAATAATACTCGCAACAGAAGTAACATTGCACAAATATGTTGCAAATTGGCCTTCAAGTCGCGGTCTACATAACATTTATTTTGCGGCACTTAAATTGAAAACTGAAGGATTGCCACACATGGCTAAAGAATGTATGTTAGTTTTCGATGAAATGCCAATTAAAGAAAATTTCTTTTATGACAGGGTAAAGGGCGAAATTATCGGCTTAGAAGACAATGGCAATGAAAACAAGAACTTGATCCTTTGATCCTTTGATCCTCCTCACTTAGTCAAAAATTTAAGAAACTATTTAATGACTAAAGATATCATATTTGATGATAATAAAACAGCGAAATGGATAGATATTCGCCGTTTTGCTGAATGGGATGAGAAACGCAATCAGATTAGCTCCTAAATTGATTTCAAACCATCTTCAACCAAACAGTTTCCAAAAAATGCGGGTAAAATACGGCACTCAAGCTGTGAGTTTTACAGTGGCATATGGTTTATATACACAAGCAAGCAACAACCAGGGATCATCAACTACAACCCACACTGCAGAACTTTTTAGAAAAATTTGACGGTCCTTTTGATATTTTCATTTCGTCTAAATTTTCTCAAGCTAAGAAGCTTAAACACCTTTTCTAAGGAACAGGAAAGCAGTTGGAGCATTTAAAGGAAATGCAGAAATGTTTGGAAGGACTCAGGATAATTAACATGGACAATAAGGACGTTACAAATGCTGGAACATTTGTCAAGGTATAGCGAATTTCAATTTCCAGCCTTCTCAAGCTACAAGAAAATTTGAAAGCAGAAATTGAGTATGTTCTTACCAGGCGCTTAAACCAGGACGCCTTGGAAAATGGGTTTGCGATGATCCGTCGACGAGGCAGTAATAATCGCAACCCGACTTATCGCTAATTTGCTACTTCTTTTAAAAAAAATATTCAGCATGAAGTTCTTGCAAGTTTCTAAATCTGCGAACTGTGAAAATGAACAAGTTTTGCAATTGCCACCAATTAACAGAACACTCATTAATTTGCCAGAAAACCCACGTCATGTATCATATCGACATCTCATAATAAGGATGTGGAATTAGACGAAAAAAATGCCATGATTTATTTCGCTGGTTGGCTCCTTAAGAACCACAAGGAAAAGCATACTTGCACTGAAGTTGTGTTGAATGAAAAAAAAGTAAACAGTATTTTTGTAGAATTTAAAACCACAATGGTTATTTACAAAACCATTGAAAGAGATGCATAAAGGAATATGAGGAGCTTGATAAGGCATTCTTGCTATATTTCGAAACTTTAAACGTAGATAAATATATTGAAAACAAGTTATATAACACATTTAAAGCTAATTTCAAATATGAATGTTGCGAAGCTTCAAACAATTAGTATTTGCTAAGATTATTCGTCAGGACGCGAATTTATTATATAATAAAGTTTTCCAATAATGAAGTGGCCACTTATAACAGCCGAAGGAAAGTTTTGACATTAAGCCATCTGTAAATTATTATCGACAGAGTTATTCTGCAATAAGCGACGGTGATTTGACAACAACTCCGGCGTTATAAGTGAGGTTGGTAGAACGTCTTCCAGATCTAACATTACATAATATGTTGATCATATCTGTTTGCTGGTCTCTCGACATATGGAATATAAAAGAAAAATTATGGAGATGCTTGAGGCAGAAAAGGATCGATGACGAAACCAAAGAAAGAATGGTGCATCGGAGTCCTCAAGAAAGTTTGGAAGTACAATCAGCAACTACTAGAAGATCCTGAATCGAACCTAAAGTTGTCACGTAGACTTAATTCTTAGCTTGCAAGCTTCTGTGATGTTGTCTCTGTTCCTTCAACTGAGCTAGATTAAATTCAAAATTTCACATTTTTATGACAGACTCAGGCATAAGCGTAAATATACATAAGGTATTAAGTACATAGTTAGAACATAGTAAGACTTATAATGTTATAGTAGTATAATAGTGAGGTAAAGGTAGGTAGGTAGTAATGGAAATGCAGAGAGAAATAGGATTATAATAGTGAGGTACAAGTAGGTAGGTAGTAATGGAAATGCAGAGAATTGGTGAAAGTTGGTAGGTAGCAATAGAAATGCAAATAAATAATATTCAATACGTAGTGAGTTAAGATAACTCAAGGGACGAGGGACGTATTAATAAGCTAACGATACTAAGGTACTAAGAAGTAAAACCTACTCATAGAGAAATAGGATTATAATAGTGAGGTTAAAGGAGGTAGGTAGTAACGGAAATGCAGAGAGAAATAGGATTATAATAGTGAGGTAAAAGTAGGTAGGTAATAATGGAAATGCAGAGAATTGGTAAAAGTAGGTAGGTAGTAATAGAAATGCAAATAAATAATATTCAATAAGTAGTGAGTTAAGATAGCTAAGTGATCAGGGATGTATTAATAAGCTAACGATACTAAGGTACTAAGAAGTAAATCCTACTCATAGAGAAATAGGATTATAATATTGAGGTAAAAGTAGGTAGGTAGTAATGGAAATGCAGAGAAATGGTAAAAGTAGGTAGGTAGTAATAGAAATGCAAATAAATAATATTCGATAGGTAGTGAGTTAAGCTAAATCAAGGGACGTGGGACGTATTAATAAGCTAACGATACTAAGGTACTAAGACGTAAAACCTACTCAGTTAGAGCTAACTTAACAAATAATGGCTAATATAGAGAAAAATAGGATTATATATTAAGATAAATAATATTTAAAAAGTAGTGAGTTAAGATAAATTAACGTGAAAACGAGAGAATAAAGTTACCGTCGATTGGAAATACGACCGAGGAGATTGAGGGCCTCATATGTCGCACTGCCCTCGTGGGTAAAAACCTTTACTCTTTTCTTCTTATATACATTACTAATAGACATAGCTGTTTTCTCAATACATACTACTCCTAAGAAATAAAGTACAACGCAATTCCGTCGTTATGTTTTTAACCAAAAATGTGTATATTTTAAATAGCTTTCGGTGAGAATCGGGAAAATTAGCACACTATGTAGTAATTCATTTACTTTTGGGTTGTCAATTTTATTTTCAGGTCTCTCCAATTTGTGCAGACCTTGCCGTGGTTATAGGGCTTAACAGTATCTTCAAAAGTCATGCGTAGTTATATTTATGTCGTTTACACAATATAATTTTGAGCTTCATGAAAAGTCTAGCCATTTCGCGAAATAACAGCTCATTGAGCGTAAGTTGATACACTGCATTTCGCGAAATTGATAGGCTCTTCATGATGTAAAAAAAATTACTGCCTAAACTCTGCAAAATTACAACAAGTGTCTACAGCATATACATATTGGCGAGATAATGAACTGTATAAAGAGATAAATTATCCGAATATAGTTAACTGGTTCTAATTAAACACGTTTTAATTTAATTTCAATAAAACTTTTTATTTATGTGTTGTTGGTGAATAAATTACATACAATTGTTTTTTTTCAATTTATTTTATCTCACAATATAAAACGAGAATACCAAATTTGTATTTATAGCATAAGCTAGCCAGTGTAGTTTGTAACATTCCGCCTGCCTTGAAGTATCCACTTCAATGGACTTTACAGGGAAGAAGACACAGCTTAGTCACGGGCCGCTTAAAGATGCCGGACTTTGTCAATAGTATTACCACTTTTATGAGCTTATCTCTACCGGGGTGGACTTGTTGAACTCTACCGGGTAACCAAGCTGATGGTGGCAAATTTTCATCCTTGATGAGAACAATGTCGTTAATCTCCATGTTGGGACGAACTGCTTTCCACTTATTTCGTTGTTGCAGTTTTTATATGTACTCCATTGACCAACGCCGCCAGAATTTGCTGTGGAGCCTCTGGATATATTCCCATCGCGTAAGTGTATAGATAGATCCGTCTTAATTAATCTGTTCAGGAACAGCAAGTAGTGGGCAACCAACCAGAAAATGTGCAGGTGTGAGAGCATCAAAATCATTTGAATCCAAGCTTTTAGGACACAACAGTCGGGAGTTCAAGAGAGCTTCAATTTGACACAACAGTGTAGTTACTTCTTCAAACGTCAAGAGTGCATTACCCATTTCGCTTCGCAGATAACGTTTTACTGCCTTAACTCCAGATTCCCATATACCCCCGAAATGAGGTGCTGATGGTGTATGAAGTGCCAATTAATGTCTCATTCAGCTGCAAATATAGCAATTTGTTGGTGATGATTAGATGATCTCCAAATTTCTAAAATTTCCCTTTGTTCTCGTTTAGCTCCAACAAATGTTGTACCATTGTCTGAATAAATATGTGATGGCAGTCCTCGTCTCGAAGCAAATCTCTTTAGTGCTGCCAGAAATCGGCTGAAGTTTGACTGCTAACGAGCTCTAGGTGGAATGCCTTTGTTGTGAGGCATACGAATAAAGCGATATATGCTTTATATGTTTCGGATCATCTGCTCTTCCAGCTTCGAACAAAAATTTGTCCTGCGTAATCGATTCTAACGTTTTGAAATGCTTTAGCAGGCTGCAGACGCACTGCGGGTAGGTTTCCCATCTGCTGCTGGCTTGGCTGGAGTTAGTATCGTGTACATATGACACAAGTATGGATGACTATTTTAACAATGTAGGGACAACCAATAATCCAGTAGCGGAGAGTGATGAGACTAGTTAGCAAACGCTCTCGAGCATGAAAATATCGTTGGTTTGTTCCAAGTGACCATCTACTCGTAGAATACCGTCGTCATCAATGTATGGTATTGTTACAAAACGACTTACCTGTTTCTTCGAAACCATCGCAGTGGAAGTAGTTCCTGTATTGCCTCTTGGCTTCGGAAGGTATAAATGGTTCATTTGTGAAATATAGATCTTACATTGATTCCGATGTGATTTCTCCACTACCAGGTGAGAGTATTAAAACAAATGTTGAATCCTTTAAAACACTACGTCGTGATGAATCGGTTCCACGAAGTGTCCAATCTTTCTTTGATAATTCACTCTTTTGTTAAGTTGCCGGCACACATCTAAATTGAATTAGAAATTTATCCCGTGTTGAGTCCAACGACATGTCATGCAAATGTTCTATAATAAAATCATCTAAAGCATCTGAAATATTATCTCCAGGAACTTGTATAGTTTCAGGTTCAGGTTTGAGTTCACCTCGAAAGGATAATGTGAACAATCTCGCCATAAATCACCTCCAGGTGGTTCTAAAATAGGACCATATCCAGGCCTGAATTGATACCCCAAAAGAGACGATTCTTCTACAATTGCTCTCAATGTGTTTTGATTATCGACAATATTTGTTGCAATCGAGGACGAATCTCTACGGGATAAATTAAGTAAAACATGATTCCTATCTCCACCCCAATAGGGTAGACTTAATAATTATTCTAAATTTAGCGGTGTTAATTTCGGTACCTTGTCCTTTTCATCCTCTATAGAATAACAATTGTTCCTCATTAGCTCATGTTCATGCAAGCGAATTCCGGATCACTAACCAGGTGTGCAGTATATCCGAGCGTGTCTAGCCCTCTGACAGGTCTAGGCATAAATTGCAAGGTACCGGATCAAAAGGGGGTTAGAAAGAAGAAGAAGATGGTGTGTAAAAGAGAAAATTAATTTTTTATTTCTTTGTTGAATGTGACAAAAATTCGTATGTATCTTATTTACTATGTCTTAAAATAGAAATTCAACTATGTAATTAACTAAATAACAATAAATCCAATGTCAAAAGAATCCAATATTTATAAATCTGATAGCAAAGAATCCAATATTGAAATAAGTCTAATGTCAAAAGAATCCAATAATTACAAATTTGATAGCAAAGAATCCAATACTAAAATAAGTCCAATGTCAAAGGAATCCAATATTTACAAATCAGATAGCAAAGAATCCAATACTAAAATAAGTCCAATGTCAAAAGAATCCAATATTTCTGGCGTGAGAGTGCTCTCAAAAATTTAAGTCAGCTTCGTGAATCTGCAATATGAAAAATAATGACTTTAGTTGACAGTTCTGTGTGAAACTTCTGATGTATGGTGAAATGTCACTACTACGTCAAAATACCGTGTGAAGAGCACAGTGTATAGTCATGATGTAGTATACACGTGTATATTGGTTTCTAATCTACTTAGTAATACTAGAATCAATGTTTCTAGGATTGCTTGTTTAGAGATATTAAAATCAGTGTTTTTAATACCGTGGAATATGTGGGTGCCTTAAGATTCTTAGAATACTAGAATCAATGTTTCTGATATTGCGCGGTTTATATGTATTAAAATCAGTATTTTTAATACACTGCAGTGTGCAGAGGGGCACAGTGTATATTTGTTGAAATATACGAAAAGTTAGGTTAATGTACCTAAAAATACTAGAATCAATATTTCTAGCCTTTTGTGATGTTGTATTAAAAGCAATATTTTTAATACGATATGCTAGGATCAAAGAACTCCTAGGTTGATTTTCCAAGACTTGATAGCTTCAATACTGCTGATCTGTCTGGTGTGAATGCTCAGAACGCAATGAAGATTTTTTTCTGTAGGAAAAGAGAGAAGGCACGTCATCATGACTGATGACAATTGAAAGTTGCTGCTGCTTGATGGCAATAAATTATTTTGGTGAGGTTTTGTATTTATTATGAGCAATATTTTATATTAATGTTTCTTATTCTCTCTTTTTAGCAATGTGCTGGTTTGGAACGCATGTCTAATGGAGGATACTGTGTACCATATAGGTAAATGTGTTTGTGGTATATTCCCAGATCATAATTGATCTGGGGTTTTACCTTTCTGTTGACCCTTTAATGTTTTGTGTATATGCTTTTTAGGGAAGATCCTTTGGAGTGGCCAGTGCATAAGCGTTGTGCTATAAAAGCTATAATCTTTTAGCGAAAATATGTGCACTGCGTTGTGCTAAAAAGCTATAACCCTTTAGCGAAGAAATGTGTACTGCATTTAATGCAGTTTGCCGACTCTTTTGTATTCTTGTTCCAGCTTGAGTTAATTTAAGGTGAGGTGATGTTGTTTGTATATAAAAAATGTTGTGTGTTGACGGAACATCCTCCCACCTCAAAACGGAACAAAGTGCTTTTGTGTTAATCCAAAATGTGAACATTTTTAATAAAATATAACTCGTGTTTTGATAAAAATGCACTTACGTTATTTGATTTGTAACCATACCCTGACCTTCCCATTGGCAAGTCTTTTGAAACGTAGGATATCGCCGTCTTCGGTGGAGATGCGAAACATTTTTCTTGCCGTTAAAGCTTGAACCCATGGAATCGGCTGGTGTTGTAATTGATCCCATAGGCGGGGATCGATTATTAAATTTGATGGTATCGGCTATCTATTCGCAGCGGAAGCTGGTTGCTGATTTTTGTTTTTGGGGGTATTTGGTCTTGCTGTGGGAGCCGGTCGCTGATGCTTGCTTGCACTTGGTCTCTCCGTGACGGAAGCCGATGACGCAGTTTTGTGTTTGTAGGAAATTGGTGTCTCCGCGACAGAAGCTGATGAGGCAGTTCTGCGTTTATAGGTAGTTGGTGTCTCCGCGACATAAGCCGATGATGCAGTTCTGCGTTTACAGGTTGTTGGTGGCCGTCTAGGCCTAGTCGGCTGCCTGAATTCTGGCCCCTTGGGTTTTGTCACTGCCTGAAATGGAGGTTGAAAAGGTTTTGGTGGCGCTGGGGATGTTAAAGTTCTAAGCCGTTCCTTTAATGACTCCAGATCTAAAGATGGCATGGAATTCATGATAATAAAAAAAAAATAAAAAAAAAATAAAAAATGAACTAAAAATAAAATAAAAAGATAAATAAATTTTTCCTGCACTTCTTCACAGTTTCGCGCCCTTTTGTCGAATGGTCGTCTGACTGTGAGTTTAGAACTGATCTACTTAGAGACTGTACGTTCGACTGTTAAAGGTTGGTCTTCATTGGGTAGCTTGTATAATTTTGAGATTGGCCGCAGAAAGGAATTGCTGACAATTTTGATTGTGGCTACTCTGACTTTGTTGTCAGTGCCGGGAGAAATTTGAGTAATTCTCCCCAGCGGCCATTTTGTTGGTGGAATTCTACAATCTTCAATTAAAACTATGTCGTTGATTTGTATGTTGTAATGCGGTGTTTGCCATTTGGAGCGCTGTTGTAAGCTATGAAGGTATTCCTTCGACCACTGTTTCCAAAATTGATTTGTCAGCCATTGAATATATTGCCAACGTTTCAAAGATGAAATGTTCTCTGGTATAAATGGCTCTGGGATCATTTTTAGTTGTCGGCCTGTTAAGAAATGTCCGGGTGTGAGAACGTTGAGATTGTTTGGGTCATTTGATAAGACAGTTAATGGTCTAGAATTGACGCATGCTTCGATTTGACAGATTGTAGTGGTTAATTCTTCGTATGTCAACGAGGCGTTTTGGAGTGTTTTTTTCATATATGTTTTGATTGTTTTCACTGCTGCCTCCCATAATCTGCCGAAGTGAGGTGCTGATGGTGGATTAAAGTGCCACGTGACACCTGTCAAATCTGAATCTGCGGCAATTCTTTCAGGTAGAGTGTGCATCACCCTCTGAAGTTGTTTGCCTAGTTCTCTACTTGCTCCAATGAAGTTAGTTCCGCAATCCGAGTATAGATGTAAGCATAGCCCTATTCTGCTGATGAATCGCTTCAATGCAGCGATGAAAGCCACTGTCGTCAATTCCGACACGACCTCGATGTGGATGGCTTTCGTGGCCATGCATACAAATATGCTTAGATAGCCTTTGCTTAATTTGGCATTTCGCAGTTTTGACGTTTTGACGTTGATGGGTCCGGCGTAATCTACGCCCGTGTACTCAAAGGTTAAGGTGGGGGTGACTCTAATTGGTGGAAGATCTCCCATAATTTGCTTTGTTTGAGTGGGTTTGGTTTTAAAACACGGAATGCATTTTTGAATTTGATGTCGAATCGTGTTTTTAGCGTTTAATAACCAATATTTATTGCGGAGTAGGTTCAGAACCAATTGAGGTCCGCCATGCAGGGAATATCGATGTATGTCATTGATTAAAATATTAGATATATGGTGTTTATTTGGTATGATGATCGGATGTTTTTGATCATATGGTAGAATGGAATTTTTGAGTCTGCCGCCAACTCTGATGAGTTTATTGGAGTCCATAAATGGATTGAGCGATAGAATGAGACTCCTTTTTGGTATGGGTTGGTTGTCTTTTAGACATTGATATTCATGTGAAAATGAGAATTTTTGTAGCGTTGTAATTATTACCATCTCAGCTTCTCGTAATTCTGAGTATGTTAAATATTTGTCGTTGCGATTGGTATGGCAAGCTCTATAGTTGCTGATGAATCTCTTACAATACGCTATAATTCGTACTAATTTGGGAAACGATGAATATTTTGTTAACCACTCTACATCCTCGCTAGTACAATTCAATGCCTTGACTTTCCGCGTATCAAGCTCAATGCGCTTGTCAAGACTGAGTTGAGTCGGCCAATCTTGGGAATGTTTTTGTAGCCATGATGGTCCAGTCCACCATTGTTCAAATGTAGACAGTTCTTCTGGCTGTAATCCCCTAGAAGCGGAGTCTGCTGGGTTTTGTTTTGATGGCACGTATCGCCATGATTTCGGATGAATGGTTTCTTGGATTTCGGCTACTCTGTTGGCTACGAACGTTTTCCAGCAGTTTGGTGGTTTCTGAGTCCATGATAATGTAACTTCGGAATCAGACCAAGCATAGATGGAGCTGTTTTGAAGCTTGACATCTGCCATTATTTGTTTGAGTAGGCGGGTGAGGAGGACGGCTCCACACAGCTCGAGCCTGGGGAGCGAGACTGTTTTTATTGGTGCGACCTTTGTTTTGGACGTGAATAAATGGGTGTGAATTGAATTGTCTTGATACGCAATTCGGATGTATACAGCAGCTGCGTAGGCTGCAATTGATGCATCACAGAAACCGTGTACTTGTATGGTTTTGGCGTTGGGCGTGAAATTCACCCATCGTGGTATTCGAATTTTTGAGAGATGTGTTAGACTTTCTCTAAATATTTTCCATTTTAAGGAAATTTCGTCTGGTAATGGTTCATCCCAAGAGAATTTGGTTAACCACAAGCTCTGAATGAATATTTTTGCGACAATTACGCTCGGGGCTAACCATTCTAGTGGGTCGAATAGAGCTGCGGTCTCGGATAAGATAATTCGTTTGGTGACATGAGCGTGCGGGGGTGGATCTGTCATCTTAAAACTGAATTCGTCTGTGATCGGGTGCCACTGGAGACCAAGAGTCTTTATTGTGTCATCTTCGGATAAATTTAATATGGCTTTTACTTCTCTGTGGTTAGGAGGAATGTTTTCCAGTAATTCTGGATAATTTGATGTCCATTTCCTTAAGTTGAATCCCCCCTTATTCAAAATGCTAATAAGTTCTCTTTGTAAACGTAGCCCTGTCGTGATGTCATGAGCTCCAGTCAAGAGATCGTCCACATAGAAGTCAGTTTTCAGACTTTCAGCTGCTAGTGGAAAGTTGTGCTGCTCATCTTCTGATAGTTGGTGTAATGTGCGAATGGCAAGGCATGGAGCCGCTGCCGTGCCGAATGTTACTGTTGTGAGTCGGAAATCGTTTATGGGTCCGTTCTTTGATTTTCTCCATAATATTCTTTGGAAGTCTGTGTGCTCAGGATGTACTTGTATCATCCTGTACATTTTAGGATGATTGCCCACAAACTCGGCTGTATTGTTGGTCCGACCAACATTTGTTCGTTTAGTGACCTTCCATTAGCAGATTTGGTTGATGCGTTAAAGACTACCCGTAATTTGGTCGTAGAACTTTCCTTCATCACAGCGTGGTGAGGAAGATAATAATGGTTGATGTTAGGTGTGTATTTCTTCCTTTCGCGTGTGAGTTCGGCTGGTGCAATTTCCTCCATGTGTCCTAGTTCTATGTATTCGTTGATACATTTTTTGTATTGGCAGTATAAGTTTGCATCCTTTGATAAACGTTTTTCCAATTGGACGTATTGCATTAGGGCGCGTGTTCTAGACTGGCCCAGTTCTGGTCCATTCGGTTCTAAATGGGATTTCCACCTGATATTGGCCGTTCTCCTACCTTTTGGTATTAGTGACATATGCCCTTTGGCACGCTTCGTCATCGAGATGGATGCTCTTCATGGGAACTTCTTCTAATTCCCAAAATCTTCTCAGCAGTTGGTCTGTTTGAGTGCTGAGGTTTGTTTGCATTGTGAACATACGTATATTACTGTTGCCAGATGAGTTTGTATTTCCCATCAGGATCCACCCCAATTGGGTGTTCTGAGCAGTGGGTTCCCCTGGTGCCCCCTTTATTACTCCGCTCTCTATGATCTGGGCATATGTGTCTGCCCCTAATAGAATGTCGATTTGACTGGGAGTATGAAATTTGGGATCTGCTAATTGCAGGGTTTGTACGTATGACAGATTTTTGACGTTTATTTTGTCAACTGGAATGAGGTCTGTGATTTTCTTTACTACGAGAGCCTTTAGTTTTGTCTCATATGTCGTGTGAAGTGATTTGAGCTTACATGTCACTTGGGTGTTTACATGCGCAGTTTGCGTTTTTCCCAATCCAGTGACCTCGCCGCTTGTGGACTGTCTTTTTAGATTTAGTCGTTTGCTAGCTGCTTCTGTTATAAAGGAGACTTGAGAGCCAGAATCAATTAAGGCTCTCATCGTGGAAACTTGTCCTGATGAACTTTCTATGTCTACTAAAGCTATTGACAGCAGTGCTCTCCTTGGATTGGTAGAGAAGAATGGTTGTGTTACTGCCTCGGAGCCGTAAGTAATACGATCAAGGTTCGGTTCTCCTTGTTTTGAAATGATTTTGGATTTGTGTGAATTGCCTAGTTTGGATGATTGCTCTATGTGTAAGAGCGTGTTATGTCGTTGGTTGCATTGCAAGCAATTTTTTTGGATTTTACAACTGGTAATATTATGCCCAGAACGTAGGCAGTTCTTGCATAATTTGTTATGTTGGGCAAATTGTAGTCTTTCTGCTGATGAGAGTTTGCGTAATGCTGAGCATTGAAACAGACTATGGTTTTGCTTGCACTTTGAGCATGCCGGGGACTTATTAAGGAATGTGTATGTGTGTTTTGGTGGAGAATTGTTAGGCGAATTCTCTTTGACTCTTGTGATTTTATTATCTTGGAGAGCTTCTAGAGTGCGGAAGCGGGATTCTAGAAATTTGACTAGATCGGCATAACTAGGTATTGCGGTTTGACTTCCTTGTTTTTGCTCCCAGTGATAATGCGTTTCGGCTGGGAGTTTTTGAACGAGGAGATGCACGAGAATCGGATCCCAATTGGAGGTACAGATTTCGAGTGCTCGCAAATCATGGAGACTCTCTTCTGTTTGATCAATCAAGTTCTTGATTGTTTGGGCGGATTCGTGTTTAATAATGGGCTGATTAAATAATAATTTGAGTTGTGTTGTCACTAATAATCTTTTGTTGTCGTAGCGTTTTATGAGAAAGTCCCATGCCTTTTGATAATTGTCGTTAGTAATTTCAAATTGCCGGATTAGTCGTTCGGCCTCGCCTGTCAGACAAGTTTTTAAATAGTGGAATTTTTGTACCTTTGATAAGTAAGGACCTTTATGTACCATTGATTATTTACAAATCCGATAGCAAAGAATCCAATACTAAAATAAGTCCAATGTCAAAAGAATCCAATATTTCTGGCGTGAGAGTGCTCTGAAAAATTTAAGCCAGCTTCGTGAATCTGCAATATGAAAAATAATGACTTTAGTTGACAGTTCTGTGTGAAACTTCTGATGTATGGTGAAATGTCACTACTACGTCAAAATGCCGTGTGAAGAGCACAGTGTATAGTCATGATGTAGTATACACGTGTATATTGGTTTCTAATCTACTTAGTAATACTAGAATCAATGTTTCTAGGATTGCTTGTTTAGAGATATTAAAATCAGTGTTTTTAATACCGTGGAATATGTGGGTGCCTTAATATTCTTAGCAATACTAGAATCAATGTTTCTGATATTGCGCGGTTTATATGTATTAAAATCAGTATTTTTAATACACTGCAGTGTGCAGAGGGGCACAGTGTATATTTGTTGAAATATACGAAAAGTTAGGTTAATGTACCTAAAAATACTAGAATCAATATTTCTAGCCTTTTGTAATGTTGTATTAAAAGCAATATTTTTAATACGATATGCTAGGATCAAAGAACTCCTAGGTTGATTTTCCAAGACTTGATAGCTTCAATACTGCTGATCTGTCTGGTGTGAATGCACAGAACGCAATGCCGATTTTTTTCTGTAGGAAAAGAGAGAAGGCACGTCATCATGACTGATGACAATTGAAAGTTGCTGCTGCTTGATGGCAATAAATTATTTTGGTGAGGTTTTGTATTTATTATGAGCAATATTTTATATTAATGTTTCTTATTCTGTCTTTTTAGCAATGTGCTGGTTTGGAACGCATGTGGAATGGAGGATACTGTGTACCATATAGGTAAATGTGTTTGTGGTATATTCCCAGATCATAATTGATCTGGGGTTTTACCTTTCTCTTGACCCTTTTATGATTTGTGTATATGCTTTTTAGGGAAGATCCTTTGGAGCGGCCAGTGCATAAGCGTTGTGCTATAAAAGCTATAATCTTTTAGCGAAAATATGTGCACTGCGTTGTGCTAAAAAGCTATAACCCTTTAGCGAAGAAATGTGTACTGCATTTAATGCAGTTTGCCGACTCTTTTGTATTCTTGTTCCAGCTTGAGTTAATTTAAGGTGAGGTGATGTTGTTTGTATATAAAAAATGTTGTGTGTTGACGGAACAGAGCGTTTGTTTTATTGTTGTTTTATCTCAATTATTGAGAAACAAAACACAGCAATAACACAGAACTTTCTCATTTTTTTTTTAAACTGAACAAATTTGACGTTTTCATAACATGCACATATGACACTACTCATTCGGTCAGCTGTTCCATATCGGCAGATATCGAGCAATAGTAGAGCCCTTAACCAAAGTAAGGACTCGACCCAAGTCCATTTGTAGCCATCTAGCGAGTGGTACGAATAAACCGAAGGTATATGGGATACATGATATTCCCATTACGAACCACACTCCGCCATCAGTGACGTGTGTATAAGAAAGCACGATACAGAGCACGAAAATGTTTATACAGTAGTCACAGAGCTACGTCACAGGCAATTATTTGCAGTGGTCAACATTTTAAAGTGTATGCCTGGTCCCCCATATACCTTGAATAAACCAATCTGACAAATGTAGGAAAGCGAAAACATAGCGAAATAATTTGACAAATAGGAAATCTGCATTAAACAGACCGGTTGACAGAAGTAGGAAATTAAAAGGAAAACGAATCTTGTTTGACAGTGTGTAACGTAGAATAAAATAAGAACCCGTACAAAAATCAAGGAAAGACTAAATTGAAGTTTCAACACCACTTAAAGTAAAACTATATAAAAATCCTGTACAGAGTTTACTAAGTCCCTACGATAAATTTTGGTAAATGTATAAAACTAAAGGAGGAGGTATTAGAATAAAAAGCACTATAATAGTAGCGACAGATAGGAAAAGTTAGAAATGTCACAAAGAGATAAGTGCCACATGTAGTAGAAATAAATTTGTAAAAATTAAAAGAAGAATTTTGACCTGTGAAATGCAGTTTTTTTTTTCACAACCCGATCACAAAAAATAAAGGAAAGCAATTAAATAATATCAGAACGCAAGCGTTGGATGATTTGGAGCTCCCCAAATACGGATTCCAAAGGAAACCAGAGCCCGTTGTACCAGGCCCTCTTCAGAGGCCCTTAGCTGGCAGAGCCGTATGCGTTCGCATCAGTTTTGGGAACCGGACAAGGCGGCAGAATTTCGCGCCATACACGAGGGAATCAAGCTACAATTCTGGAGTATTCAGTGTTCGTTCGCACACTCTACCCCAACGCTCGGACTTAGTAGTCCACCAACATTGGCAACCGCTCGGCCAGGTAATAAAATTAAATAAACATAAATAACCTAATCAAGCATAAAGTTGCAACATACACGCAACGCAAAATTGCAACATTGGTGTCAAGTGTGGGGTACCGCGGCTCCTGAAAGGGGAGCCCCCCACTAAACCTCAAGTCGCTGGCGAGGAAACCGGCTATATCTAGCACTCCAAATTGACGACCATTAGAAGCTAAGATGGAGGTACCCGCAATTCAGTGAAAAACACGAGTTAAGAAGTAAAGTTACAGTACCGTTTTCTTGGTGTAATCCATTGCAACGCTAACGGCTGTTGGAATTAACCGCTAGCCATCATTTACAAAAACGAACGATTTGCTATATTTGTGATGAGGGAAATAGCCCAATCTATACTAATTGCTAATCCATAATTAATTTGAAATATTTACTATATAATTAAGAAAAAAAATACAACTATATTCTATTTACTATATTCACATAATTAAAAAATTACAACTATATTCTATTTACTATATTCACATAATTAAATAAAATTACTACTATATTCTATTAACGATATTAGCATAAGTGAAAATTACAACTATATTATATTCATATTATCTAAATAATCACTATTATCATATATTTGTATTCCCTTAAGTTTTTTACATCTGCCAAAATTCCCATATTTGCTTAAAGACGGTTGAAATAATGAAAAAACATTTTCCGAATCGTTTTACATTGCATACTTGTGGATAATCATTGCGTATTGTCGTCTTCCTATATGTTAGTAATAAAATGCAAAGCAGCTGAAATTTTTTCCACATGTAATGGTTTTGAAACGTGAAATCAACTTTAGATTTTCCTAATCTGTGCCGTGATTCATAAACTGCGTTACAATAAATACTCATCTACGAGCTTATAAGCGAGAAGAGCTTTCTTATATTTGCCAGTGAAGGTTTATATGTCACGAAAGAATAGAATTTTCGATAGGTGAGATCAACTCGGAACTCCTGCGATCCCCAGTATACTGAGTAAAAGGGCAACAATCTTATTAAGTCACTTTATCTACCTCCGATATCTTTGGGATAGTTAATCAACTTAGTACGCGTAGACACAGACAAGGGGTTATTTTGTTGGCTCCTTACAACACAAGATCATTGCGCGGTCACCTTGAATGTACATACTATTTAATTTTGAATAACTTTCTTTTAAAACATTTCCGCCCGGACGGTTGAAACAAACTAAACATTTTTTTTTTTTAAAAACCATAAATTATATTTTCCACTAAGCATACATTTATATATAATATAAAATCACAGAATTATCTTACAAAGTATATACATACACATCAAATTTAATTTCTTAGGAATGGAGTAAAAGTATCGACAACATTTAATTGCTGCATATACTCCATATAAATCCTATGCCACTTTGGATGCATCTTTAAAATATTTAGGATAGTCTCAAGAAGCGGTCGTTTTTCAACACTCAAAATTAGTTTATTTTCCGTATTTCCAGATCCATGCGCTGGACCTAATAACTCATCCAAAAGTAAACGAATACGTTTCTCTGTACCATGTCCAGCTAAATAAAATCCCAACATTGAGTACCAATATTTAAGTTCCTCTGGAGAATTAATAGCTTCACACAATTTAATTTGATTCTCAATGAATAATAATTTCGCAGATGATTGCCAGTTATTAGAGTTCAAGTCCATAGAATTTATTGATGTGTTGTGCGATGATGATGCCTGAACAGACATAAGCGGATAATTTCGTATGTTTTTCTGAAAATCTTTCGGTATTGTTGTTTGTACACCATGACGAATAATAGGATCTGTCGAAATTAGTACCATCCAACATTGCATACTTCTCCAATATGGATAGGAGCTTCCATTGGAGAACAGCACTAAACAACTAAACATTTTTGTTTTCATTAGATAAAAAATAATTTCCACTCATATGCATACATGTAAGTTCATCTAATGTGGATTGTCGCAGCTCGAATTTCCGTTGAAGTTTTTTTTTTTTTTTACAATCCAATTATTTTAACGCATTGTAAATCCTTGGGACTCCGCGTTTTGTTTTTTATTCTTTTCGTTTTGGTAGTTCAGTTTCAACATTGGTGTCAGATGTGTATAACCTTCTCAGAGCAGTGAATTTTTAATTTTGCTATTTCGTAAATTATTTTCCGATTTGAACAGACCAGATAAAGAGATTTTTTTTCTCTTAAAAACGAAAGCAATTGAGTTTCTTAAAGCTTATATGAAAAGCAGATGTACACGACGTGATTTGTGGCACACTCCCGAAGTGTTTGAAATTATAAATTTTGGGTTGGGGGTTTCAAGATAAAGGAATTCATAGGAAGACCTGTCCGTTCCAATTTTAACTAGATGAATTCTTTTGTGTCAGTGGGTTAGTGGAACAAAGCTCGACACTATAAGAAAGAAGACAATACGATATAAAAGTAGTTGAATTTATTCATAATTCGGGACAACGGTGTCCTTACGTTATCAGTAGACTTTTATCAGAGAGGAACGAATAATTAATAAACAGTTAATATACTTCTAATTGTGTCTCGTTGAGCTGAAATTAAAGTACGGTGAGGCGATGGCAGATGAGAAGTTAGAGCGAATTCTGGATAGCATAGAGGCTCATGCTGCCTCTTTAAAGGAGTTGACGGTAGAAATTCGGAAACAAGCTCAAGATGTATTAGATCTAAAAAATGGTTTAAAGGAAATTCGCGAAGAAAATGTTAGTTTTCGAGAAGATTTTTCGGCGCTGCGAAAGCAGGTTAGTGATATGACCATTATGGGTGCTTCTACTTTTGTGGAGAAAGTTTTTGATACTACCAACGATCGAGATAGAGCTGATGAGCCAGTTCCGGAACCACCTGACGCGAATTCAACTTTATTTACACCCGAGTCTGGGCCTGGAGCAAGTGATAAGTTTGGGAACCACGCAAAGGATCCAAAGAGGGTTCGCTTTACTACCCCAATAGACAGTGACGACTCGAATCGGCGACAATCTGTGCCACTGCCACTCACGAAACCTACAGTGGTCGCAGATTGTACCTCACAGAGGCTGGCCATACCACCTACGGATTATGATGGTAAAGTTATTTGGAACTGATATGAGGTTCACTTCAATGCTGTGTCACAGGCCAATGGATGGACCAGCGAAATGAAAGCTATTTGTCTTGCGGCCTATTTACGAGGTACTGCACTGACTTATTATGAAACTTTAAGCCCTGAGACGCGCGAATCATTCGAGGAAGTAAGTAAAGCCTTAAGAGCTCGGTTTAGTGTCAACCATCAGCAGTCTGTCAACCATATTCAGCTACGAACTAGGACCCAGAAGAATGGAGAGAATTTTGCTGAGTTTGCCAACGATTTGCAGAGGCTAACACAGCTGATATTTGGTGATTGTCCAGAAAGTGCCAAAGATCGCATTGCGCTTGAACAATTCCTAGACGGCATTGCGGACATAGATGTGCAGGAGAAAGTTCGGGATTCGGACCCGACCACACTACAACAAGCTCTGCAGACAGCTATAAGAATAGAGGCTAACCACAGAGCAACAAGGGCAGCCAAGAGGAATATACGAATAAAAAACAAAAATCAGCCGAGGAGTTGGGGAGGAAGGCCCACTGGAACAGTTCAACGAAATGAAATCACATCTAATAATCCAATTTCGGGAAACGCCAACGAGCTAGCCTGAGGGGGCCGCAGCTAGCTCATTCAGAAAAGAGAGCCCCAGCAAATCCTGAAGAAGATTATACCCGTCATACAGCATCACGGAGCATTATTCGGCATAGAATGCATGGATCTATTCGATGGTTTGCTGCGCAACGTGGATTCGGGTTTATTACTTGCGATGGCAGTTATGGAGATGCCTTTCTACATATGAGTCATGTCCAGTATACACTCTCAGACTCCCAGAGAAGCTTGAGCACCGGCGATAGGGTCGAGTTCGATTTAGTGGAAGGGAACCCAACGCCTAAGGAAATAAGCGTTATCCTTGTAAATAATAAAATGGAACACGAAGAATATCCTACAGAGGCGTCTCAAGTCAAGAAACTGGAGTGGAATAAACTAGCGAACTACCACGGCGCAACGCCTCCCACGCAAAATACGGCACCATTAATGCCTCAAAATGCAGATACTTTCCAATCTAAATATGAATGTTTAAACAAGGACGCGCTGATCCTAGGGAGCGGGGACCAGTGTGGTCATCAAATGCTCCACACACAGCTTACATCAACACCCACGCAGGGAACACCAACACTACACTAGCCGATCAAAACGCGTCAACTATAAAGAATACCACGACTGCAAATCATAAGCTGCCACCAAGATCTACACCGGAAATTATTGTCACTTCAAATGCCGGTACCACAACCAGTGCTAAGCTCATAGCAACAACCAACATAAAAAAAATATTAACACCACATCAAGCACTAACGCGTCTCCAACCATCAACACCAAACCGACCCCAACATTCCACCTATTAGGAACAAGGCTCCAACAATAAACCCAAACTCCACCATCTACACTAAAGCCATTGTTCATACTACACCCGTAGTTAAAGCCACAATAACATTAATTCGATCGGAAGGCACCATTAAAGTAACCAAACATCAAACCTCAACCTTGCCAACTCCACCGTACATCACAATAAGTCAAAGTACCGCCACCGATACAATTAAAATATCTGGGAGAATTGGGGGGATTTTAAGTAGTATGATCATAGATACGGGGGCGACACATTCAGTAGTACATGAACGGATCTGGAAGCAAATGCCCAGTCGACCATGTCTTCAGCCATGTTTCACTTATCTCAGAAATGTTACCGGGAAAACAAGTCAAGTAAAGGGGATGATAAGTCTAACAGTAGCCATCAGGGGCTTCACTACCACTCACACATTCTATGTGGCCGAGATTTTCGATGACTGTATCCTGGGGATGGATTTTTGATCAAGTCATAGATGCACTATCGACTTAGAAGATCTCAGTCTGAAAATAGGAAATGAGCATATAGCGCTGCGAGATCAGGAATCATGCATCACTGTGAGAGGCGTATACGACTACACCATTCCCGCCGGTTCAACATGTTTCATCCCCTTTGGCAACACGTTTCTGGGAAACGAGAAAACAGTGTTCCTTTCGTCAAAGAATACGCCATCAGATCTTTGGCTGCTACCAAGCCTTTGTCAGTCCGATAATGGGAGAGTTATTGTACCGGTAACTAATCTAGGGCAGGAACCATACGACATAAAGGCTAATAGCCTGCCAACGGAATTGCATGAGCTATTCGAACGAGCTGCATCTAATCTCAAATGTTATCAAAAACGGATACTAAGGCATACTCTATTCGAACATCGGGACAACTTCGCACAGACAAAGAATGACCTGGGTCGTACGTCAATGTATTGACATAGGCGATAATAAGCCTATTAAGCAGCCCCCGCGCCGGCTACCACTAGCGAGAAGAGAGGAAGCCGAACAGTTAGTTCAGGAAATGCAAAGCCAGGGAATTATTCAACCGTCCAGCAGCCCGTGGACTTCTCCCGTGGTTTTAGTCAAGAAAAAGACGGTTCAACACGTTTCTGTGTCGACTATCGCCGACTGAATGAGGTAAATGAGGTATAGACTTGTGAGAGCTAGTCTCGTTCGTGGGAGGGTGTGCCAGTTTTTAATGGACAACTCAGTTTTTTTCAAATTCAAATATAAAATCTTTTATTCAAAATAAATTCATTTGCTTAACCTAATATCACAAAATTCATTTAACAAAAATTCAGAACTAAAAACTAACCTACAAACTACTAAAACTTCAACATAAAATTCAATAAAAAAATAAACAAATTAAAATTCAAAATAAAAATCAATGTTGATGCGCTTTCTCGCTCGTTGTTACTTCTGAAAAAGAAGAAAGAAGAAGATTTGAGCAACTGTCATCAAAATAAATTTCAATATATATGTTTATCGACGACTGTCTTTGTTGGTGCGTGAGGGCACAAGGAAGTAAAATACCTCTGCTCGTACGTGAGGGCAGAAGGAAGTAAAGTGTTATAATTGTTAACTTAGTCAGATTAGTCTCTGACAGTATTTTGAGCGTGCGCAGAAGTGTAGCAATATGCTACTACAAAGAAGAAGAAGAGCAGATTAATCTCTGCAGCAGAATTATTCTTCTGCGTAAATGTGAGCAGGAGATGTTTGCAGATTATTCTCTGCGCAGAATTAATCTTCTGCTTAGGTGTAGGAAGGAGTATTGCAGATTAATCTCTGCGCAGAATTAAACTTCTGCTTAGGTGTAGGAAGGAATATTGCAGATTAATCTCTGCGCAGAATTAAACTTCTGCTTAGGTGTGGGATGGATTTTTGGAAGTGATAGGAGTTTCAGATTATTCTCTGAAGTATAGAATTAATCTTCTATAATGAGGTTGGGAATATTCTTGTATTTAGATTAGTCTCTAAACCAGATGAGCTCTGGACCAAGAATGATTTTCTGCTGCGGCTCGTCGGCTTTATATAGCCGCCGCATCCAGTTATGACATGTCGCCTGTCGGTTTTCCCTAGCAACGATTGATGCGATATCTGAACGTACCTCATACAGCTGATTGACGTAGTGTCAATTGCTGTCATCAACAAATGTAGGAGGAATGTATGTTTAAGGTAAGTTTATAATGTTTTTACATGTTAATGTTAAAATTAATAAACTATTTGTATTTTTTTTTAGATAATATTCTTGATTGGGGAAATACTGGAACGCTGCTGGACTAAAGAGAGGAATTGCCTAGATTTTAGATAAGTATTCTTGTTTATAATATTTTTAAGATTTAAATACTTTGTGTTTTGTTTTAATTTGTTTTAGGCTGGACGAGGAATCGGTGTTTTGGCATTGGGGAAAACATTGAGCGATATAGGTGGACTAAACAGACTTGACACTAGACGCTTTAGCAGGATCCAAGTGGTTTTCCACCCTAGATCTCCAATCCGGGTACTGACAAGTTGAAGTAGAGGAGCTAGACAAAGAAAAGACCGCATTTACAACGGGTCGGAGGCTGTGGGAGTTTAACGTCATGCCTTTCGGCTTAACAAATGCTCCAGCCACATTCCAGAGGTTGATGGAAGTGGTACTTCAAGGTTTATCGCCGCAATCATGCCTAGTATACCTGGATGATGTCATTGTCCTTGGGCCATCATTCGAGAGCATGATACAAAATCTACGCCTAGTCCTTGAACGTCTCAATTTGGCTAACCTGAAAGTGTCTCCCAGAAAATGTCAGCTTTGTCAAGGAGAGGTTAAGTTTCTCGGGCACGTCATAAGCGCTGACGGAATATCAACTGACCCTGAGAAGACCTCTGCTGTTCGGAATTGGCCTGTACCAAGGAACAAGAAAGATGTCCAATCCTTCCTAGGATTGTGTGCGTACTATCGAAGATTTGTCCGAAATTTTTCAGTAGTTGCAAAACCACTTACTGAGCTAACGGAGAAGGCACGTACGTTTTGCTGGACAAAATCGTGTGAAGAAGCATTTCGAACTCTAAAAGATCGACTTACGTCAGCACCAATATTAACCCAGCCGGATGAAAATCTACCATTTATATTAGACACTGACGCAAGTCAGCATGCCTGGGGTTCGGTGTTGTCGCAGGTTCAAGACGGAAATGAACACGTAATAGAGTTTTACAGCAAAACTTTCAGTAAGCCTGAGAGAAACTATTGTGTGACGAGAAAAGAATTAGTAGCAATTGTAAAAGCCTGTGCGTATTTCCAACCAAATTTACTGGGTAAGCCTTTCACTATTAGAACCGATCATGCGTCACTGCGCTGGCTGATGAATTTCCGATCACCAGAAGGGCAAGTAGCCCGCTGGATAGAACGGATGCAAGCTTTTAATTTCGAAATCGTACATCGCGTGGGAGTCAAACACAACAATGCCGATGCCTTATCACGAAGATGTGCGGAATTTAACTGTCACTACTGCCAACGCCTGGAGGACAAAGAGTCAGTAACAATGCGCATAATTACGGTACAAGACAACATAGCCGAATACCAGCAAAGTGATCCGGACTTGAAATGGGTACGAGACTGGCTGCAAGCTGGAAGGCGGCCCGAGAAGGATGACATCAAACAGCTCAGTCCAGAAGTCAAATCTTATTGGTCGATGTGGGCAAATCTACTTTTGGAAAACGACATAGCCTATCGACTTTTAGATAATGGACGAGACACTGTAAAACAGATTATTGTACCGAAGTCATTGAGGAAGCTAGTGCTTCAGCAAGTACATGACTCACCCGCTGGGGGACACTTCGGTTTCGATAAGACGTTGGGAAAACTACGCCTTAGATAATACTGGACCGGATGTAGCACTGATGTAAAAAATTGGTGCATGACATGTACTCAATGCCAAGCGCGGAAAGGACCGTTGCCAAGGACGAGAGCAAGGTTACAAATTTGTAACTCAGGAGCCCCGTTCGAGCGAGTCGGCGTGGATATCCTGGGTCCATTACCAAGGACAACAAACGGCCATCGCTACTTGGTAGTATGTATAGATTATTTTACGAAATGGCCAGAAGCTATACCAAGACCCGAACAAACCGCAGAAGTGGTAGCCGACGCTCTAGTAAGAACAGTTTTTAGCAGATATGGAGCTCCACTGCAGCTGCATTCCGATCAAGGGAGGAACTTTGAGAGTGCTGTATTTGCAGCGACACTCAGCCGATTTGGTATAGAAAAAACACGAACTACTGCTCTTCACCCACAGTCTGATGGGCTAGTCGAGCGGTTTAACCGCACAATACTGGATTATCTCGCTAAATTTCTAGACAAAAACCAACAAGAGTGGGATCAATACATTCCATTCCTGCTGCTTGTATACAGAACCAGCATTCACGACAGCACCAAACAAACTCCAGCTCGTCTCCTCTTTGGAAGAGAATTAAGGCTACCTCTCGAAATGGTTATGGGTAGTCCGCCATCACCTGCTGAACCAACCTACTTGTATGTGGAAACGCTTGTCGAAAGGCTGAACGCAATTCACGAAATACGAAATAGGAATGAACGTGTGGTTATATTTCCCGCGTCGCGTCACCGGTCGGTACCCGAAACTCCAGAAGGACTGGGACGTTCCATACACAATAATTGAACAAGTCACGGAAGTGGTATATAAGGTAAAGAAATGTCGCGGTGGGAAAGTAAGAACAGTTCATGTAGATCGCTTAGCGCCCTACCACGAGCGCAGTTAGGTACACTTCAAAGTTTAATGTTGTCGCACGCATCAGTGCAAAACGCACTCCACACCCCAAATTCAAGCCAGGCAAATACCGCAACAACAAAAATGCAATAGAAATTCTAAAAGATAATCCATAATTTTCAACAAGGGGCCAACGTAAGATTAAACCGTCAGGGAATAGTAAAGATATAACAAGAAGTGAACATAACTTCATGTACTCTTCAGTATTAAATTGATAGAAGTTAATGCTTAAAAAATCTTTTTCTCAAAATCTGGAAATTGAAATGGCAGATCCGCTGCAAGCACTTGCTGCATTGGGGAAGAGTTCTCCATATTGGCAATCTATCATAGTTTTATGTTAGAAAAAGAAAATATTTCCAGAAGCTGCACCTACACCAGAAGATCTGTTTTATTTGTGCAATATTCAGTGATCATAGGTAATCAACAAGAAAAGAAAAGTTTGTCTAAAACAATTAGAAATGCAATTATACCCTGATAAATCAGAGCAACTTCAGGCATAAAGATTTAATCGTCCTTTGTCACACCAATTTAGCCAAATTAAATCTTCAGATTCGGGCGTTGGGTTTCTGTCACTCATTGTAATAAATTTATTCATCTAGCTGAGACTGAACAAACAGAGGCAGAACCAGCACTGGAGGACAGTGCATCTATGAAAAGGATGAAAGGAACCTCCAAATTAAAATTTTGTGAAAATGTAGAGGATGCTGAAAGCCTTATTGAAGGAAATCAGCTAGAATTCCAACATATTCTGCAAACATTAATTGCAAACCTAGGAATTCGGGAGTTAATTCGTCCGCGATTGAATTATGAACAAATTATTCATAGTTGCGGCTTTGGGATTGATAGCGAAATGTTTGCAAATGTTGCATTCGGGAAAGCACTCCTAACAGCAATAGGGAACTTCGAACTCTTAAGGGAAGCTAACATTCATCCGTTTGTGTTTCTTGCTGAGAAATATAAACAGGCTACACCAGAACCAGTAAGATATTCTTCAAAGTTGAAGCCATTACACTATAGGGAAAAGTCTTCATACACAAAATTAAATCGCACAAGCCTCTCAATGATAATTTGGAAAAGAATTTTGAACTATCTTTCAAATTTTGGCCAGGTACAGGTCTTCGTATATTCATAACCATAAATCTACAACAAAACTATTACAAACGACCAGTAGCAACGCAGAAGCTTTTGCCCTGACTTATCTGAAATCTGAAGGATTCTGTGTTGTTTATACTTTTTCACCTGAAGCGGACAAGCTAACGCAAGTACCGTGAGATAAAACAATAAAGCTGAAGAGGTTGGTAAACCTCTTACGAACAAACAAAATTGCCAGCGAAATTATCTACCATTTAAGTAGGCAAGCAAGAAGAAATTTGCTAATGATCTCTCCATAACAATTATTCCCCCTATAGCTCGAGGAAATCCAATGAACAGGCCTGACAAATTACTGGATCATCTTCATGAATATCGGGCAAAACGCAATAAAAGAACAAAAGTGGTGTTAATAAATCTTTGCCGATTTCAGCCGGGACTCATTCATAGTGTTGACCAGATAGAAGGAATTCTAGAAATATGCGGAATTGATGAGAATACAACAAACTTGATTAATGCTTTTGGCACAACGAATTTCTCATAAGATGGTAAATTTTGTATGAACAGAGAAATAATTTAATTTAAGTTTTCGCTAAGTAATATCACCACGACATACATCAGAAAACGGAGTTAATTTGTTTTTCATTTGGAAATAGTCGGACTGAATATTTGTAATTTTTGAATTTTACACCATACCTAACATAGCTTAAGACCATCTATGCTCGTATCTATTCTGAAAAATGTGAACACATTCTGGGGCATTTTGTTTTCAAGATTAAACGGAACAAAATAGTGATGAAAAACCATGGAATAAGTTTTATTAAGTTTTTAGTTTGCAAGGCTCGGTTATTAAAGCTCTAAAAGAAACTAGCATGAGTAGAAATTTTTATAAAATGGTACAATTACCTTCGAGAAATGGATAGATTTTGTCAATTTTGTCTTTGGCGGGCAAGAAAGAATAGATATTCTAAGTTTCAACGTTATGGGCTATGCCATTGGCTCACATTACCCCTAACACTTCCGAATTGGGCCATTTCTTATATAAAACGCGGTATGAAGTACTAATTACTCAACCCAACGGCCACTTAGCATCGATAGTTGTGATGCGACTAAAAACAAGAATACATGAATGCGTAAATTTCATAGTCCAATGAGACTTTTGCCACACGTTGGCTTGGGAAGGATAGTATGCTGCAGGCTCAGACCCTTGAACTTTTCTTTACTTTATAATTAGAGTCGATTTTCAAATAGTTCAAACAATTAAATGAATTCTAAACAAATTCTTAATTATACAAGTTAAATTTCAACACGGAATTATACGTCTCGAATTAGTTCAAGTGGTCTGTATAATGCATGTGGTATTCCCCGGTGTAGGCAAATACAGGAGCTACTAGTATACAAACTTAAACTCGTTCGTTTTTTTTTCTTGAACCTAGTACAGCTTGGATGGAACTTCAAGCTTGCGAGTGGGGAGTAATGTTACAAAACGTGTTTCGTTGAAACCCTCGCAGTGGAAGTAGTTCCTGTATTGCCTCTTGGCTTCGGAAGGTATAAATGGTTCATTTGTGAAATATAGATCTTACATTGATTCCGATGTGATTTCTCCACTACTAGGGCCCCTATTCTGCAATCTCACTCACTTATGACTGTATGAGAGAAGTCACTCACTTCGATCTCACTCACCCACCATATAGGTATTCTAGAAAACAAATGGAATGCGATGTACACTGTAAAATAAAATAATCCACCCCATTCGTGGTGAATATTTTTGATGTGACTTTATATTTGGTATAGAGCCTAAACTACTATCCATAAAGGAAAATAGTCTTCTGGGAATTTACAGCTTGGTTCCTTAGCTTCCCAAAGGCTACACTTTCTATATACCTTACTTAACAAAATAATAAAATAGTTTTAATTACAAAATAACCTTACCATTTTACGTTCACTAATAATTGCATGTGTGTATGTACAGCCGGAGTCCGAATCTGTAGGCAGCTACATTCGATATCATCACCCCATGGCATGCCATGACGGCACAGCGACATTGCAATGATTACTCAGCTGACAGTTTTTGTTTGAGGAATCGTAGGCATTTGGTTCAGATAAATTTTTTTATAGAATTTTGTAAGGAAAGGTATAACAATTTTATTTCGATTCGAAAGGTAATAAAGCAAGCTTAAGATTATCAGAAAACCATTTTTCTGTATGTATAGCAGTTTAAGGCGGAGGAGCTATTCAAATCAAACACAAATGATCGTGTCGAGTACCGAATACCCAGTAGTAATATCTCACTCACTTTGCCACAAATATTTCACTCACTTGCGTTCCAGAATAAAGAAACACTTGGAATCGGGTAAGTGAGTGAGTGAGTGGAGTGAGTGAGATTGCAGAATAGGGGCCCAGGTGAGAGTATTAAAACAAATGTTGAATCCTTTAAAACACTACGTCGTGATGAATCGGTTCCACGAAGTGTCCAATCTTTCTTTGATAATTCACTCTTTTGTTAAGTTGCCGGCACACATCTAAATTGAATTAGAAATTTATCCCGTGTTGAGTCCAACGACATGTCATGCAAATGTTCTATAATAAAATCATCTAAAGCATCTGAAATATTATCTCCAGGAACTTGTATAGTTTCATGTTCAGGTTTGAGTTCACCTCGAAAGGATAATCTGAACAATCTCGCCATAAATCACCTCCAGGTGGTTCTAAAATAGGACCATATCCAGGCCTGAATTGATACCCCAAAAGAGACGATTCTTCTACAATTGCTCTCAATGTATTTTGATTATCGACAATATTTGTTGCAATCGAGGACGAATCTCTACGGGATAAATTAAGTAAAACATGATTCCTATCTCCACCCCAATAGGGTAGACTTAATAATTTTTCTAAATTTAGCGGTGTTAAAGAATACGCCATCAGATCTTTGGCTGCTACCAAGCCTTTGTCAGTCCGATAATGGGAGAGTTATTGTACCGGTAACTAATCTAGGGCAGGAACCATACGACATAAAGGCTAATAGCCTGCCAACGGAATTGCATGAGCTATTCGAACGAGCTGCATCTAATCTCAAATGTTATCAAAAACGGATACTAAGGCATACTCTATTCGAACATCGGGACAACTTCGCACAGACAAAGAATGACCTGGGTCGTACGTCAATGTATTGACATAGGCGATAATAAGCCTATTAAGCAGCCCCCGCGCCGGCTACCACTAGCGAGAAGAGAGGAAGCCGAACAGTTAGTTCAGGAAATGCAAAGCCAGGGAATTATTCAACCGTCCAGCAGCCCGTGGACTTCTCCCGTGGTTTTAGTCAAGAAAAAGACGGTTCAACACGTTTCTGTGTCGACTATCGCCGACTGAATGAGGTAAATGAGGTATAGACTTGTGAGAGCTAGTCTCGTTCGTGGGAGGGTGTGCCAGTTTTTAATGGACAACTCAGTTTTTTTCAAATTCAAATATAAAATCTTTTATTCAAAATAAATTCATTTGCTTAACCTAATATCACAAAATTCATTTAACAAAAATTCAGAACTAAAAACTAACCTACAAACTACTAAAACTTCAACATAAAATTCAATAAAAAAATAAACAAATTAAAATTCAAAATAAAAATCAATGTTGATGCGCTTTCTCGCTCGTTGTTACTTCTGAAAAAGAAGAAAGAAGAAGATTTGAGCAACTGTCATCAAAATAAATTTCAATATATATGTTTATCGACGACTGTCTTTGTTGGTGCGTGAGGGCACAAGGAAGTAAAATACCTCTGCTCGTACGTGAGGGCAGAAGGAAGTAAAGTGTTATAATTGTTAACTTAGTCAGATTAGTCTCTGACAGTATTTTGAGCGTGCGCAGAAGTGTAGCAATATGCTACTACAAAGAAGAAGAAGAGCAGATTAATCTCTGCAGCAGAATTATTCTTCTGCGTAAATGTGAGCAGGAGATGTTTGCAGATTATTCTCTGCGCAGAATTAATCTTCTGCTTAGGTGTAGGAAGGAGTATTGCAGATTAATCTCTGCGCAGAATTAAACTTCTGCTTAGGTGTAGGAAGGAATATTGCAGATTAATCTCTGCGCAGAATTAAACTTCTGCTTAGGTGTGGGATGGATTTTTGGAAGTGATAGGAGTTTCAGATTATTCTCTGAAGTATAGAATTAATCTTCTATAATGAGGTTGGGAATATTCTTGTATTTAGATTAGTCTCTAAACCAGATGAGCTCTGGACCAAGAATGATTTTCTGCTGCGGCTCGTCGGCTTTATATAGCCGCCGCATCCAGTTATGACATGTCGCCTCTCGGTTTTCCCTAGCAACGATTGATGCGATATCTGAACGTACCTCATACAGCTGATTGACGTAGTGTCAATTGCTGTCATCAACAAATGTAGGAGGAATGTATGTTTAAGGTAAGTTTATAATGTTTTTACATGTTAATGTTAAAATTAATAAACTATTTGTATTTTTTTTTAGATAATATTCTTGATTGGGGAAATACTGGAACGCTGCTGGACTAAAGAGAGGAATTGCCTAGATTTTAGATAAGTATTCTTGTTTATAATATTTTTAAGATTTAAATACTTTGTGTTTTGTTTTAATTTGTTTTAGGCTGGACGAGGAATCGGTGTTTTGGCATTGGGGAAAACATTGAGCGATATAGGTGGACTAAACAGACTTGACACTAGACGCTTTAGCAGGATCCAAGTGGTTTTCCACCCTAGATCTCCAATCCGGGTACTGACAAGTTGAAGTAGAGGAGCTAGACAAAGAAAAGACCGCATTTACAACGGGTCGGAGGCTGTGGGAGTTTAACGTCATGCCTTTCGGCTTAACAAATGCTCCAGCCACATTCCAGAGGTTGATGGAAGTGGTACTTCAAGGTTTATCGCCGCAATCATGCCTAGTATACCTGGATGATGTCATTGTCCTTGGGCCATCATTCGAGAGCATGATACAAAATCTACGCCTAGTCCTTGAACGTCTCAATTTGGCTAACCTGAAAGTGTCTCCCAGAAAATGTCAGCTTTGTCAAGGAGAGGTTAAGTTTCTCGGGCACGTCATAAGCGCTGACGGAATATCAACTGACCCTGAGAAGACCTCTGCTGTTCGGAATTGGCCTGTACCAAGGAACAAGAAAGATGTCCAATCCTTCCTAGGATTGTGTGCGTACTATCGAAGATTTGTCCGAAATTTTTCAGTAGTTGCAAAACCACTTACTGAGCTAACGGAGAAGGCACGTACGTTTTGCTGGACAAAATCGTGTGAAGAAGCATTTCGAACTCTAAAAGATCGACTTACGTCAGCACCAATATTAACCCAGCCGGATGAAAATCTACCATTTATATTAGACACTGACGCAAGTCAGCATGCCTGGGGTTCGGTGTTGTCGCAGGTTCAAGACGGAAATGAACACGTAATAGAGTTTTACAGCAAAACTTTCAGTAAGCCTGAGAGAAACTATTGTGTGACGAGAAAAGAATTAGTAGCAATTGTAAAAGCCTGTGCGTATTTCCAACCATATTTACTGGGTAAGCCTTTCACTATTAGAACCGATCATGCGTCACTGCGCTGGCTGATGAATTTCCGATCACCAGAAGGGCAAGTAGCCCGCTGGATAGAACGGATGCAAGCTTTTAATTTCGAAATCGTACATCGCGTGGGAGTCAAACACAACAATGCCGATGCCTTATCACGAAGATGTGCGGAATTTAACTGTCACTACTGCCAACGCCTGGAGGACAAAGAGTCAGTAACAATGCGCATAATTACGGTACAAGACAACATAGCCGAATACCAGCAAAGTGATCCGGACTTGAAATGGGTACGAGACTGGCTGCAAGCTGGAAGGCGGCCCGAGAAGGATGACATCAAACAGCTCAGTCCAGAAGTCAAATCTTATTGGTCGATGTGGGCAAATCTACTTTTGGAAAACGACATAGCCTATCGACTTTTAGATAATGGACGAGACACTGTAAAACAGATTATTGTACCGAAGTCATTGAGGAAGCTAGTGCTTCAGCAAGTACATGACTCACCCGCTGGGGGACACTTCGGTTTCGATAAGACGTTGGGAAAACTACGCCTTAGATAATACTGGACCGGATGTAGCACTGATGTAAAAAATTGGTGCATGACATGTACTCAATGCCAAGCGCGGAAAGGACCGTTGCCAAGGACGAGAGCAAGGTTACAAATTTGTAACTCAGGAGCCCCGTTCGAGCGAGTCGGCGTGGATATCCTGGGTCCATTACCAAGGACAACAAACGGCCATCGCTACTTGGTAGTATGTATAGATTATTTTACGAAATGGCCAGAAGCTATACCAAGACCCGAACAAACCGCAGAAGTGGTAGCCGACGCTCTAGTAAGAACAGTTTTTAGCAGATATGGAGCTCCACTGCAGCTGCATTCCGATCAAGGGAGGAACTTTGAGAGTGCTGTATTTGCAGCGACACTCAGCCGATTTGGTATAGAAAAAACACGAACTACTGCTCTTCACCCACAGTCTGATGGGCTAGTCGAGCGGTTTAACCGCACAATACTGGATTATCTCGCTAAATTTCTAGACAAAAACCAACAAGAGTGGGATCAATACATTCCATTCCTGCTGCTTGTATACAGAACCAGCATTCACGACAGCACCAAACAAACTCCAGCTCGTCTCCTCTTTGGAAGAGAATTAAGGCTACCTCTCGAAATGGTTATGGGTAGTCCGCCATCACCTGCTGAACCAACCTACTTGTATGTGGAAACGCTTGTCGAAAGGCTGAACGCAATTCACGAAATACGAAATAGGAATGAACGTGTGGTTATATTTCCCGCGTCGCGTCACCGGTCGGTGCCCGAAACTCCAGAAGGACTGGGACGTTCCATACACAATAATTGAACAAGTCACGGAAGTGGTATATAAGGTAAAGAAATGTCGCGGTGGGAAAGTAAGAACAGTTCATGTAGATCGCTTAGCGCCCTACCACGAGCGCAGTTAGGTACACTTCAAAGTTTAATGTTGTCGCACGCATCAGTGCAAAACGCACTCCACACCCCAAATTCAAGCCAGGCAAATACCGCAACAACAAAAATGCAATAGAAATTCTAAAAGATAATCCATAATTTTCAACAAGGGGCCAACGTAAGATTAAACCGTCAGGGAATAGTAAAGATATAACAAGAAGTGAACATAACTTCATGTACTCTTCAGTATTAAATTGATAGAAGTTAATGCTTAAAAAATCTTTTTCTCAAAATCTGGAAATTGAAATGGCAGATCCGCTGCAAGCACTTGCTGCATTGGGGAAGAGTTCTCCATATTGGCAATCTATCATAGTTTTATGTTAGAAAAAGAAAATATTTCCAGAAGCTGCACCTACACCAGAAGATCTGTTTTATTTGTGCAATATTCAGTGATCATAGGTAATCAACAAGAAAAGAAAAGTTTGTCTAAAACAATTAGAAATGCAATTATACCCTGATAAATCAGAGCAACTTCAGGCATAAAGATTTAATCGTCCTTTGTCACACCAATTTAGCCAAATTAAATCTTCAGATTCGGGCGTTGGGTTTCTGTCACTCATTGTAATAAATTTATTCATCTAGCTGAGACTGAACAAACAGAGGCAGAACCAGCACTGGAGGACAGTGCATCTATGAAAAGGATGAAAGGAACCTCCAAATTAAAATTTTGTGAAAATGTAGAGGATGCTGAAAGCCTTATTGAAGGAAATCAGCTAGAATTCCAACATATTCTGCAAACATTAATTGCAAACCTAGGAATTCGGGAGTTAATTCGTCCGCGATTGAATTATGAACAAATTATTCATAGTTGCGGCTTTGGGATTGATAGCGAAATGTTTGCAAATGTTGCATTCGGGAAAGCACTCCTAACAGCAATAGGGAACTTCGAACTCTTAAGGGAAGCTAACATTCATCCGTTTGTGTTTCTTGCTGAGAAATATAAACAGGCTACACCAGAACCAGTAAGATATTCTTCAAAGTTGAAGCCATTACACTATAGGGAAAAGTCTTCATACACAAAATTAAATCGCACAAGCCTCTCAATGATAATTTGGAAAAGAATTTTGAACTATCTTTCAAATTTTGGCCAGGTACAGGTCTTCGTATATTCATAACCATAAATCTACAACAAAACTATTACAAACGACCAGTAGCAACGCAGAAGCTTTTGCCCTGACTTATCTGAAATCTGAAGGATTCTGTGTTGTTTATACTTTTTCACCTGAAGCGGACAAGCTAACGCAAGTACCGTGAGATAAAACAATAAAGCTGAAGAGGTTGGTAAACCTCTTACGAACAAACAAAATTGCCAGCGAAATTATCTACCATTTAAGTAGGCAAGCAAGAAGAAATTTGCTAATGATCTCTCCATAACAATTATTCCCCCTATAGCTCGAGGAAATCCAATGAACAGGCCTGACAAATTACTGGATCATCTTCATGAATATCGGGCAAAACGCAATAAAAGAACAAAAGTGGTGTTAATAAATCTTTGCCGATTTCAGCCGGGACTCATTCATAGTGTTGACCAGATAGAAGGAATTCTAGAAATATGCGGAATTGATGAGAATACAACAAACTTGATTAATGCTTTTGGCACAACGAATTTCTCATAAGATGGTAAATTTTGTATGAACAGAGAAATAATTTAATTTAAGTTTTCGCTAAGTAATATCACCACGACATACATCAGAAAACGGAGTTAATTTGTTTTTCATTTGGAAATAGTCGGACTGAATATTTGTAATTTTTGAATTTTACACCATACCTAACATAGCTTAAGACCATCTATGCTCGTATCTATTCTGAAAAATGTGAACACATTCTGGGGCATTTTGTTTTCAAGATTAAACGGAACAAAATAGTGATGAAAAACCATGGAATAAGTTTTATTAAGTTTTTAGTTTGCAAGGCTCGGTTATTAAAGCTCTAAAAGAAACTAGCATGAGTAGAAATTTTTATAAAATGGTACAATTACCTTCGAGAAATGGATAGATTTTGTCAATTTTGTCTTTGGCGGGCAAGAAAGAATAGATATTCTAAGTTTCAACGTTATGGGCTATGCCATTGGCTCACATTACCCCTAACACTTCCGAATTGGGCCATTTCTTATATAAAACGCGGTATGAAGTACTAATTACTCAACCCAACGGCCACTTAGCATCGATAGTTGTGATGCGACTAAAAACAAGAATACATGAATGCGTAAATTTCATAGTCCAATGAGACTTTTGCCACACGTTGGCTTGGGAAGGATAGTATGCTGCAGGCTCAGACCCTTGAACTTTTCTTTACTTTATAATTAGAGTCGATTTTCAAATAGTTCAAACAATTAAATGAATTCTAAACAAATTCTTAATTATACAAGTTAAATTTCAACACGGAATTATACGTCTCGAATTAGTTCAAGTGGTCTGTATAATGCATGTGGTATTCCCCGGTGTAGGCAAATACAGGAGCTACTAGTATACAAACTTAAACTCGTTCGTTTTTTTTTCTTGAACCTAGTACAGCTTGGATGGAACTTCAAGCTTGCGAGTGGGGAGTAATGTTACAAAACGTGTTTCGTTGAAACCCTCGCAGTGGAAGTAGTTCCTGTATTGCCTCTTGGCTTCGGAAGGTATAAATGGTTCATTTGTGAAATATAGATCTTACATTGATTCCGATGTGATTTCTCCACTACTAGGGCCCCTATTCTGCAATCTCACTCACTTATGACTGTATGAGAGAAGTCACTCACTTCGATCTCACTCACCCACCATATAGGTATTCTAGAAAACAAATGGAATGCGATGTACACTGTAAAATAAAATAATCCACCCCATTCGTGGTGAATATTTTTGATGTGACTTTATATTTGGTATAGAGCCTAAACTACTATCCATAAAGGAAAATAGTCTTCTGGGAATTTACAGCTTGGTTCCTTAGCTTCCCAAAGGCTACACTTTCTATATACCTTACTTAACAAAATAATAAAATAGTTTTAATTACAAAATAACCTTACCATTTTACGTTCACTAATAATTGCATGTGTGTATGTACAGCCGGAGTCCGAATCTGTAGGCAGCTACATTCGATATCATCACCCCATGGCATGCCATGACGGCACAGCGACATTGCAATGATTACTCAGCTGACAGTTTTTGTTTGAGGAATCGTAGGCATTTGGTTCAGATAAATTTTTTTATAGAATTTTGTAAGGAAAGGTATAACAATTTTATTTCGATTCGAAAGGTAATAAAGCAAGCTTAAGATTATCAGAAAACCATTTTTCTGTATGTATAGCAGTTTAAGGCGGAGGAGCTATTCAAATCAAACACAAATGATCGTGTCGAGTACCGAATACCCAGTAGTAATATCTCACTCACTTTGCCACAAATATTTCACTCACTTGCGTTCCAGAATAAAGAAACACTTGGAATCGGGTAAGTGAGTGAGTGAGTGGAGTGAGTGAGATTGCAGAATAGGGGCCCAGGTGAGAGTATTAAAACAAATGTTGAATCCTTTAAAACACTACGTCGTGATGAATCGGTTCCACGAAGTGTCCAATCTTTCTTTGATAATTCACTCTTTTGTTAAGTTGCCGGCACACATCTAAATTGAATTAGAAATTTATCCCGTGTTGAGTCCAACGACATGTCATGCAAATGTTCTATAATAAAATCATCTAAAGCATCTGAAATATTATCTCCAGGAACTTGTATAGTTTCATGTTCAGGTTTGAGTTCACCTCGAAAGGATAATGTGAACAATCTCGCCATAAATCACCTCCAGGTGGTTCTAAAATAGGACCATATCCAGGCCTGAATTGATACCCCAAAAGAGACGATTCTTCTACAATTGCTCTCAATGTATTTTGATTATCGACAATATTTGTTGCAATCGAGGACGAATCTCTACGGGATAAATTAAGTAAAACATGATTCCTATCTCCACCCCAATAGGGTAGACTTAATAATTTTTCTAAATTTAGCGGTGTTAATTTCGGTACCTTGTCCTTTTCATCCTCTATAGAATAACAATTGTTCCTCATTAGCTCATGTTCATGCAAGCGAATTCCGGATCACTAACCAGGTGTGCAGTATATCCGAGCGTTTGTTTTATTGTTGTTTTATCTCAATTATTGAGAAACAAAACACAGCAATAACACAGAACTTTCTCATTTTTTTTAAACTGAAACAAATTTGACGTTTTCATAACATGCACATATGACACTACTCATTCGGTCAGCTGTTCCATATCGGCAGATATCGAGCAATAGTAGAGCCGCTAACCAAAGTAAGGACTCGACCCAAGTCCATTTGTAGCCATCTAGCGAGTGGTACGAATAAACCGAAGGTATATGGGATACATGATATTCCCATTACGAACCACACTCCGCCATCAGTGACGTGTGTATAAGAAAGCACGATACAGAGCACGCAAGTGTTTATACAGTAGTCACAGAGCTACGTCACAGGCAATTATTTGCAGTGGTCAACATTTTAAAGTGTATGCCTGGTCCCCCATATACCTTGAATAAACCAATCTGACAAATGTAGGAAAGCGAAAACATAGCGAAATAATTTGACAAATAGGAAATCTGCATTAAACAGACCGGTTGACAGAAGTAGGAAATTAAAAGGAAAACGAATCTTGTTTGACAGTGTGTAACGTAGAATAAAATAAGAACCCGTACAAAAATCAAGGAAAGACTAAATTGAAGTTTCAACACCACTTAAAGTAAAACTATATAAAAATCCTGTACAGAGTTTACTAAGTCCCTACGATAAATTTTGGTAAATGTATAAAACTAAAGGAGGAGGTATTAGAATAAAAAGCACTATAATAGTAGCGACAGATAGGAAAAGTTAGAAATGTCACAAAGAGATAAGTGCCACATGTAGTAGAAATAAATTTGTAAAAATTAAAAGAAGAATTTTGACCTGTGAAATGCAGTTTTTTTTTTCACAACCCGATCACAAAAAATAAAGGAAAGCAATTAAATAATATCAGAACGCAAGCGTTGGATGATTTGGAGCTCCCCAAATACGGATTCCAAAGGAAACCAGAGCCCGTTGTACCAGGCCCTCTTCAGAGGCCCTTAGCTGGCAGAGCCGTATGCGTTCGCATCAGTTTTGGGAACCGGACAAGGCGGCAGAATTTCGCGCCATACACGAGGGAATCAAGCTACAATTCTGGAGTATTCAGTGTTCGTTCGCACACTCTACCCCAACGCTCGGACTTAGTAGTCCACCAACATTGGCAACCGCTCGGCCAGGTAATAAAATTAAATAAACATAAATAACCTAATCAAGCATAAAGTTGCAACATACACGCAACGCAAAATTGCAACAGTATCATTGAAGCGAGTTTATTTTTTGACGGCAACGTGATACCCTTGTTGATAAGCCTTATTTCTTCTTGAAAGGAGTCACGTTGAGCTAGCAGTATCTAGAAATTCAGGGCTGACTGAAATTCTTGCACTGAAAATGGTCCAGATTTTCTGTTATTTTTAGTAGCCTTGGCATTAGAACAAAATCGTAGGAATTATGCGGTCAATCGTTTCAATCGTGTAATCGACGAAATTTTTGCAGAATGACAGGCAAAGATGGGTCTTCATCGATTGTAGTGTGAAGGATTATTTTGCATTGACCAAGGTCAGTTTTTGACATAACAGGAAATGTTGAAGTATAGTGAATAGGATTTTGAACTAAAAATGTTGGTCCGTTCCAACAAAGTTCATGGTTTATTAGTGATGTCGATAATACTCCTCTGGAGGCTCAGCCAGCTGGATTTTGTTTTGATTTTGCATGATGCCAATTGGTGCGTGGAATGCTACTCAGTACCTCTGATGTTCTGTTAGTGATGTAAGTTTCCCAACGCTTGGATAATCAGATGGCCAGCTCAGAACAATTGATGCGTCTGTCCACGCATGTATGTCGATGTCTGTTTCCTTAAGACTATGGCTACCTTGAACATTAGACGTGTCGCAAGAAGTGCCACATGCAGTTCTAATCTTGGGAGTGTTATTCGTTTAATGGGTGATACACCTGTCACAGATCCGACCAGATATTTGTAAACTTCAATTGTGGATGTTACAGATCTAAGATACACCACCGCAGCATAGGCTGTTTCCGATGCATCTGTAAAAGCGTGAAGTTCTACGTGTTGTGGACACTGTGCCCAACGGTAAATATTTATGGACTGCAAATTCGGGATGTCGTTGTGAATTTCATTCCATTGTTCGTGGTAATCATCCCATGAAAGTCCAGCAATCCATAGTTTCTGCATAAAGATTTTGATTTTAATAACAAAAGGAGATAGCCAAGCTAGTGGATCGAAAATTCTTGCAAGCAATTGAGAGAATTTTGCGTTTATATTGTTGTCCATTTTGTAACGAAAGAAACACACGCGAAAGATAATTACGCAACTAACCCGTCACCGCGCCCAGCACTAGGCTCCGTCTTGATACTTAAGGTCAGGCACTCCACTATTATTACTAACGACTGTTCCCCTTCAAGGGTGATCAATTACTGCCCGATTCAAATAAATTTAAGGAGGAGAGTTCACTCTGACGCATCAAAACGCTCCTAGTCGCGGTGACGGGCTGTCGACTCTTCCTTGAATGAAATATGACAGTATTTGAGTTAGTAGATGTTGGTACATGGGGCTTTTCATGTACAGGGTGATTCGTACTCTTACAGCTCGGCCATCCGACGAAGTCACTGCCTCAGTGGCATTTCTGGATGATAACCAGCCTCTAAGCAAACATACAATGTAGTTCTTTTTTTTTTGTCTCACAAGCAGTGAATCGTGGAGAAGTCCAACGACTTAACCCGTTTTTCAACCCGGAAACAATCTTATCGACGACATACACAATTTATTTTACATTTTACTAAATTCGACCACCAAGAAGGCATATCAGACAGGTCGCCGAAAGGTCTAACAAAACCACACGCGTTTCCTGTCAACATATACAATTGTTGGTACCAGCAAAATTCAACTTCCAATAAGCCATTGCCAGGCAAGTCGCAGAAAGGTCTAACGACCAAACTCGGGCCTTCCCTTAGCATAGCCGTACATTTTCCAGCTAAGTAAAATAAAATATTTATTTTTCAATCTTACCTATTATTTTCCACTTCACTCCGGAGGCAGGTGTACAGACGCGAAGATACATGTTTGAAATAATGATTTTTTTGGTTCAGAGTTTTATTTATTGTCAGTGTAGTCGTCGTAAGTAGGTATAAGTCTTGTTTTCTTATAGTTCTTTGATGGCGCATACATTTTACTATAGCATTCATTGCTTTACATGTACATATTTAGAATATATTAATCTCACAAGACTTACAAAAAAAAATGAATAAAATAAAATAGAAATAATACAAATAACTCATTGAAGTAGATCCTCGATAGATGTGAAATTAACTGCGTTCTTCGCCTTAAAATTACCACAAAATATTTATGTAAATCGATCAATTGGCCTTCCTCACCCCTCCACATCACTACCATCAGACGCATCATCCAAACCCTCCTCACTCAATCCTAACTCCTGAAGGTTACACCAGGGTTTTATCCGATCTGCCGCGTAGGTGGACTGAAACGGACGCCCCGAAATTCTGATTCCCGGAGGGTCCGTTGTTTCATATCTATCTTTACCAAGTAATTTATCGATGATGTAAGGAACTTTATATTTTGGCAGGTGTTTTCTGGGTTGTCCTGTCGGAGTAGGTTCACTTTTGATTAGAATTAAATCACCTTCTGAATATTTCCGTGGTGCATTTCTCTTTAGATTTTCTCTCTGAGCCTGTTTATTGCGGCATAACTCTATCGTATCCGCTGCCCTTTTTCTGAGTTCAGCGAGAGGAATACAATCTTCCTCCTTATCACCGAGTTCGTTGTGTAACGCAGCGGTTAGTTCGTTATGGAGTACACTTCTCGGTTCGAAGCCCAGCAAAAGCTTTTGTGGAGTCTGGCCAGTCACACGATGAGGTAGACAATTTAATCCCCACTGTATCTCTGGCAAATTTGAATCCCAATCGCGTCCATCACTTCTGGCAGTAGTATCTGCAATAGAAGCAGAAACGGTCCGGAAATATCGTTCAATTTGCCCGTTTGCCCGGGGGGTTTGGACAGCTGTTTTCGAGTGTTTAATGCTGTTGTCGATGCAATATTGCTCAAATGCCTTTGAAGTGAAAGCGGTACATCTATCTTGCACGATCTTTGAAGGCGATCCAAAGAACTGAGACAATTCTCCCAAAACTTTTAATACATAGTTAGTGGAAGTACTTTTCACTGGTCTTAAAATTACAAACTTCGTAAAGGAGTCTATTATTCCGATCAAATGAATATTACCCTTACTACTCTTGGGATATGGTCCCAAATGATCAACGTGAATCGTATTAAAGGGAATGGGCTCTGTCCGAAAGGTATTTAACTGGAAATGGGTCTCATCATTTCCTCTCTTGTTATACGCGCAAGATATGCAGTTGCCGATATACTTCCTAACGAATCCTTTCATTCTTGGGAACCAGTAATGTTTTCGAATATTTTGAAGGGTACGTTCTAAGCCAAAGTGACCCAAATCATCATGAGAGGTCCTCACTACATGCCACCTTATTCCTTTTGGAACTACAAATCTCACTCCATCTGACGTTTTATAAAACAATTTCTCATTTTTGAGTTCATAGTTCTGTATGACATGTTTGTGTCGCTTGTCCCCTTTATTAAATACAATATCTATAATATCAGTCAGTTCTTTTTCTTGTTGTTGAAGAGTAACAACCCAGTCCGCCTCTGATACCGTCACTACTAGTACTTCATTCCCAGCTTCTTGTGTTTCGAGACCCTGAGAGCATGCTGTTCGGCTTAGCGTGTCCACATGAGTCATTTTGGTGCCTGGTCTATGTTCCATTTCGAAGTCGTACTGTTGGATTTTTAGCCACCATCTAGCTATTCTGGGCACTAAATCTTTCTTATCCTGAGTCGCTTTAAGGGATGCGCAATCGGTTACAACTTTAAATTTCTTTCCTATCAGATAGTACTTGAATCTCCCTAGGCTCTCGACCACTGCCAACACAAGCTCATAGCTATGTTATTTCTGTTCTGAAATATTTGTAGCTCGACTGAAATATGAGACAGGTCGTTTTACCCCCATCGTTGGAAATTTGGAATAGGATACCAGCCAATTCATGAGAGCTGGCATCAGTATGAAGCTCGTGAGATAATTCTGGTTTGTAAATAGTCAAGACCGGTTGTGCAGACATCTTATCTTTGAGTTCCTGAAAACTTTTCTGCTGATTTTCCGACCCAATGAAAAGTTACGTCCTTACGTAAAAGTTCATTCAAAGGTGCAGCGATTTTAGCATAATTACAAATAAACCGTCGAAAGTATCCACTTAATCCTAAGAACTGTCTCACCTCCGTAACATTTTTCGGAGGTGGATAGTCGTGAATGACTTTTGTTTTCCCATTTCCTGGTCGAACTCCACCTTCGCTCACTTCATGACCCAAAAAAGTTACAACTTTGTCGAGGAAAGAACACTTTTTAATATTAAGAGTAACCTTGGCTTGCCTAAGTACGCACAGTAGTTTCTCTAAGACTTCAAGACCTTCCTCTACTGTAGCCGTGGCGATCACTACATCGTCCATATATATCAACACTCTTTCATCTTGCACCTTTTTGCATATTAGGTCCATTAATCTCATGAAAACCGCTGGAGCGTTGCTAAGTCCGAAACGCATTCGCTTATATTGGTAATGACCTTTAGGAGTGACAAAAGCAGTATAGGGTCGCGATTGTTCTGTTACGGCTATCTGATGATAACCACTCATGAGATCCAAAGATATAAACACTTTGCATCCGAAAGTTTATTTAGTATTTCTTCGATACTTGGAGTTGGGAAGTGCTCTTTTTTCGTTGAAGCATTTAATTTACGATAGTCTATGCACATCCTGTAGGTATTTTTTTTTTTCTTAATTAACAGAGTTGGACTAGCATAATCAGATGTTGATTCCTCAATAATGTCATTCTTCATCAAATCATCGATGATGTTCTGTAGTGCTTTCTCTTGGTGGTATGGGACTCTATATGGTTTGTAACGAAGCGTAGCATTGTCAGTTAGATGGATACTCATCTCAACCCAATTGGTTTTACCTATTTCTGCCAAGTTAATTGCGAAGCAATCCCTGAACTCATTAAGCCAGGATAACAATTTGCCTCTCGATTGCTGAGATCCGAGTTCCCCAACATTTAAGTCTTCCTTGTCAAACAGTTTCCTAACAATCTGCATCTGTTTAGCTTCAGTGTGACAGTTTTGAATTAATTGAGATTCTTCTAAGTCATTTAATACTTCCAATTTTCCCCAGCTCTTAATAATGCGAACACCAGGTTTATTGGTAAAATTTTGGTCAATAATCATTGGAGTATCTTGGACGTCATCGGAAACCACCGCAATATCAGTTATAGCCTCGACTTCCCCAAGTCTTAAAGACTTTTGATGACAACCCATAGATTTACATACTCCACCCGCGAATCCTTTAAGCACGATGCTGCCTTTTAAAATATTCCACCCATTGTCATTACAGTCCCTTAACCTTATTGTGCACCACTCGCTCCCCAAGGCAACAAAAGCTTCCACTGGAACTCCATCAACTTCAACTGTTTGATACAGTTCCTTATTTGCTTTCGTCACCATTTGTATTTTTTTGATTTTATTTCCGTTGGATTGCATACATCGATTTGCTTTGTGGCCTGTTTTCCCGCAGTTAAAACAAATACCTGTAAAACGTTGACTTACTTGATATGGCCTTCTATTCCAGGATCGATTTTCCTTGGAATTTCGCAGGTCAATCTCGAATACTTGTCAGCGTGACCAGTTCTCTGGTAGTCTAGGCTTGTGATGTTCCATAACATTACGTGCCCTCTCTTGATCTACAATACTTTCGTATCGTTGAATTTGCGCAAGGAGATCAACCGGGGTCTGACTTTCTGACGCAGTTAAAACGGTCATCAATTTTTGATCGTTTAAGCCTGAAATGATGTATTTCGTCGTGCACTGATCATCTAATTTCGCTCGCTTTGCCAATGAAACTATTTCGTAAAGGTATGTTTCTATTGGCTAGTCGTGCTTACGCTTTCTAGCCATTAATTTAGCATGTATAGAAGCTGCATCTAGCCCGCTCGGAAATCCTACAACTAACTCGCGTTTAAATATTTCCCACGTATCATCGGGAGTCTGTCGGCTTTGTACCCAATATTGGGCCGCATCCTTCAGCCTGAGAGAGGCATATAGCAGTGTGGTTCGATCGTCCCACCCGTATACGGCACTTAAACTGTTTATACTTCCCGGTCGGAATTCTGGAATTAACCCGCCTAATTCATTTAAAGCTATTCGATAAGGTATAATACTCTGCCGAGTTTGCTCAAATTGTCCCGCAGGGATGGATTCACTTGAAGAGGACAAAGATTCTTCACCTCTGCTGGCGACTACTTCATTTGCCACACTACGAGTTGATCTTCCAAAAAGTCTACTTGCCTGTCCTGACTTCCCTTGCCTTTCTGTTCTACCCATTTCGCGTCACAAATACTAAATCTACTCAATAACTAACAGGGTAATCACAGGACTTTACACAAGAGAGTACAGAAACTTCAATTAGATGAAACACTTTTCACGATAATGGACAGGAGAGTGAAGAAAGCGACAATTTTCACCGAAAAGAAAAGATAAACAAATTACGATCTTTTGTTTTCAAAGCCAAAACAATCACATAAAACACAAATACAAACAAAAATCAATATAACTTAACTCTTTTCTGTGAATCCATCGAAGAAATACGGAATGACTTATTGAAAAAAAATATTACTGATTACCGATAATATATGTAAGGTATGTATATTTGTAATAAGCTAATTATTTAAGAAGTATATTTGAGTATATATATATGATTTATCGAAGAAGTATAATTGAATATATATAAAAAGTATGCATATAAAAATCTAGTTATTGACGGATATCCCGAAACGCAGAACTATTAAATTATTTAAGGAATACAAAACAAACATAAAAAATGCTTTCAATAGCCATCAAGAAGTACACAAAACACAAATTTTTTAGATCAGATTCCAAGAGAAATAACAAAAAGAATATGTTTTCAATTGCTTTTCAAGATAATTGAATAAATCACTCCCTTCCAAGAAGTGCACAAAACACAAATTTATTAGAAATATTATATTTTAAGGAAAAGAAAAAAAAGATATATATATATACATATATAAAAAAAAACACGATACAACCGTTTGTTGTCAGTCCTGTCCTGTATCAACGTATCAAAACCAAAATCTTGAACTTCACTACAACTTTTCGGGATTAAACCAATTTATTTTTCACAGTTTATTTGACACTGCCTTAATCACAACTTCTCTTGCCGAGATTCAAAAACCAAGTGCCGCGTGTATGCGCACTCATTCTTTGCAACCTCAAGGGAATATCTCACTTATATAGGCTATTTCCATATTTGGAAATAACACTAGAAGTGAATCAGTGAATTTCGCGTGGACAATTATGACTCACACCTTCACCATTCATCAGCCCGCAATGCAACACAGCGCAACGCATTCCACTTACACTATCATTCTCATTTCATTCGTTCCTATCAGATTCACTTCCTCATTCAAACTTCACCACTCATACACAAAAAGAAAATGCCGCATATCTGCTCTCCCCTAGCAAGTCCCCACACTTGTCTGTATCGGTGACTCACGTTATTCGCCGGTCCTGCAATTTGCAAAGAGAAATATACCTCTACCTCCCTTCAATTCCTTTTGACAAGGCAAATCGCATCGGATGCAGGTTTATCCCACTTCTGAAACTGTAACGAAAGAAACACACGCGAGAGATAATTACGCAACCCATCACCGCGCCCAGCACTAGGCTCCTTCTTGATACTTAAGGTCAGGCACTCCACTATTATCACTAACGACTGTTCCCTTTCAAGGGTGATCAATTACTGCCCGATTCAAATAAATTTAAGGAGGAGAGTTCACTCTGACGCATCCAAACGCTCCTAGTCACGGTGACGGGCTGTCGACTCTTCCTTGAATGAAATATGACAGTATTTGAGTTAGTAGATGTTGGTACATGGGGCTTTTCATGTACAGGGTGATTCGTACTCTTACAATTTGGATTCATATTCGTCTTGAAAAAGAAGTAATCGCCTTGCGCGTTCAAATTAATACCATTTGTTTTACTTACTGCAGAATTTTCGTCAATGGAGTGAATGGATTTTATTTTTGATGATCATGTGGAATGTGATTGAGAAGTTCCTCTGAATTGGAAGACCATTTTCGTATGTCGAAACGTCCCCTTTCAAGAAGTTGGCGTAATTGCGTTACATAGGCAACTGCTTGACTAACACAAGTGGAACCAGACATTACACTGTCCACGTAAAAGTCTGTTGTCAGTGTTCTTGCTCATTATGAGAATTGACTGCCTTCATCCAGTGCCAGCTGTTGCTATTGTCTTTATTACTGTTGTCCTTATTGCCAGGAAGAGCACTTATTCTGTTCCGTATGTGATAGTGTTTAGTTCATATTCTAGAATAGCATCTGATGATGAAGCTCTCCAGAGAACTTCTGATAGCACGTGTTGTTATTGTCAACTTTGACTTGACGGCAAATTTTAGCAATGTTGGCAATAAACACAACTTTGTGTTTACGAAACCTGATGAGAATGGATACCAACTCGTCTTGAATGGTCGGTCCAGTATATAACGCGTCATTAAGTGATAGACCAGAGGCTGAAGCCTTGAAGACCACTCTAAATTTTGTGGTGGTACTAGATGGTTTTAAGACTGCGTGGTGTGGAATAAAATAACAGTTATGTCGTGGAAGTGCAAGGATTCCAACGTGACGCATATGGCCTAAGCATAAGCACTCCTCCATGAGTTGCTGATAGTGCTCTTTGTAGGATGCGTATTTCTCAAATCGTTTCTCAGCCATGTATAAAGATCGTATGGCAGCAGATCAGGATTCCCCAAGTTCGCTAATGTTTGGTTTGAGTGGGAGTCGTACAACGTATCTTCCATCGTTCTGACGGGAGTGATTAGACACACAATGCTGTTCACATAAAAATTCAGCTTTTGTGAGATGAGTTTGCAGCTTAATTAAATCTTCAATTTGCCGGAATTTTTGAAGTAAATTGTCGACATCTGTGCAAACGTGAAAATTATGAATACTCTCAGCTACTTCTCGTTTGTGTGCTCCTACTACTACGTAGCTAAAGATAGTTTTTTGAGCTATGTTGCCAGAATGAAATTGAATTTGCTCTTCTAGTAGGATTCTGAAGAATATGTCTGAACCAAGTATGATATCTATTGGTGCAGGCTGATCGAAATTAGTATCGGCCAAATCAAGGCGAGATAATTCATTGTAATTTGGGAGTTGAATTACTTGCGCTGGTATAAGATTCGTGAGCTTTTAGAGTATAAAAGCTCTTGTTTCCAAATCAATGGTGGTCAAGCGTGATTTTATCCTAAGTGTAACTGAACCACGTGACTGTTATGAGCTTATTGTTCCTATACCGAGAATTGGAACTCTAGAGTGGCTTCTGTGTAGTCTATGTCGTTGAGCGCAGCTTTCCGAGATGAGGGAAGCCTACGACCCGGAGTTTAACAAAGCGCGACATGGTTGAAGTTGCAACAAGAATGACAGTTGTCGGCAATACCGTTGTAGTACCTTGAGTAATGTGAAGACTGTAAGGCTTAGAGGATTGTGAAGCTGGTGCACTTTGTGTGATACTATAAGGTGGCGTATATTGCCTCTCGCTTCTATGTAGAAGCGTGTGGTGGCGTTTATTGCAAATGCGGCATGTAGGTGATCTGCAAGTTGATGTATTGTGGCCAGAACGTAAGCAATTTGAGCATTAGGATGCTGCTGTTACAAATTGATTAAGCTGTATAATGTCCAAATTTGGAACATCGCTATATAAGATGTTCGCATTTCCAACAGGAACAAATTATAGAAGTTGTAGTATAAACTTGTTTAGTGGCTTGAGGTTTCAGTTTGAAAGCGTTCTGCTTTTACTTGGATAAGAACAATATAACTCAAACTCACGTTGATCTATAAAGTCCAGGAGAGCTTTTAATGTTGGTGTGTGGTCTGGCGCTGATGTTCTTGCCCATAATTTACGTGAATCATGATCGAGTTTTTGTACCATAACGTAGATAAGCTAATAGTCCCATCAATCAGTTGAAAGTTTAAGGCTTTGAGGGCTCGGACAGATTCTTTGAATGTATTGCTTATTTTGCGAAAAGATGGTGCTGAAGGTTGCAATTGTAATGGCGAAGAATCGAAAATATGTGCTTCGGTGATGTATTTCTCTTTATTATATGTTGATTTCAACTGATCCCAAACTTCAACTTAATTAGCATCGCTTTTTGTAAGATGCTTGAGAAATTGAAACTTTGGAGCTGGTGTAAGTTGTATGTTATCGTGGACGAGCGATTTGTATGAAATGCTGCCCAGTCTTCGTATTGACCAGAGAATTGCTTTAAATTTATTCGTGGTAACTTTAAATTAGTGGCTGAATCAGTATTATTAGTACTATTAGCATTATGATTATTACTTACTGTCAACTGCTGTAGAATAATATTCATAGCAACTTGCTGTTGTGTTAGCGATTGTAAAATAGTATTCGTAGTGTCAGTATTTTGTGGCGAATCATTCGAATTGGAGTGCGTAACTGGTGTTGCTGAACTCTTTGCTTGCTTCATAATGGCAAGGAGCTGACTTTTCACGTCATAATATTTGCTTTCAATGTTTTGCCTATATTGACTTTCGTTGGATATATCCTCCGATATATTGTCAATCTCCGCTTGTATTTGTTCGTATTCATCGAATGCGATCTCTAATTTTTGCAGTCGTACATCTATTTGTTCGATTTTAAGTTCAGAGTTTTGATTCTCTTCCAAGAAAGACTCAATCCGGGTAATTGTTCCTTTAATTTTTCCTCGTTTCTTTTTGAAAGTTTCCATTGTGATAAACAAAGTCTTCAAGTATTACGAAAGATACGCACAGAAAATGTTTTGATGCATATCACACAAATATAAAAAGAGAATACAAGATTGGTATTTATAGCATAAGGTATCCTGTGTAGTTTGTAACATGTATGATCACAAATGTAAATAAGCTATGGCAGTTAAAAATGCTTTACTAACATGCACATAACTTGTTTTACAATAATGTTCACTATCTCGTAACTACAAACGAATCCTTTAGTCCTTTTCGTTTAAGATATCCTTAAAAGATAATAAAAAACTTTTGGAATTCCTTCCTGTTGTCGGCTTGTTTTAATAAATTCAACGTTTGCTGTTACATGTCTTGATTTTCTTGTTGACATGTTCAATGATTAATTCGTAGGTGTCAGGCGCAAAGCTATTTATAGTTTAACAGCTATTTCCCGGCATAAAATTCTAATAGAAGATCACACTAGGAATTAGGTTGAGCTCATTGAAGGATTACTCGGTAGAAATTAGAGAAGGTTTGCAATTAATGCTTGGCGCAAGCAAGTACCTACCCAGGCATGTTTATTGATGGTTGTACAAAAATTTCTTGATGTCTTATCAAAATATCCTCAAGATACACTTTTAAGTGGCATATGGTTGCATGCAGAGAGTTTGTTTGTTTTAGCTCTTCAGCTAGAGAATTGAGTAGAATTAAACATATAAAATAAGTTGTCAAACTTTTCCAGGAATTCTGCAGTCTAGATTGCTGACGATGATCCTTCGTTATTACTTACTTGTGTATATATACCACAAGCCACTGTATGACTGATCACCTGAGTAGCTAATTCTACTTTAATTTTATGAAAATTATTAGGATTTATATGCATTTCACTTAGCTTAGGGGCTACTCAAAATTGCTTTTTACTATCCCATGCAGCAAATCGGCGAATATCTTCCCACTTAGCAATTTTGTTTTCATCAAATACAATATTTTTTTGCATTAGGTTTTTTCTTCGAGATTTAATTAAATGTGGAGGATCAAAGAAGAAAAATATATCACTTCCATCATTTGCTTTAAATGAGGACTTTCCAGGTGTAATGCTCAATAATTTCGCCAATCTAACAAAATTTGCACCTTGATCGCATACTGTACCCTAAAGATGTAAACCAATCTTCTGCAACTTATATACTGCCTCTAACAATAACCCTTTGACTTGTAAAGCGGAACAAGTTGAATTGAAAAGGAGATATTCTAAGAAGTGCCCTTTGCCATTATCACAAATGCATTTTTTGCTACCAAATTAGTTTTCTTTATACCATTGTATTCAAGGCCAATAATCTCAATTTTATCATAATATATATTTGCTTTCAATGTCATCTCGTCAAAACAAAGCATACATCGTTTTGCCATTTCAGGTAACTGCTCCAATTTCAATTGCAACGACTTATAGTAGCAGTCGTGGAGTCCTGGTCCTGAAGGCCACGTCCTAACATTCTTGTGCAGTGTGATTTCAGACGGTAAAACAATTATTTTCTCCAGAAAATTGTATTCAGATGGTGCTAAAAAATAAATGCTTAGAGCAAATTGTTTCAATTCGTGGGTATTTCGGTGTTCTTTTGCTTTCCTGTTGCAATTTTTTATCTGACACTCGACAATTTGGGCCAGTTCTTCTGGTAGCAATTCTTTGGCTTGTTGAACAAAGTTTGACTTATGTTTTATTTCTGTTTGTAAATTAAGTAAGTTAAGTCCTTTATCCTCTGTTGAAATGTATTCTTGCGCAGCGTACTTTCAGATAGCATCTTTTCTGTCTGAGTACTTGTTACAGTTTTACGGGCAAGAGGAATATCTTCATAACCATTTCCCATTTCCAATTCCAGTTTTCGTTTGCCTAGCTTCCTTGTAACATTACTGCTATTCCTATTAGGCAGATATTCTACCGATAGAATGTTTATCTTACCTTTCCCGATATTACTTTCCGGTGATGCAAAATTATCTGCGGTTAACGTAATTGGGTATACCATTAGCTCAGCTTCCTGTTGATAATATTCTTCTTTCATTTGACTGTCGAAAGTTGATGTGTTCTGTGGCAAATTCCCCACTTGGCCACCATTGAAAATAAATGAGCTAATATATTCTTCCTGATTTGTATAATACAGCAACAAATTCAAAAATGCAGAGAAAAAACATTAAACTAAGAAGGAGAAGAAAGGAAAAGAAATATAGCACTACATGAATACACCTAAAGGTAGATTTAATCTTACATTAACTTTTGTAATGACATTCCAAAACAGGTCCAAATCTGATGAATTGTCATTTACTGCAGCGGTTGGCATTGCCCAGGGATATAAATGACGTGCATTCTTCATTATCATTTCTTCTTTAAAATGTTCAAAGCGCTCAACTTCTCCTAATATTTTGACCCAGGTCATTAGGCTGTGAAATATAACGTCGAATTATTAAAACAAAAAAATTTGTTGAATATATTACAGTCAAACCATTTACGGATGTGTCTCATTTTTACACATTATACAAGCTACTTATTGCAGGCATGCTGTTATGGCACTTCTAATTGCACAGGGTTTCTTTTTTTTATACAAAAACATCGCTTTAAAATACAACTGTTTCGCAAGCGCAGCTGGCGAGCCCTTGACCTATTAAGAGAGCTGAAGGGCTGCCACTGATATTCTCTTGACATTTGGCGCGCCCTGTAATTTACATTTTGATAACCGAAGACAGTTTGCAAATCCTTTGAAATTCGAAGTGTGATAAATACATGCTTTGTTATAATAAGTAGTTTGTGTGCAAAAGAGTAATAAAAATATGTTTACATAATTAACAACTAAAAAGTTTTACTAAACATTAAAGTTTAACGGTGACAGATTTCAATCGTAACGCGAATTTAGTAAGAACAGCCAGTCAGTTATAGATTTAACTTAAAATTGTGCGAGAATACAGCCAGTACCACGGCTTGTAAGCGGTTAAATTAACTGCAAATAAAAATTATGTGACACAGATATTATTGTTTTATGCATCTTTTCTGGGGAGAAGGAACTTTTTCTGGGGAAGGGGGAGAATTTCTCTGAACAAAAACAGTTAAAAGAATGGTTTGTCCTTTCCCCGCCCCCTTATACTTCTCCTAAAAATTCCAACTACCGCTCTATATATTGCCGCTCCTTACCTAGCAGATACCTCCCATACACACTCCCCCAATTTCCCCTCACGTTTCCCCTAAAAACTGAGTTCTGTTTTACCACGTACAATTGTACTATTACTAATTATTCTATTGCGAGGAAGTGGCAAATAGGCTCAAAAGATCAGAAAAAAAAAATCGCAAAATAATAATCGAAAGGAATTTTTGAAATCGGAGTATGTTTAGTAGAATTATAGGGTTGGGGATGAATTAATACATATGTACAGACCTGTAATTTGAAAATTTTGTTTAAATGAAGGTTGTCCAATAAAAAAAAGAAGTACACAGCTCGATAGCAGCCGTGCAAGCCTTTTATATAATATGCACCATGGTATACTGGAACTCACCCCCCGCTGAGGGTACCTACCACCCACACAAAAGTACCCCCGTTAAGAAAGTGTTCTTCCATGAAAGATATCTACTGATTAGATACAGCGAATAATGCAATGGATTTCCCGATTGAGCACCCCAGCATAGTGCTGGGCGATGTTTATTGATGTTTTCAAAACATCTATGTTTGGGCCCTCGATGTTCGATATTTTTACATCGATATCGACGCACTAAAACATCGACGTACATCGATGTTATCCTTTCGATGTTAGGGAATTACATACGTCTTTCCGCAAAGGAATGAAACCAAGAAAGGAATAAATTCATACTGTAAAAAGCAAATTAAATTCCAAAAAATTTATCTAGATTTGAAAAAAGAAACACGTATTTCAATAAAATTTTTGTGGTAAAATGGAAAGGGACGTAGTGAAGTGATTGTTCATTTCATTTGCAAAGCATCGTTACAATTGATCATCATTAGTTCTTAGAATGATTTGGGCTGGGGGCAGAAAACGTTGTTCGGTGGAACCAATCAGAATTCATTCTTTTAAATGGGAGGAAACATAGTTCCCTTAACGTAAATACATCAAACTGCTGCCACTGAGAGCGATACAGGCTTGTCTATTATTTTAGTTAAGAAAATGTCTGCCTGCAAGCTCGTTTTCAGGCTCAACAAAGTTCAATTTATGAAAAACAACAGAAGCATCGGAATTAGTTCGAAACATTGGCAATCGGAAACACCGTTTTATTTAAGCGCTCCTTTGAAGCCGATTCATATAAATCCTTTGGAATGGTGGCAGCGTTTCCAACTTATATATCTTGGCTTATCACGTCTTGCAGCATGTCTGTGCCAACCGAACGTTTTTTTCTCTAAGCTAGGCGAGACTATAACTCAAAAGAAAAATAGTTTGCAAGGAAAACGTCTTTGCCAGTTATTGTTTCTTCAGTCTATATAAATAAGAAGTTTTCGAACCTGTGATTTTTCATTTTTATTTAATTCATATATGCGTTATTTTTAGAAAACTTTTCCTTTAGAATTGATAATGAATGAAGTACTTGTTATCTTTTGTTTTCGTTATTTTTATTAAGTTATAAATAAAGACGACAGCAACAAAAATTATAAACAGAAAAACATAGCTTTTTCTATGATGTGTTTAAAATTGAATAACATCGATGTGATATGATCGAAATTATCGCCACATCGATGCTTCTTGAGCGATGTCAACATCGATGCTGAACATCGATGTTCCATTCCGATGTACCAGCACTACCCCAGTATCGAGTTATTATCGAAAAACGATATTTCCCCTCCCCCTCGGAAGGGGTGACTATAACCAAAAACGGTGAACGCCAATAGATGGACCATCTTGCCCTACCCCACGTAAACCAAAAAAATAATTGAAATCGGTTAATATTTGACCGGTCTATGGAGAAAAAGGTAAAAGCAATAAATTGAGGTAAAAGTGCACCGTAAAATTTATACTAAACTGATATAGAAAATTGAAAAATTGAAAATTTTAGGTGCAATTTGTAACGGCAAATGCTCTCTACCTATGTGAGATCTTGCTTTGAAGTTTTTTGCATATGAAAGGCCAATGTATGTAAGTAATTTTCTTAGTACATATGATTGAGAAAAAGTGTAAAGAAAACATAGTATTTGGGGTATGTGACCCAAGGTACTGAAAACTGTTCAGTGACGTAGGAAAAAATGTGAAACAAGAGGGTTAAAATGAAGTTAATCGAGAAAAAACTATATCACGTAATAATACTTGCCAAGACCTTTCCAAAAAGAATCCATATGCCGGGGTAGGGTTGAAAGTAAAAATCGCGAAATTTTGATAGTAATACCCCTAAGAAGACGGAAAAAATTCGAAATTTTCTCGGGAATTGGCGCACTTAAATTGCTATAAACGCTGAACGAAAGAGCCGTATGCCTTCAAACAAATTTAAGGACAAGATGGCGCAAAGTGTGCATTAAAAATTCTCATAATTTTATATATTTTTTAAATAAGTAAATAAGGTGCTATATTGCTGAAATTTTGTTTAGGTAATCTTGTGATAACTGGTCATCAATAAAAAATTGGATTTATCTGAAATGCGTAGAGAATCGGACACCAACTACTAGATTTATTATCGAAAAACAATATTTCCCCTCCACCCTCAGAAAGGGTGATTATAGCCAAAAACGGTGGACACTAATAGATGGGCCATCGCGCCATACCCCAAATAAACTAGAAAATCATTGAAATATGTGAGATATTGACTTGAAGTTTTTTGCATATGAAAGCTGTGTAAATAGTTTCCCTATTACATAGAATGCAGGTAACATGTAAAAGAAAATACAGTATTTGGGGTATATGTAACCCAAGATAGGGAAAAATTTTCAGTGACGTAGAAAAAAATATCGAAAAAATGGGTTAAAATGCAGTTGATCACAAAAAAAAACTATACCATTAGATAGTACTCCTCGAGAGCTTTACCCTGATATACAACATATGCCCGCCCAAAAAATGTTCATGCCCCCCAACACGTAAAGGGTGACGCCAATGGAAAAAGTTGTTCTATGAATTGTAGCTATTGGCCGTCCAGTGCTAACGGTGAAAACCGTTCCTCGATCGGACTTAATTTACGGAAGTTATGAATGTATGTAAAAAAAATCTAGTACTACAATAGGGAAACTTGAAATTTAGTAATAGAGCAAAAGTGTAAATGGGGATCGATAGAGGAGGACGGAAACTGTATACTATTATGTTCCTAAAAATTCCACATACTTACGGGAGGGAGGGGGGCGATTAAGTATTTTTGTTCTATTACAATTTCAAAAACCAAAAGCAGTTTTAAAAAGCCCTGAATTTTTCGTGAAGTCTAAGTATACACATGAATATGCTGCGAGGTCAAATGGGGAAATGGTAGCGTATTGAAACTTTAAATTAATTAAATTCCCCCTTCCCCGAAAAAAAAAAATAAAAAAAAAAACGTGGTACCCCATTACACCCGGAATTCAAATATCTTTCAGTCTGTAAGAGGAAATTTTTTTCCCATCAAATTTCTGAAACTGAGAGGGTCCCCCAATTTCATAAGTTTTTGTGGAGCGAAAATCGTGATTTTCGACCCCAACAGATTCCACCCCTCACCACTGGGGGTGCTAAAATTTATACCATAGATAGCCCTCGTCAGCAGCTTTCATTTGCGCCCTCAAGTAATGCTCTACGATGTCTCGTCCCCCTGCTATAGCCCTTCAAAATACGAAACATTACCCCCCCGCGCACCCACCGTCCGGCCCAGCGGAATCGGACTTGAAATAATGAAATGCGGTGTTGGGGGAACATTCTGACCAAGTTTGGTGAAAAAACGTTTCCCCCTTCCACCGCCATCCTCTTGGAAATAATCAATAATCGGACTTCGTCTGGAAATATACAATTAAGTTCCACATCGGATGACCCCCCCCCCCCCACCCAAATGCCAATGGAGAAAAACATTGCTACCCCCGAACCCCCCTGGTTAGAAAAAGAAGTAATTATAATTCGGAAGTCATATAACAGTATTTTGTTTTTACCTAAAGCAGAGAGTTGGAAAACATTAAGATTGTGGATCCTCGTTAAATTGCTAACTTCGAGTCGCACTGATCAGTATATTTAATGGAAAGCACTTCGCGTAATCCCCCTTGTTCGATAAAAGAGTAATTATAATCAAGGAATCATATGGGCCTATTTGTTAGTATCCATAAAATATAATACCTATAACCCATAAAAATGCTACCGCACAATATAAAAGAAATTGTTTGTGGTTTTTTTTTTTAGTAAATGAGGATCTTCCATACTACCCAAGAGGTATCCGAAAAAGCACGTTACCTTTTTTTTCATGGAAGGTTCCCCAGGAGCCCTATAAACCATGTAACTTAAAATTAATATTTCTATAACTAAATTATATTGCCGTCACCGTGTGCCTAATGTTTTCAAAAACTGTTTATAAATTATTTGAAAACGTTTGTTTCCACCTGGCACCGCGCGGAGGTGGTGGTCGGAATTTTCCAAGCCCCCTACTTCGAAGTTAAGTTGGGGCCCCAGTAATTTAACAAACATTATCACAGACACACACAATTCTAGAGCTCTATCGGTTTAGGTAATAATTGTTGAGTCATTTATGTCTCTTTCAATGCAGGTATTGGCGTAATAATACCCGTACTTTATATTTGACAAATAAAAATATCATCAAAATTAAATTAATTTTTCGGAGCTGAAATTAATCAGAAGTGTTACCACATTTTCAAACCCCATTAATTATTTTCCTGCTAGAATTTGCATGCGATCCTTCTTCTTTTAGATTTTAAGGATAAGGCTTTATTGATTTTACGTGTGTAAAATCTGATTAAGACCTTTGCAATAAAGCTAATAATTTGCTGTTTATTTTCAAAGCAAAAGCGATAAGTCATAACTGTGTTAAATATATCTACAATTTTTTTCGATATTCGGACCTCATCTTTTATGGTCCCAATTTTTTCGTTAAATAACTAATATAGATTTTCAATGAATTTTATAAATGCTAAGGAAGGTACTTTTAAATTGCCGTAGATGGAGCTTCTACCGCTAACTTTATATGCTTTTAATTTTATAAAGTAGTCATCAATGTTTTTTCATCCTCATTAGTTCGAAGCATAAATGTTCTACAAGTAGAACAGTTGTAAGAATTAACTATTTTATTTGCTACATAGCCTGCGAAGTAGACTACGGTGTGACTATTTAATAAGGATGTTTCATTAATTTTTTTCCTCGGTAACTTCTTCCTTTTCTTCTTCTTCTGCATCTCAATCATCTTCTATTATTATTAAATTAACCAGTTCCTTCATGTGCACTTCCGAGAATCCCTGGTTATCCGTGTCATTAAAAATTTCCTCTATAAAGGTGTCGATTTCGTTATTTTAATAGTCCTCAGAAATCTCTTCAAATATATCTTCTTCGGGTAAAGCTGAGATTGAAGACTCACTTAAAAGAGTTTCTTCAGTAGTAATGTTATAACAAGGATTCATAGTGGGAGCGAGATTTTGGAAAACTATTTGTCTAAGAGCTGAAAGATTCAGTTCATAGCTATTTTTACATCTGCGTAATATAGAAATGCTATTTTCTAGAGGATCTTGGTTAATGTGTGATGTTATGATGTAATTTTGAGAATTTTTTACATTTTCCCATATATGAAAAATTCCATTAATTGTTTGCAGCATACCATCAAAGTCTCCACTTACGAATCCAGGTTCGACATTTCCGAAGGGATTCTAAAACATCCCGATGATCTTTATCATCCGATAATGCACATCTTTGGGGATTTGCAGAAAACCTTCTGACATTATTAAAATAATCAAAAAGGTCATTTAGTTTTTGAAACGATTCTGCAGTGTAGATAGCCGTTTCAATTTTGTCAGGCGGAAATATATTTAAATGAACACCTAATTGGATTCCAATAGAAACTTGCCTACTAAGTACTTGTGTAGCAAGCTTCACACTCATGCTATCAAACTATCGGGATAAATACCTTTTTTCCGTCAACTTAAAACACGCTTTTATAGTATCATACTCTTCCTCTCGAAAAATTGTCTCAACGATTTTCCAAGAAATTTTTTTCTCTTCGCATTCAATGACGGCTTTTAGTAAACAGTTCCTAATACTTTTTACTAAGTGTACAGGAGCATGCAATAAAGCTATCCTTCTAGTCTCCATTTCTAGGTAAGGCTTATCTACTGTACATCATAATTCTGCACAGGCTTTTCGATTTACTGAACCTTGATCACAGGTAACAGCAATTTCATTCAGCCCAATATTATAAAAAGCCTCAAGAATTTCTAATATAATTTCTTTCAGTTTTAGTGTAGTAATAGCTCCTAAATAATAAGCAATCGATTGTTTCCAATTTAAGTTTAGACCTCTTACCATGAATAAAAGTGCTGAAGATACTACAGTGTCTGTACGATCGCCATTCCCGAAATCTGTGAATCCTTAAATAAGATCTTCAAGTGAATTATACTCTAATTCATTTTTAATAGCCATCTCATCAAATAATAAGATATATTTATTTTCTAAAGTGCTCCATTTCTCACATTTGTGTTCCAGTAAATTAATAATGCTTTGATTTATACCCGGTGAAAAAATAATTTCACTTTGCCAGCGCATTATTGTTGAAGTGTGTGGCATCGAAAATCCCATTGATTACATTGCCTTACAACATGTTAGAGATTTAATTTCCCGGACCAAATTTATGGAATAATTGCTTGCTCAGAAAAGCCTTCACATATTTTATTTCATTTTTAAGCAACTAATTAATATTTTCATTTGCGCATGAAGGAGACGCTTTAAATGAGCAACTTGCAGTTACAAGTTCTTTTGTTTCCTTTGAATTGCAAAATATATATGTAAAAACTGCGATGGGGATGCAGTATTTCTGTTAGGGACGAATTGTATGTTATAATTACATATTTATGTTTTGACATTTACACTGCGATTGACCACTAAGTCTGGTGAAGGGGAGAATAATTCTCCGTTATATCAGGAAGAGTTCTTGAATAATCCTGCGTTGTTGAAACATAATTTCTTTTGTGTACTGTCCTAGATTTGGAAGGAACTTCTGTCTTACATAAAGGATCAATATTATATTCACTGCATTTACAAAAGGATGAATCTGAGGGCAGGGGTATAGCAGTTGCTATTAAGCTTGATCTTGATCTTTTGTAAGCCATATCTTCCGAGCGAAAGTGTCTGTCATATACGAAAACATGTTTAATGTTTCCAATATTTACCTGGAACTTTATTCCGCCACAGTGGAGAATCCACATATTACGCCTTTCATCACAAGGCAGTTGAAAAAAACTGATTTGTGAGCAGGCATAATCGGTAATTTTGCAACGCTGGCCTATTCTGACCAATTAAAACAAAAAAAAATCGATTACTAACAATTGAAAATACAAAATCAAAATCAAACTCAGGAGATGCAACAGTTTTGAAAATGCGAAGTCCTAAATCGAAAGTGAAATCGTAAGGCAAAGTTAATATCAATTTAAATAAAGAAAAGCAAGAAAATCAAGGCCAAAATAAACCAAATTAATCCAAAGTCGTCAACAAATTCCAAAAAATCCCAATTCAATAGCCAAGCCGAAAATCAACGCCAAATTAAACCAAATTAATTCCAAAAACGTAAACAAATTCCAAAGAATACCACGTCAATAGCCAAGCCGAAAATAAAAACCAAACTAAACCAAATAAATCCAAGGTCGTCAACAAAGTCCAGAAAATCCCAAGTGAAAAAAACCTATCAAAATGCGCAAACGCCAGAAAAGTTGAAATACAACTAAAGTTCTAAGTTCCATTATCATAACGTTTAGCCAGAATAGCAATTAAATATATCGGTCGAACTATTTGCGAATTCCATAAAAAGCCTGGAAGCTTTATATGCAATACGCATATACTATCATATTCAATAAAATACAATAGTACAAACACATACAATGTATTCACCCAAAAAGCATACAAGCTAACGATCGCATGAGACAGCTAGGAGAGGAGGCTGGAGGAAAATGCACAAAATTTGTTCATAAATAGCATCTTCAGCTTACTCTGGTTAATATAAAGGTTATACTTGTTATACTACATATATATACACATTTATAAAGCTTTTTACGTATCGTTGATATGTATAAAAGTTTCTCTGTTTGGCTACAAGGGGAATTAAACCGATTATTCAAAATATTTATTATTGTTGAAAATAATAAATTATGGACTCAAAATTTGTTTGCAAAATTATTCGATTAATACTTATATGCTTATTCATATATTTATTCGCTTTTTACAAGAATTAAGGTCATTGGGTTTAAAACGGTACAACCAGATGGCAATAAACAAGTTGTACTTCCAACCACTATATACTCTATAGTCTATACACAATGATGCTACGTTGTTTACCTTTGAGTGTTTGTAAGAGTAGAATCGCGACCGTGGATAAAATAAGCGCCGAAATTATAGCACCAGGGTGATAGTGATTAGTGTGGGGAGCCTACTCAGTTGCTTCGCGAAGTGATTTTCGTCGAGCTCTCGAATTGAGTTGTCAAGACTGGGTCGATGTACGTCTGTAAATATGGAATCGTGTCTATGTAACGTGACGTGAAATCTATCTAGAGTCAGTGCCGGGTTTCACTGAATTGTGTCCTTAGAAGTGGACTCCGGGGATCTCTTCGTGATAGCCCGTCTAATGTACTCGGGTTGCCCGTGGGGGTCCCTTCTGAATGCTTGTTGCAGTCTTCCGGGAAAGTTGAACTCGACTGTGCAACGATAGCCTAGTAGATTTCGAAGCTTTGTTCATTTTTTTGGTATGTTTTTCTTGTTTTAATTACTTTTCTTGTTTTGCTCCCCTCTTTTTAAGTTTATCTTCAAGGAATAGTAATGTGCGTAGTCGCTCACTCTGTGTCGAGTTGTTGGTTATTAAGAGCCAGCACTAGGCTGCTACCAGAGGAAGGATCGTCGGGATAGGTTAATGAGGAATGAATTTATGCGAATTGAATGATTTAATGGACAATTAATTGCAACCTTTCTAGTAATCATGCATCATTTGTAGAAGTCTTTCTCATATTTACGGAAAGATGCTGATATGGGATAGTTGGCTAATATGACGTGCACCAACTTATAAAATTCTCGTTTTTTTTTTTTTGTAGAATTCGTTGTGGGATTTATAGAGATCTTTCTCGCATTAGTACATCAATACTAAAATGTAGTGGCGTATGAATCGTTAACATTTTTTGAGCTCAATACGCGATTCGTGGACCCTCCCACGTAGCGGTGTAAAACTCTATAATGCGATGTGTAATCAGGGTAAATTATGAATTATTATTATTATCCGTTTTGGGGTTCGCCGTGTGTTTTGCAATGATGTTCCTCGTAGATGTGGACAGGTGCTGAAATGCGACGATTAAATGAGGCACCCCGTGTCGATTTCTGAATTCAATGTTGACAGATACTGAGTAGCGTTGGTTTATTAGAGAAACCTATATCGACATTGAAATTCGACGGGGTAACAAAAAGATTTTATAATAGCAGTAAAATTCAAAAAATAAGAGCAACGGTAGATGAAATCGCTTGTAGAAGTAGATCGATCTATAAAGCTTGTCAGCTTGAGATCCGATATGTGGGCTGAAAAAATATTTCTCGTATCTGTGAACAGGTGCTGAAATGCGACGATTAAATGAGGCAACCTGTATCTATTTCGGAATTTAATGTTGATAGAGACTGAGTATCGTTGGTTGATTAGCGAAAACTATATGAATCTTGGAATTCAACAGGGTAACAGGTAAGTCTTATAATAGTTGTAAAATTAAAAACAAATAAGAGCAAATGTAGATAAAATCGCTTGTAGCAAGTAGACCGATCGATAAACTTTGTCAGCTTTAGAATCAGTTACATAGGCTGCAAAGATCTTTCTCGTATCTGTGAATAGGTGCTGAAATGCAACGATTAAATGAGGCAACCTGTATCTATTTCAGAATTCAATATTGATAGATACTGAGTAGCGTTGGTTGATTAGAGAAACCTAAATCAATCTTGGAATTCAATGGGGTAACAGGTAATTCTTACAAAAGCGATACAATTCAATAGAATAATGGAAGATGCAAATAAAATGTTGTAAAAAAAAATAAAACTAGTCAATAAAGAAATGTCTAGCACTACTTATCCGTGAATCCAGTCCGTTGTAGGGCAAGCGGTACTCAGCATATTCCTCTTGGTACCCGGTCCCGTTTCCTGTGTAAATTCTTTAACCTGCTTTGTCTCTAGGAGTACAAGATGTGATACGCCCTTTTTCTAATTTTATGTACTTTAATACAGTTGTTATAGATAGTTTTCGATAGATTGTATACGGGTGATGAAAAACAAAAGAAAACTTTATATCTACTTTAAACAAATTTCAATCTCTAGCAAAACTTTAGGATTTCACTTTTCTGGTCACTGGTCTTCCGCTTGAGGCTTCAGCAGGCCATGTCTTCATCGCTGGAGAAATCTAGAGATTTTGTAACACAGCCCCCTTCTGCATATTCGAAGTTCCGACCAAGTACCTGTAAAGAACAAAAATTAAGAAAATGTTTAGCAAAAGTAGATATATGTATATCAGAATCGAAAATAATTATGCCACTTAGTCGTTCCTGATAGTGCTGCTCGATGCGTAGTGTTGTGCTTTTCTGTGGGGGTGGGGGATGGTGTCTCTCATTTAGTACGATGATAGCTGTCAAAGAGAAGGTTAGTGACTGGTTCTGTAATACGGTCATCCAACGTTATATTGTTATACAAAAAAAAATTGTTGACTAGCTCCAAGCAAAATAAAGAATTATATTTGTAGGAAACCCTCCTACTCCCCCGGGAGGTATAGAATCGGTCGACCGCTCCATATACCCGGTGGTCCTTCTCACTCTGAGGTCCAAAACTGGTAGCAGAAGAAGGAGGCAAGTTGACGGCAATGATTTTAGCGTATTACTAAATGACTTCGTTAGAATTTGGATATCAGTTAGGATTCGTTCTGGTGGAGATGTCCCCATCCGACAGCCATCCGCGAGTCTACGACCCGGCCGCGAGCCATAGTAGGACACAGGTTAAAATTTGTGTACACAGTAGTATTCTTTTGAAACGTCTTGAGTTGGTAGTAAAAATTCTCCCCCTCATACTCCGCAGGGTCCTATTTAAATAGTGCATTTCACAGAGGCCGTCCGAACGAGTAATGTTGTATTCACTCCTAGGTCTGATTTATAACCTGTTTCTCTTTTGTGTGCATAAACAAAATTAAACGAAAGAAAAATTATAGAAAAAACCATAGAACTATTGTTTAGCAGATTGGCCTCAGAATTTTGGTTCCGATCAACCAATATACTGCTTAAACCAGTTTCTAAGGGAGTTTTTAAGCTAGCGGTTTAGCAGATTAACCTCAGAATTTTGTTCTGTTCAACCAATATACTGCTTATACCAGCGTCTAAGAAAATTTTTTACTAGCAGACTTTCGTGGTCAGATTAACTGACTCGAAGCTACTGTAAAGTAAGTTCAAGAAAGGATTCCAGGGAGCAACACTTCCTCGATTCGACAGCTCGCTGTGGAACGGTTCGCCAGCATTTATCTATGAAAGGAGATGTTCTATGTAAGTTTAATTGTAGCTTTTTCAGTTGATATGGAAGGACGTCAACTATGCCTCCCATATAGGGTTGCGTACCTTTATGGGTAGCTATCGGAAACCAACACCCCCTGGACCAAAATGTCGCTGAATAGAGATAGGGGTTGGGATGCACTGGAGTATCTTACCCAAGCCCTTTCCAGGCTGGAATCCGTACTGATGCAAAATCTTTAAGGGGAATCCGTTTGAATTTCTTTCCCATGGTGCCAATAGATTGTAGTTATTTACGTGGAAGTTCGTCTTAACCTCTTCAGAGCCGTCTTGAAACCGCGCCAATCTATCTACGTGCAACACTTTCCTTGTCCTGCCTATAGGAAATTCGACCCTATATAGTACATAATTTAACCCCGCTACGATTTGGTCGGGGCCTTCCCAAACGTGCTGTAATTTTGGACACCTTCCACGCTGCCGTTATTGATTATAAATCCAGACGTTATCACCTACTTCGAAGATCAGAGGGTGGGCTCTAAGGTCATATTGGGACTCCATTCTATTCGAAGAAACATCCTAGTTTTTGCGAGCTGAATCGTGGATTTTTGTTAGTGTTTGTATCAATTTTTCGACATACTCAGCCGGCGAGGGGGAACTGTCCACGGTGTTACTAGTTTCTTTGCGAGGAAACTTGTTTTGAGTTTATGAAGTACCTGCTATCAAACTATAACCAAGTACTCTCATACAAGCACCTTATTTGTTGCTCTGACTCGTTGGGGTACCTTACTTGCTCTTCTTCGTAACGGCACGATGGTTGTAGGTACGTGGATTTAACTAAACAGCTTTGTTCCTGTGTCTGTGGAGTAGCTATTGTAGCTTTGCTCCTTTGTTAGTGAGTGGAGTAGCTATTGTAACTTTGCTCCTATGTTAATGAATGGTGTAGTTGAGTAGCTAATGTAGCTTTGCTCCAAGTGCTGTGTATTGGATTAGCTAATCTAGCTTTGCTCCCAAGATATGTAATGTTTAGTGTAGTGGAGTAGCTAATGTGGCTTTGCTCCTAGTGTGGTGTAGTGGAGTAGCTGAACAGCTTTGCTCCCAGTAAAAACAACTTGTTGTGTGTTGTGTTGAGTTACGATTGCAACTGATGATATTACAATGTGGTATTTCTTGCGCGCAGGGGTATTACCTCACTTTCTCTTTCCACTTATTTTATATGCCGAAATAATTGGTGTAGGTCAGTAATGATATGTATGTACGCGCCAGTTTTAGGTATAATCTACCGCAGGTATGTACATGCATGCAATGATTTATTTCTCTTGCTATGGAATGTAGGATGTATGTACATATTTTCTTTTGGTAAGAAGAGTAGAGTCATATGCAATGCATGTACATATTTTCTTTTGACAAGAATTAATGTAGATATGATATGCAATTTAAGTATGTACGTAATATCTTTTAGTAAGGGGTGTACATAACGAACCTCCCTATTTTTTAACAAAAATGTGTTATTCTTAGAAGAGGAATAACGCATTAGAGCATTGGATATGGCTTTGAAGGCTTACTTAAAAAAAATAACAAGTTGTTACATATATGTACATATATACATAATGCCGAGCGCTGAGACGGTTAGTTAGTTAGGTTGATGAAGCTAACTTATCTATGTGTACAATGTCGTGAATTATTTCTAGCCTATTTTTATAATTTTTTTTTTTGTTTAAGATTAATTAGCTACAGTAAAAATAGATTCTTTCTCTTATGCAAGTATATATATGTTTTTTTAAATTAATATATCTGTATATATAAATTTACAATTTAAACTTTACAATACCATACATGTATACAAAATAAAAGTTTTTTTTATGTTTACAATTTTAATTCTTTATTCTTTTATATTAATATATGTGTATACATATGTTCTCATTACAATTTTAATTTGTTGACACACATATCTGTATATACGTATGTTTACATTATAATTTTAATTTTTTATGCATTTATTGTAATATATGTGTGTGTACATATGTTTACAATTTTATTTGCTTATCCTAATCTATATATGTGTATATACATATTTCTCTCTCTTCGTTTTTTTTTCTTCTTTTTTGTTAATATTTATATCTTAAACAAGACAGATCTTTTTTATTAATATTGATTACCTTGATAAGCAACTAAACTATTTGCAAATAACGGGGGCGTGTGCTTGAATCTAGTCCAACATGAGTTAAAGATGGTGGAAGTGGTGATGGTGGTGGTATTGGTAAATCTTGCCTCTTATTTGCCTGTGGGGGCGGGTTAGTTTGTGGCTTGCTTGAATCTTTTGATTCTGAATGAACGGTCCAAGAAGCCGCTTCTGGTGCATTGGTTAGGGGTTTTACTCTCGCTTTGTGAGCTTTGGAGTAGCGATTCAAATACGAAGGACTGGCCAAGGATAAATTGAAAGAGATCAATTCCTTAAAGAGGAAGAAAACTATGCACAATAAAATAAATAATTAATAAAATAAAAGAAATTATTCCACAAAACATATTGTTTTTTGTTTTTTTTTCAGGGGAACCATTTAAAGACGAGAAGTGATGGTAATCGTTTGTGTTGGATATTAGCATTTTTATTTCAGGTGAACAAATTAAAGGCGAAAGGTGATGGTAACCGTTTGTGTTGGATATTAGTAGCATATTTTGGGGTAATTCTGATGTAATAGTCGTGCCATGACTAGGGAAATATATATATATATATGTTTTCTTTCTAGACTTTTATTCATAGAAGGGTTTTTATGGACTACGACTTTCCTTTCACCAATTCGGATTTCAGTATTCACTGAATTATGAACTTTAAACACCTGATATGGTCCCAGCCATATTTGGGAGAGTTTGTGTTTTTTGGCTGCGTTTTTCAGTAATACTTTATCTCCGACATGAAAAGTTATTGTCCGAATGGATATCATAATGAAGTCCAGATATCCCTTTTTGAATGTCCTTAGGGCAGTATCAGTTATGACCATTCGCATACGATACTCTGCGCTAGCCTTCATTTTCTGACATTTAGGACATGTGCGGACATATTTCCTAATCGAGCTGAGCATGTTTTACCATTTACACTTTCTTTTTATTCTTTTATATATTTTGATTACACCTTGGTGACCACCAAATGCAAAATCGTGGTAGTCCTTTAAAATTATTTGGATTTCCTCCGGGTCCGTGATAGTTTCCGGTAATTTATCCTGGGAATCTATAAGATTATTCTTTTCAGGTAATTTCCTGTATTCAGGTGCCACGTTTTCAGATTGGCTGTTCTCAGTTGAGCCAATTTCAACTGAGTCTTCTACGGAGTTCTGAGAAAGTTTTTGAATTTTATCGGGAGTTTTTTGAGTTACTTCTTTCATTTCTGACTCCCTTGTTTGAGCTCTTGTAACTACATGACAATGTGCTTGTTTAAGCTTTGAGGGTGTCGGAGAAAAAATTGGGGTTTGTCTGGTTTAGCTGGGCAGGTATTCGGCTAAGCGCATCTCCATTAGTGTTATACTTTCCAGGCTTATATTCAATTTTGTAGTCAAATTCCGAGAGTTTATGGGCAAAAACTGACTAATCTCGATGTTGGATCTTTCACATTGAATACGCCTTTAAGAGGCTTGTGGTCTGTGTATACCGTGAAATTTCTGCCCTCTAAATAACATCTGAAGTTCATGGCAGCCCATACAAAGCGAGTACACCTTTTTCTATTGTGGAGTATTTTTGTTCCGCCTTATTTAAACTTCTATTTGCATATGCTATTGGCTTATCTTCGCCTACTTTCCCTTCAAATAAGACAACTCCCAATGCCTCGTTACTAGCATCTATTGACAAACTGAAGAGTTCAGTAAAATCAGAATATGAGACAAGGGGAAGATTTACAACTGACCTTTTAATTTCCTCGAAAGAATCTTGGCACTTTGCGTCCAAGTAAATTTAACGTCTTTCCGTAAAATATTTGTTAGCGGTCTGACAATTTTTGAAAAATTAGGGATGAACTTGCGATAGTAGGTTGCCAATCCAAGAAACGATTGAGTTTGTCTAACTGTTCGGGGTTGAGGAATATTTTGGACACAACTTGTTTTGCTGGGATCGGTAAGTGCTCCTTCGTTCGAACATTTGTGTCCGAGGTAAATCACTTCTTTGGCACTTTTCGAGCTGTAATTTAAGATTATGGGCTCTAAGTCTGTGGAATACCTTAGTCAATTTCTCGTTGTGATCTTGTAAATTTGTTCCATATATTACAATATCATCTAGATAGACAAAGCACTCTAATCCTTGGAGACCCGTCAGAATGTAATTCATCAGGCGTTGAAAGGTCGCAGGTGCGCCTTTCAGCCCAAATGGCATTCTCTTAAATTCGTAATGCCCGTAAGCGGTACTAAACGCAGTTTTTGGTTTATCCCTTGGGTCAAAAAGTACTTGATGATATCAGCTTGCAAGGTCAAGTGTAGTGAAATATCGTGAATGTCCAAGTTGATCCAGTATATCCTCTAACCTGGGTAATAGAAAGGCATCGGAAATCGACTACTACTCGCCAACGTTTATTGCCGTCAGTCTTGGGGACTAAAAGCAATGGAGAGTTCCACGGGCATTTACTTAGTTGAATTATGTCATTCTCCAACATTTCTTTAATTTGTTCATTTATGACTGCCCGATGCATTTCTGGGAGTCTATACATTTTCTGATTTATGGGCGTTGATTTTGTACTATGGGTATGTAGTTTTATTGTATTTGTGCACGTTAGTTTGTTTCCCTTTATGTAGAAAAGGTCATTGTACTTATGGCATAGCTCCAGAATTGAATTTTCTTCTTCTTGATTCAGATTTCTATCCAACAGCAATTCTTTACGTAAAGCCACTAGCCTATCAGGACTGTAATTTGAAATATGGTTTACGTTTATTGAATGTGGATTTCGATTTGAAATTTTTAGTATTTTTTACGAAGTTATTGGAATTTTTGCGATGTGCATGAGGGGAAGGTGGATCACCTTCTTTCTGAGAACTTTGAGAATTAATTTCGTCCAAAGGTGAATAGAGAGATTTTATGCTGTATATATTTTTTTCTTCTGCACGTGGGAAAGGAGGATCACTTTCTTTCTGAGAAATTTGGGAATTTATTTCGTTCAAAGGTAACTGGAGAAAGCTAATGTTATAAAAATTAACTGGAACTAGAGTAAGTTTTAATTTTCTTAGGAATAGTGGTTCTGTGTTTACGTTCAGAACAGATAACGGTATGAAATTTCTATGAGGACTAAATAGGTAATTTGCGACAAATACTCCTTCTTTTATCTCTTGGGACATACAGATCATTTCTTGGTTGAATTGTAATTGTATGCTCAGTACAATTTGAGATCGAGGAGGTATTCTATTGGATAGCTGAAGTACTATTTCGTATTGCCTACTTTCAACTTCATTTAAGGCGCTTGAAACGTCTTCCATTGGAAATAAGGAATTTTTGTTGTTGGGTGCCCGTGAAACGGTAGTAGGTTCAGATTGGTCCTCTATTTTATCCCTTGGTATTTCCTCTCCATCTTCTATGGATGTTTAGAGAGGTACCGTGAATTCGATCGGGTTGATTTCCGTGCGAGGAAACCGGAGTAATATGTTAGGCCCTTCCATATTGCAATTTCTTGCAAGAAAATCGTTACTTAATAGCCCATCGTGCAAGATTTGTGCGTTATTTTCTACAACCTGTAGATTTCACGGGATGCTGCGGCTTAATAAAAAGTTGTCTTGGCAGTTACCCAATCTTTTTCCCTCTCCAAATGGAGTTTTCAGAGTGACTTTTTGTCCTGTTTCTATCCGTTCTGTTGAATTAAGTGCGTCCTGTTTTATTAGGTTTACTTCAGCTCCAGTGTCTACTATCAGCCGAACGGCTGTGTTTTTGCTTATATCCAATGTTAAATTTACCACTGGAGCATTTTCTGTAGTTTGTAATGAAAAAATTAAAATAAAATAAAATGCGGTCTTATAGTGATTATCCCGCCTTCTTGTTTGCACTTTGTTCCTGTTTTTTTCTTGTTGACAGTTTTATTTTTAAAATACCTGTTTTTCAATATCTTGAAAGCCTGTCGTACTTCATTTATGTAATCAGGCTTTGTGTATCCGTCTCTATTTAAGGCAGCTAATAAATACATCTTTGCGTAAGTATATTATCAGATTTAAATTTTTGGAATAACTTACCAAAAATAAAATCATTAATGTTAACCAGTTCTTTGAAAGCCTTTTTTCCTTTAAACCCATCATAATTGTAGGAGTTGATAATTTCCCATCCAAACATTTTGTGGAAATTTTTTGTCAGATTTCCTGCCCGTAAGATTTTTTGATACTGGATATCTGTATTGATGATTAAATTATATTATGCACATGTATGTAGAAAATAGGATAGCAACTAATTATGAAAACTTACATAGTCTTCTTTATTATTGAGGATTTCCGTTTCACATCTTAGCAAGTCTTCGTCATTTTTTAAAGGAAAGCCTGTCGTTTTAAAAATTGTTTTATTAAAACATTTTGTTCGGCTTGTACCTCTATTATTTTATTAACATTTTGTTGCATTGTTTTTGTTAAGTTTTCTATAGCATTTAAAATTGCATCACTTTTAATTTCTTTGGAAACTAGAATATGTAAAAGATATCACAAATTTATAATAACAATTCTTATAAAAATTACTTACGTAAAATTCTTAGACTCCCCAATGTCGCGTTGCCCGTTAGTATTCCGACAAGTTGTTTTAATTGCTTTTCTATTCCGATGTGTACATATATATGAACCCAGCGAGACTGTTGTTAAAATGACTTCTTTAGAAGATTTCATTATTGTTTTTGATGATAAAGGAACTACTAAATCTTCTGATCTTAAAATATTAAGTAAGCAATCAAAGCATTCTCTAGATGGGTTGAATTGTGCTCCCCAATCTCTTAATTTTCCTGTTAATGTCTACTTTTGCGTAGCGTACGAAGAACTTAGAATATTTTCAGCATCAAATTCTAGGCTATTATTCCTGCTGATTTAGTATGCTATCTTCAGCACATATAGTCTCGTTACTCGTACTGGCTCCTTTATACAGTATTGCTTCTGTTTCTTTTCTGATTAATCTTTTTAAATGTCGTTTGCTCAACATTTTTTCCCGTTAAGAGAAGGACAACTGCGTCTTCTGATAGTAAAAATTAACGACACAATATTATTTTTCAAATGATCGTGGTGAAAGGGTTATAGTATGTAAATTATTTTTTCTTTCCACTTTTGGATACGAACTGATAAATAATAGGGTGATACGAACTACCTTTTCTGCAAACTGTGGAATGTATAAAAAAATATTAAAAATAAAAGTAATAAAAGTTCATATTGATAACTACAATCTTCAAATATCACATTATAGAAGAAAACATGCACCGAATACTAGATATATCCCAAGCGAAGTTACCATAAAAGCAAAGCCTAAAGATTTTCTACAGAAGCGCCGAATTGACTTTGACCGTTTCTTAAAGACATGTCATTTGCAATTTTCCCGAGGAAACTGAAATATGTATTACAAAAATAATAGTGATGAAATTTTTAAGGTAAACCAAAGAAATAATTAAGAGAAATCTCGATGAAATTTTACGGAAAATAGGTCAAACACTTCCGAAAAGTCGATCTTTTTTACTTGAAGAAGGTTTTTCATTTTGTTGATATTTGATGAAATTTATTTTTTGCTTCTTCTTTGTTGTAAAAATATTATTTCCATATTTAATAAAAATGATCTACTTTGTACAACTGTTATGAAATAAATAACATAAAATTTTAAAATATTCACGGAAGTTATAAACAATCAGGCGTTTATTTTTAGCACAGGTATCACTACATCGTTCTTCATACAACGCAAAAAGGAACATCTGCTGAAATTCGCGATCCAAAAAAGTTTTACAAAAACTTGGATTGTTAAAAATTTTAATAATATGAATATAAATAACGCAAAAATTGTCTTTCTTCATTTACGTCGTTTATGCTAAGTACGATAGTAAATAGATATACACTGTGTGTTTTTTGTTTGTTGTCATTCAGTCAACAATTTATGTATATATTTATATATAATTATTAAATAATAAAAAAAAAACTTGAACGCGGTAGTTTAAAGTTAGTGTACGTGCTTTCTGCTAACTCGAAGAAAATGTTCCAACCTTCATAATTAAGTGCGAGCCCAGCGTAAACTTAATTCTGCTGTCAAATACGACACATCTTCGAGAATCACAACGAAACGAGACGTTGATAATTGCCGATAGATACGAACACTTAGGCAGAGGACACGAAGAGTGACAGGCAGTCAGCTAACCAGAGTTTTTGAGCTCAAGCTTTTATTTTTTTTGGAATCCGTCTTAATCCTACAGACATTGGCTACGAATTAGTTTGGGTGATCGTATTTTGGAGTTTCAGCTATAGCTAAGACTTACCGGTCTCAAATTTCTGGAGGCATAATTGCGGAGACTGATATAGCTGTGGAAATTCCGGCATTGTAGCTTTGGGAGGAACGTGTTCTTTGGAGGAGATTTTTGTTGCTAGGAATGTACGTTTAGTAACAGTAAGTAAACATACAATGATATTTTCAAATGATTAGTTGCAACCAATTTAATTAAGGGGGCAGATATTTCATACAAGAATTAATTAACTTAAACTTCATGAATTATATTAGACACCGCATACGTTTTCTTATTTGTTTGTAAATAATATAACCAGAGTGGAAACCTAGTATAAGTTTTCTCATTTCTAGTTTCTTGGTTGCCCTATAAAACTAAGTGGCGCCCAAAGTTCCTTTCAAAATGGACTTAGCCTATCTCCATTGAGCAGCAAGTATGAAGAAGGGCAGACCCCTATTTAATGTTCGACGTAATAAAAATTTAGTACCGTAATATTAATTTGGCGCCCATCGTGGCGCCAAATTAATATTATCATCTTCTCTAAAAAAAACATCAGCGTTTTGGCAAGTACCGATTGAGGAAAGTTTTAAAGAATAGACCGCTTTCACCATCCTCTGAAGAGCCTTGTTCCACTTTAATAGAATGCCGTTTGGCCTAGTAAACTCCCCAGTAACCTGACAGCGGTGCATTGGAAAATTTCGTGTTCGTTTATTTGGACGATGTCATTGTTATAACGCAAACTTTTGAAGAGGATATTATAGTATTAAAAGACGTTTTTGATAGACTTTCTGAGGCTTGGTTGGTTGTGAATTGTGAAAAGTGTGAATTTTGTAGAGGTGAACTTAAATATTTTGGATATATTGTAGGGAAAAATGTTTTACAAGTCGATCCTGGAAATGTAAAAAGTATATTAGACATTCCCTCCCCAACATCGGTAAAATAAGTACTTCATAGGAGCTGTATCGTGGTACCGACGTTTCGCACCGAATTTTTCGACGATCGTCGCTGCTTTGACCAGTTTGCTGGAAAAGAACAGGAAATTTTTGTGGAATAATGACTGTCAGGAATCGTTTAACTCAATAAAAGACAAGCTTATTACAACCCCGATCTTTACATGTCCGAACTTTGACCTCCCATTCTATGTTCACACAGACGATACAGAGGGAGAACACGTTATTGCATACCTTAGCAAATCTTTAACTCGAAATGAGCGGAACTATTCGACTACCGAGCGAGAATGGTATAGCCGTTCTGTGGGCCATTGAAAAGCTTCGTCCGTATCTAAACGGTACTCATTTCACTGTCATCACGGACCACGTGTCGTTAGTATGGTTAAATAACCTCAAGGAACCGACCGGTCGATTAGTTGAATGGACAGTTAAACTCCAACAGTTTGATTATAATGTGCAACATCGCAAAAGTAAAGAGCATTTAGTGCCAGACCTCCTGTGGCGGTTAGTACCTCAGATTGGCTGCACTGATTCGGGAAATACAGGCGTCCCACAAGATAAATAGCACCTCGAACTGAAAGACAAAATTTGTAAAAATCCAGAAAAATATCCCAACTTTATGATAGAGCACGGGAAGCTGTGGAAACACATTGAATTTAAACATCCATCCCTTGCTGCTGAGGACGACTACTGGCCAGATGTCGGTCCTAAAGAAAGACGGAAAAGTATATTAAGCGTCCTACACGATGATCCCATTGCTGGACATATTGGCTCAAAGAAGACTTTTGAACGAGTAGCAACTCGATATAACTGGCCCAAAATCAGGTATGGCGTAAGACAGTATGTAAAGCATTGCAGAACTTGTCAAGCCACGAAACCCGAATTAAGGAAAATTGCTGGCCTAATGGCTAATAGACACAATGCTAGATGTCCGTGGGAAATCGTCTGCGTGGACATCATCGGACTTTTGCCCCGTTCCTCTAGAGGGTGCTACAATATCCTAACTATTGTAGACCAATTTAGTAAATCCGCATTACTTTCCTCGCTCAGAGGGGCCACAGCAAAATCAATATTTCAAATCCGGGAAGATAACGTTTTCCTCATTTTCGGTGTGCCTAGCACTCTAATATGCGACAACGGAGTACAGTTTAAGACCAAAGTTCTAAGATAGCTGTGCGACCAGTATGCCACTCCAGACGAATCCGGCAGAACGGACAAATCAAATTGTAAAGAAAATGCTCACAGCTCGGACAATAATAGATTATGAGATGTTCTAGCGAAAGTAGCATGCACGATTGGAATATCAGTACAGGAGGTTACTAAGCTCACCACGCATTTCATAAATATTGGGCGAGAAATGCTGACCAACGGTAAATGCGTAAGAGAATGATATTGACTGGACAGCCCATTCTAGAGCATATGAAGAAGTTTTGGAAAAAATTCGGAAACGATTAGATACTATCAGTCGCGTTAGTAAGATTAAATATGATCTCCACAGAAGAGATGTCACATATTACCCAAATGATGTGGTCTAGAGGAAAAACTTCGTACAATCCAATGCTGCCAAATACTTCAATGCGAAGTTATCTCCAAAATACATGATCATATAAGATTTTGAAACGATTATCACCGTGGACATTTGAGTTAGTTAACAAGGAAGGTAAAAGCGCGGGGTATGGTATGCTGAAGATATCCCAAGATTTTTGTGGAAAATATAACACGCGTAGTCTTTAAGGGAGAAATAAAATTTAATTAATGGGAAAAATATTACAGTATAGGAGGGGAGCGTAATATAAAAATATTAGCAGAGCGTTATTTTAATTGTTTGTAAATAGTATAACCGGAGTGAATTATACGTTTATATATGATCAAACCTCGTATAAGTTTTCTCATATCTAGTTTCTTGGTTGCTCTAGAAATCCTAGTGACGCCCAAAATTCCTTCCAATAGGGACCCAGCCCAAGGTAATAGAAGACAAGCTATTTTCATTAAAATTTTGCCACATTGCAGCTGATCGAAGAATGACTAATAATAAAGAAAGTGCACCTTAATGGGGGCCAGAAATGTAAAAGAGATGCAGGCATTCAAAAGCTTTATAAGGAAGTGTTTGTAGAGCTTCAGAGTTCTTGAAAGCCCATTAGACCATTAGAGCCATTTGCAGGAATGAAAGAGAGGAACTTTAAACACAATGGCACATAAGTGTAAAGAGTGTGACTATATGCATGGAAAAGTGTCATTTCAAAATTGTTTCCCACACTACAATTTGAAGCAATACTACTGCATTGGCCACGGGTTTTCTAAGAAAATTTACAACGCAGATGCATTGGCCACGGGTTTTCGTACATAGATGCCGGTGTCGCTCAACACAATATCAGCCGCCCCTGAAAACAAGGTAATTTGCCTGTGGTTAATTATACATTGATGTTCCATGATACTTTATTCTATCCAAGAAGCAACACAATTGTACTCGCCACGGGAAATCGAGTAAAAGCCTATAAGAAATCTCAAATCCAAATAAACTGGCCACGGTTTTTTAATAAACCTAACTAACACTGTTAAAATGGCCAAGGGATGGGATTAATCAGCTGTTCAAGAAAATAAACAAACCAAACAGTTTTCAAATATAGTTGCTGTATCGCGTTTTTTATATATTAGTTGCTAATAAATCTTATTAATTAAAAATTGTTAATTTTATAAGGTTGCAATGACAATTAGTGAAAATTTAAAGCCCGAAAGAGTGACTAGTTTGTGAAATGAAACTCGGAAAGTTAAAATTTTATAAATGATAAAAATTTGTGCATTTACCTTACATCTATTATACATGATATTTACACCTTTAATATATATCTAGCGGATAGAGGTAAACCTGTTGGTTGTTTTTAAAATTAAAGAGCAATCTTAGTTTTACTTTTCCTCGCAGATTTGTTCAACATACATAGATGTTGCAAGACTTATTTTATAATTTGTTGAATGTGATTAATTAATTAACAATGGATACAATGATAAAAAGGTTGCAAGTAATGCAGTAATGATAATAAGTCGGAAAAAGTGATGAAACTGGGAAAGTTTTATATTTTATATGTAGTCATGGAAATATAAATCTATCGATTGAAGTTAAATCTGTTGGTTGCTTAAAAATTAGAGAGCAATCGCAAATTTGCCTTTACTCGAAGATTTTATCAACAGGAGTATGATTTAATGTTAATGCCTACTTTAGACAATAATTTGAAGAAAATATTATAAATTTTACTGGATGTTTACATCATATCATATAGGGATATATGTAGGTATGTACTTATGTTGTGTCTGCATTCTGCAAATCTTAAGAATTTCCGTTAAGTGAAGAATAAATTTGGCGGCAAATTAGTTGTCAAACAACTTTGAAGTTGCAGGTAGTGTAAATTTTTAAGAATTTAAATAACAATAATTAATAATTTTCTTTAAGTGAAGTTTCGAAAAACATGAAAATTAAGAAGTGTGCAGTAGGATGCAGCAGCGCGAAACACTTATTTAGTGTACCGGGAGATAATATTTGGTAAGAATACACATACTCTTTATGTATGCTTTTAGTAAAATATTATGTAAAATGCAATTAAATTTCTTTTTAAAACCCATTATATTTAAAATTAAGAAAAAGATATACCTAATTTTATAATATCGATGGCTGCTTCGATTAAAAATTTTGGTACAGCTTTTTGTTTTAAACTCTTTAGATATCTGCCTGTTCGAGCTTAAGGTAAACATATATGCTGGCGTAATCGTTTGTGGTAGTTATGTGTTTAACCATTCTCTATTAAGTTTATATTCGACTTAATCATCTTCTTTCTAATATTATATTTTACTTTATCCACATATTAATTGTTTTAAAATCTGAAAGTTTGTCGACTCATACAGCACATGCTTAAGTCTATGTAAATTAAATATGGACTTTATTGCTTTGTTTAATAATCTAGCATGTAGTTCACTAAGCTATTGCTACATTGTTACCAGTTAATTATATTGCAAATAATTATTGGTAGCATAGATGCATTGCAGAATAAGATTCTCGTCTGGCGATTAAAAAACTCCCTTCGCGTCATTCTTTTAAGTGGTGTCATTCTTTTCCTCACATATGTATGTGGGTTCTTGTTTCCAAGTCTGTTTATCATCCATTATTATTCCCAGATATTTTATAGAGTCAACCCTTCAGATATTTTATTGAGGCAACTTTAATGAATTCTCCTTCCACTTGCAGAACAGTGTCCAACTTTTGCTTGCATCTCTGTTGAAAAATCATATAGCTTGTTTTCGATGTATTTTTTTGTAAGTTTATTTCCATATAGCCATCGTATTATTACCCTCTGTAAACTAACGCCATCTTTCCACTGTACAGCACCAGCGTACCGTCAGCATATATATAATATTCCGCAACCAACCCAGCTTTCATTAAATTTTGGATGTATAGAGAGCAGAGGAGCGACCCTAAAATTGCGGGAATCCAGTACTAATAATTTCATTATCACTATAACTGTTTTCCAGTTTTGTAAAACGCTGTCTTCCTTGCAGATGATTTCTTAGAGACTGGTTTGCATTTCCTTTAATTCCCAATTCGCTTAATATTTCTATTAATACATTATGATCTACAGTTTCAAGCGCCTTCTCCTAATACTCTAATAACATTATTACCATATATAATATAATATAATATTTTAATCCAATTTTCATTATTTTGTAGCCGGCAAGCATGGCTGAATATATTAGGACTGCGCCACCTATCACACAGGAAAAGAGTGGAAGTATGTGAAAAACACTTCAGGAAGGAGATGTTAGGACCCAGCGGGCGACGTCTGGTACCAAGGGCAATGCCGAATCCGCCCCACGAGGTATAATTTAAAGTATATTTCTTTGATTCCTTTACTTATTTCTTTTACATTTTGTTTTTAATTTGTATTTTATTAGTTTTTTCCCAATTTCAATATACCTTCTTTTGTTGTCCATTTTTCACATTTTGTTACATTAGACTTTAGATTTTCAGAAAAAACCATCAGATTTGCAGCTTAGTAGAATTGTAGACTTAGATTTAGGTTATTGTACGGGTATAGGTAAGGAAGAGCTTTTTACTGAGCTCCAAGCTTCTCCTATCGCTCTTCCTAAATGCAGTAATTTTTGTGAAGACAACAGTCAGAAAATAGTAAATTTGGCAACTTCATCCACTTCGAAGGATATGCCACAATTCCAGTCAAGTGTAGGCTCAGATAGCATAATAGACAGTAGCTATTTATTAGATGCAAGTGTAGTTATGGGTATTCGCCCTATTGAAAACAATAGTAGTCCAATGAGAGTAACCCGCAATTATTTGGAAGAAAACGATTTTCTAAATAGAGTAAGTTCGGGATCTATTCCACTCCAAGGACAACCCTAAGTCTGCGACTCAGTATAGGCTCCGATAGAGTAATAGAAGTTGTTGATATGGACGAGTTTGCGACCGAAACTCCAGCTTTGAACACAGCTCCTCCGGAAATAAACAATGATTCTGTGGAAGATTCCCGCAATTATTTGCAAGAAAATTCTTTTGCAGATATAGTAAGTACGGGAACTCCCTCTACTTCAAGAAAAGCATCCCAAACTCTGAAGTCTCTATCCCATGCCACACCGCGAAAAGAGAAACAAAGAAAAGAAATAGCTAGATTGAAAAATGAGGCCGTGAAAACAAATAATTTGATAAAACGTCTCCAGAAGGAAAAGAATTCCTCAGAGCACCTCATTAAACGTTGTAACGAGATTCTTCCCAAAGAATTAGCTGAAATTGTAGAAGCTAATATTAAGAATAAGAGTAAAACGAAGCAGGCCTATCGTTACAGTAATGAAATGACAGATACTTCTTTAATGCTTATCTTTTTGCCGCCATATACATATAAATATTTCAGTGAGAATATTAGTACTCTACCCGCAAGTAGTACGCTAAAGCGGTTTACTAGAAAGTGTCCTTCATCTCCTGGGAACATGGCGTTCAATTTAAAAGCTATGCGACTAAAGTTTAATCAGGTATCGGATTTCTCCAAGTATTGTGTAACTTGTATCGATGAAATGAGTTGTTCCAAAATCAAAAGTGACCGATTTTATTAAAAATAATTCAGTCGATTGCCTATTAATAGAGATTTGTCATCTTATTCTTGCCGTACATCCACAATCTAATGAAATGCTGGAAAGATTTAATAGAACCCTTTTATTGTTATAAGATAAATTATCATCAACCTATTGACTGAAATTGCCTTGCAATTATACAGATGTCCGCTTTATTTTTATTGATCTTCTTTGCCAAATATCGTGCCTTCGATTTAAGCGTATTCATAGAACACTTTCCATCCCACATAGAAATTAGCACTCCATTATCTAACAAAAACATAACGCGGATCTAATGAATCGCAATGGCCAGCAGAAGCAAACCTAAAATCTTAACCGAACTGTCAAAAGCTGTCAGAGCTGCAAACAAAAAATTTCAAACAAACAATTGACGCTATCACCTTTTAGCGCATCAAGGTAAAGGCGAAGAGCTTTTCGATATTTTATTCATCTTTGTCCCTCAGTTTCTTTTTACTCATGCTCTTTACAGGCGTCTGTGAATAAAGAAATTACGAACACATGTATAATTTTCAAAACCCCAAAAATTTCCGCTTATACAGCTGGAAATACTTTATCTTATTCTACTTCGCAGCTGATAGCCTCTGACGTAATTCAGTGACTAATGTATATACATTTTTATAGGAAAGACAGGCAGAGGAGATATAGAGTATTGTGTTCCCTGTGCCGTACTTTCCTATACATTTCACAATATTACGTCACCTAATAGGGGAAGATGGTTCGTAATGGGAATACTTGAATTCTATGGAAACGGGCAGAGCCTTGTTTAATGTGCGATGTAAAGCAAATTTAGTGACGTAAAGATTTCTAAAAAAATTTCTTATTGCTTGTTTACGTTTCTACGCTCATAAAAATTTTTTTCGCGTGCGACTAAATTCTAAGAAGTAGATTTCCAGTAAATTTCTACCAAAAAATTGCGGCCTTACCTACATCAGTTCGAGGCATTGCTGATTTTATATTGAAGCGAGGCACTGCTCTCGGCTTCGGCCAATGCTTAAAAATTCTAAGGAAGTAATTGCCAGTAAATTTCCGGTGGCGGCAACGGTGATTTTGTATGGAACGAGCACTAACTTATAACAATGGACTGAGCTATTTGCTATTTCATGTGGCACAAAAAATATTTTGTTTCTGTATATTACCGTCAGAGCACCCTTTAAAACGTTTACTACATAATAATATGTAAAACTCAACCAATCAGATGAAATTTTACACCCGTAAATCGAATTAAATTATAAAAAATTATTTTCTTGTATGCAAGTAATATTTTAATCACTTATAAGCACTCTCATAAGAAATTAAACTAATTCCGACTTTAATTTTCAAAATTTAATCTTAACTGAATCCTGCGTATGGGCAAGAGTGACGGAGCATGGTAAACACTATCTTTACCTAATTTTTTCTGCGGTGATTGCATCTGCAGCCAACATAAAAACATCAAATGGCATAAGTAAACGTTCAGTACGGAATATTTTGTGTTGGTAACTCAACTCTGCCATAGGGCGAAAGAGAGAACTGTAAAACTTGTGCCATTCTTTCCTATAGGAAAATAGCAATACGCTCAGTCCATTGTTTGCTTGCATCTCTGTTGAAAAATCATATAGCTTGTTTTCGATGTATTTTTTTGTAAGTTTATTTCCATATAGCCATCTTTTGTATCGTATTATTACCCTCTGTAAACTATCGCCATCTTTCCACTGTACAGCACCAGCGTATCGTCAGCATATATATAATATTCCGCAACCAACCCAGCTTTCATTAAATTTTGGATGTATAGAGAGCAGAGGAGCGGTCCTAAAATTGCGGGAATCCAGTACTCATCATTTCATTATCACTATAACTGTTTTCCACTTTTGTAAAACGCTGTCTTCCTTGCAGATGATTTCTTAGAGACTGGTTTGCATTTCCTTTAATTCCCAATATATAATATAATATAATATTTTAATCCAATTTTCATTATTTTGTAGCCGGCAAGCATGGCTGAATATATTAGGACTGCGCCACCTATCACACAGGAAAAGAGTGGAAGTATGTGAAAAACACTTCAGGAAGGAGATGTTAAGACCCAGCGGGCGACGTCTGGTACCAAGGGCAATGCCGAATCCGCCCCACGAGGTATAATTTAAAGTATATTTCTTTGATTCTTTTACTTATTTCTTTTACATTTTGTTTTTAATTTGTATTTTATTAGTTTTTTCCCAATTTGAATATACCTTCTTTTGTTGTCCATTTTTCACATTTTGTTACATTAGACTTTAGATTTTCAGAAAAAACCATCAGATTTGCAGCTTAGTAGAATTGTAGACTTAGATTTAGGTTATTGTACGGGTATAGGTAAGAAAGAGCTTTTTACTGAGCTCCAAGCTTCTCCTATCGCTCTTCCTAAATGCAGTAATTTTTGTGAAGACAACAGTCAGAAAATAGTGAATTTGGCAACTTCATCCACTTCGAAGGATATGCCACAATTCCAGTCAAGTGTAGGCTCAGATAGCATAATAGACAGTAGCTATTTATTAGATGCAAGTGTAGTTATGGGTATTCGCCCTATTGAAAACAATAGTAGTCCAATGAGAGTAACCCGCAATTATTTGGAAGAAAACGATTTTCTAAATATAGTAAGTTCGGGATCTATTCCACTCCAAGGACAACCCTGCGACTCAGTATAGGCTCAGATAGAGTAATAGAAGATGTAGATATGGACGAGCTTGCGACCGAAACTCCGTCTTTGAACACAGCTCCTCCGGAAATAAACAATGATTCTGTGGAAGATTCCCGCAATTATTTGCAAGAAAATTCTTTTGCAAATATAGTAAGTACGGGAACTCCCTCTATTACAAGAAAAGCATCCCAAACTCTGAAATCTCTATCCCATGCCACACCCCGAAAAGAGAAATAAAGAAAAGAAATATCTAGATTGTAAAATGAGGCCGTGAAAACAAATAATTTGATAAAACTTCTCCAGAAGGAAAAAAATTCCTCAGAGCACCTCATTAAACGTTGTAACGAGGTTCTTCCCAAAGAATTAGCTGAAATTGTAGAAGCTAAATTAAGAATAAGAGTAAAACGAAGCAGGCCTAACGTTACAGTAATGAAGTGAAAGATACTTCTTTAATGCTTAACTTTTTGTCGCCATATACATATAAATATTTCAGTGAGGATATTAGTACTCTACCCTCAAATAGTACGCTAAAGCGGTTTACTAGAAAGTGTCCTTCATCTGCTGGGAACATGGCGTTCAATTTAAAAGCTATGCGACTTAAGTTTAATCAGATATCGGATTTCTCCAAGTATTGTGTAATTTGCATCGATGAAATGAGTTGTTCCAAAATCAAAAGTGACCAATTTTATTAAAAAAATTTCAGTCGAATGCCTATTAATAGAGATTTTTCATCTTATTCTTGCCGTACATCCACAATCTAATGAAATGCTGGAAAGATTTAATAGAACCCTTTTATTGTTATAAGAAAATTATCATCAACCTATTGATTGAAATTGCCTTGCAATTATACAGATGTCCGCTTTATTTTTATTAATCTTCTTTGCCAAATATCGTGCCTTCGATTTAAGCGTATTCATAGAACACTTTCCATCCCACATAGAAATTAGCACTCCATTCTCTAACAAAAACATAACGCGGATCTAATGAATCGAAATGGCCCGCAGAAGCAAACCTAAAATCTTAACCGAACTGACAAAAGCTGTCAGAGCTGCAAAAAAAAATTTCAAACAAACAATTGACGCTATCACCTTTTAGCGCATCAAGGTTAAGGCGAAGAGCTTTTGGATATTTTATTCATCTTTGTCCCTCAGTTTTTTTTTACTCATGCTCTGTGAATAAAGAAATTACGAACACATGTATAATTTTCAAAACCCCAAAAATTTCCGCTTATAAAGCTGGAAATACTTTATCTTATTCTACTTCGCAGCTGATTGCCTCTGACGTAATTCAGTGGCTAATGTATATACATTTTTATATCAAAGCCAGACAGAGGAGATATAGAGTATTGTATTCCCTGTACCGTACTTTCCTATACATTTCACAATATTGCGTCACCTAATAGGGGAACATGGTTCGTAATGGGAATACTTGAATTCTATGGAAAAGGGCAGAGCCTTGTTTAATGTGCGATGTAAAGCAAATTTAGTGACGTAACAATTTTTAAAGAAATTGCTTATTACTTGTTTACGTTTCTACGCTCATAAAAATTTTTGTCGCGTGCGACTAAATTCTAAGAAGGAAATTTCCAGTAAATTTCTAACAAAAAATTGCGGCCTTACCTACATCAGTTCGAGGCATTGCTGATTTTATATTGAAGCGAGGCACTTCTCTTGGCTTCGGCCAATGCTTAAAAATTCTAAGGAAGTAATTGCCAGTAAATTTCCCGTCGCTGACTTATAACAATGGACTGGGCTATTTGCTATTTCATGTGGCACAAAAAATATTTTGTTTCTGTATATTACTGTTAGAGCACCCTTTAAAACGTTTACTACATAAAAATATGTAAAACTCAACCAATCAGATGAAACTTTACACCCGTCAATCGAATTAAATTATAAAAAATTATTTTCTTGTATCCAATTAATATTTTAATCGCTTATAAGCACTCTTATAAGAAATTAAACTAATTCCGACTTTAATTTTCAAAATTTAATCTTAACTGTATCCTGCGTATGGGCAAGAGTGACGGAGCATGGTAAACACTACCTTTACCTTATTTTTTCTGCGGTGATTGCATCTGCAGCCAACATAAAAACATCAAATGGCATAAGTAAACGTTCAGTACGGAATATTTTGTGTTGGTAGCTGCAACTCTGCCATAGGGCGAAAGAGAGAACTGTAAAACTTGCGCCATTCTTTCCTATAGGAAAATAGCAATACGCTCAGTCCATTGTTATAAGTCAGTGGGAACTAGGCATTGTTTGTTGGGCACGTCATCAAGTGCTATGTTGAGGCATAGTCGAGGCATCATTAATTTTATATTTTAGAAAAGCGTTGCATATTTTTTTCTACGTGCCCAGTCTTTGTATTCAGCCGAGTAGCCAGATATAACGTATAAGCGACAAAGCGACGACAAATTTTTGTCATTTGTCGACAAAATTATGTGAGAAATATGATTTGAAACTGTGGTCAGGGTTGACGACAATTTAACATTATATGTCACATAAACATTATTTAAGATAGTCACAGTAATGTCAATAAATACTGTGACATTTGATTCACTTATATTTGTGACAATTAAGTGTCGTCATTTTGTCAAGCTGTAATAAATTGTATGTAGATATTTAAAACAGAACTTCTCAAAAAAATAATGAATTTCGGCCAAAATTTTATTTATTTCTAAAAATTTTAAATGTTATCTCGTCTAGTGCAGCGTCCTTAGCAATACATTTTTGCGGATACTTTTACGATATCTGAAAACGGAAAAATAAAAGCAATTAAAACTGGAATTATTAATAATATCAATTTACCTATATTTTTCCCCGAGACATTTATTTTCTTTTAAATGCTGATGTCATAGTCGGTTAATAACACGACGGATTACGTTTTCAATATTTTTCCCTTCAATTAATTTCCCATAAAATCAACCGCACGTTATTAGTCATCATAAAACGAAATTTTGTCACAATTTGTTCACAGTTTCTTGTGAAATTTTTGTCTATAAAAAATGGTGTGCCATCACAATATAAATGTCAAACTATTCTGTGCCATTTCGTTTTCACAAAAATTTCCTCTTTTTTGTGACAAATTTGCGACATTATTTTGTGATGACATTACATGGCTACTCGGGTAATTAGTTTGTCTATGGTTTAACCATTTCACAATTCAAATTATCTCCGAAGTTATAACAATTAGATGTGAGCGCGGCAGGGAGAATTTGTTTTTTTTTATGTACCTGTTTTTCAACATCTGTTTTACCGATTTTAATAAAATTCAAACCACATATTCTTTGTAACATTATCTATCAGCTAAAAGGAAAATTTGTATAATAAATACCAAATTTTACACCTTACTTATTTTCTCACTCGAGAGTATTTTTGTTTAGGTATAATATGTATGTATGCCTTCATACATGCATATGCCCGTAATTTACTACAAATATCTATATACTATATATATATATTTTTTGGGATCTTACAAAGTACAGTATCAACTATACCTGAGGAGTTGCATATAGTGACTCCCATTTATGAATATATATTTAAAAAGGGGCCTTAAAAATTTCACGGGTAGGCCCCTTAAAGATTTCGTGGGTGGGCCCCTGAATTATTATCTACACATCTGCGCGTATTGTCTGTCAAGAAAATTTTAATAAAATCTGCAAGAAGGCAACATGATTTTTGCCAATTTTTAACTTTTGGTGCGAACCATGATTGACGAACAGGTTATGTTTACTTGTGATAAGCGTGTGATAGAGTGAATATTGAACTGAGCACTTTATTAATATAATGAAAAACAATCTATTATGATCCCGATTATAAAAATACTAAAATTAAAACAAAAATTTGGCTAGAAATAGGTAGTGAATTGGTATTAACCGGTAAGTACTCATATTTAGTCATTATTATTACCAAATTATTCCTATCGGCCTGCATTTTCTGAGTTATTTTACTGGATTTGTCTCAGTAAAGAAACTTTTATACTTCTAATTCTGATACTAGTCGGTTTATCCTCATCAAATTCAGTGTAGGTGCGCAGAAGAATAGCGCAAAACTTGGGTAATTTTATAAAATCACTCATGAAAACGCGGATTGATATTCCATAATATTTTGTATCTGTGGCCAATCGAACAACTATTTAATCCCAATGAATGACACTCATCTATTCCGTGCAGTTCACTACGACGTGATTTAAATTTTTCTTAAATAATAGCAAGTAGTGTTTATTTGAAAAATAAAATAAAATTTGCACAATTTTAAAAGAAAAATAACAGAAAGTTGGTTCGGTTAAATAACAGAGAGAGTTTTCCACATCCCCACCCCTCCTTCTCTCACGTATTAAGAAAAATAAATCAAAATCCTCAAGTTCTATACACGAAACTGATATGACAGTGACGCCCTGCCTAATGCCCGTATTTATTCCAGGTACCAGTACCTGGACCCATACTTTGAATATTTTAAGTACAAGTACAAATTCCGGTATTGGTTCTTAATAGTTTTGAAGTACAAGTCCAGGTACTAGTACTGGTATTGGTAGTACTGGTTCAAGAGCTTTCGAAAACTCAAATCAGAAATTTTTAGAAATCTGGAGACAGGATCAGGATTCCATTTACGAAATATAAAATATATTGCAAAAGCATGTAAAATGAAACAGGACCATATAAGCTTTTGGTGTTTTAATTTCCTAATTTAGGAAGTTCATATTTGAGTTTGGTTAGCAAAAAAAAATTTCATTCAGATTATGATTGGCTTTGTACAGTATTTACAAAAATTGCAAATGAAAATCAACGCTCAACAGGTGCGGATGAATAGAGTGGGGTGTTGCACTTGATTGCCAACCTTCTCAATAATTGCTCTAATTGTCTTTCTATTTTACTGAATGCGGTAAAATTTCTTGAGGCACTGTCGAGATACACATAATATCTTAGGAGGCATATTTAAATAATTTTCAAGAGCTGAAGTATCTCGCGTTATGGCAGTATTTGTAGTAAGTGCATTAAGTACACGTGTACTTGACAGTTTTTTGTGTACCAGTACCGAGACCTTTACTTTAAAACATTTAAGTCCAGGTCCTGGTACTGGGCTTTTATTCTGCAATTTCGCTTACCCAATACACTCACGCTCTGAAGTGATGACATTTGTTTCTTTATTCTGGAACTTAAGTGAGAGAGATTTCTGTGGAAAAGTGAGTGAGATATTACTACTGGGTATACCCTAGTTGACACGGCCATTTATGTTTACTTTTGTTTTGTGAGTGCGACGTTAGACAATATTTGACGGAAGTTTTATTTATTCATTAAATTTTTATAAAACAAGTAAATGGAGGAGAAAGTATATAACGCTAGAAAATTGTCCTAGGAACAAAAAATCGGGTTGGTGGAATTTTTTGGGAGAATCTAAATTCTCCTAACTGTTAAGTCAGATCCTGCCATTACAGCCAAAGATTTGCCATTGATGTGGGAAGATACTGTTAAATTCAATTGATGATAAGACTTTTTCAACTTTATTTTGAAATTGCATATTTAATTTATATAAATATTTGATTCTATTAAAAAAAAGATAATTTACATAATGCACTTGCTTGAAACACGATTTCCCTAGTTTATAATCCAATCAATATTTTCAAGGACTGCCTCAAGACTTCAGGTGTTTGTTTTCATTGTTATGAAGTTTTTAATAGGCACTAGTGGTACTGTACAACTTGATTGTCAGTCGAAGTCGACGCTGAGGTGAAACTTGTAATTAAATTAAAGCTTCTGCTGCTTGAACAAACCTGAAGTGCCGGCTATTGTAATTGAACTGAAGTTGGCCGCAGCAAAGTTAAATTTCAGCTGCAGTCGAAGGTGAATGTAGCAAGTAACCTTTATACTGAATCGCAGATGATTCCTTTTCAGTGACTAGTCCATTCTCTGCCAAAATGATTGTGAGAGTCGAAAGCCATTGCTTATCGACATTTACCATGTTTACATGCAGAGTTAATTCCATGTATAGTAGTTGAGTTGTCAACTGAGATTTATTTGCTTGTTTAGTTTGGTGTTTCCTTGAAATTTTGTTAGGTTATAATGGGTTTTCCAATAAGAGGTGTTATTTTGATATTCAAAGAAAAATGCCATTTTTTGAGATAAATGATCGGATCTTTACTTCATTATAAAGGGGAAGACATGCCGTTAATAATGGAAAATAACATCAGCCAAATAACCACCACGACCACGCCTATATCCTTTTCATGAAATTTTCCATAACCAAATCGCAAAGTGGCTGCCCCAAAGGAAGAAGTCGCAAGCTGTTAAGTCACAAGATCTCGGTGGCCAATTGTGATCACCTCTTCGAGAGATAACACGGTCCGGAAACATTTCCCGTAAAAGATCAATGGTTTCTTTGCTTGTATGGCACGTAGCGCCGTCTTGTTGAAAGTAAACGTTGTCCAGATCAATACCATCCAATTCCGGCCATAAAATATCATTAATCGTCTGTCGATAGCGCAATCCATTCACCGTAACTGTTGCTCCAGACTCATTTTTGAAAAAGTAAGGTCCAATGACCCCGCGGGACCATAAACCGCACCAAACAGTCACACGTTGAGGATAGAGAGGCTTTTCAACAATACCTCTTGGGTTTTCTGAGCCCCAGATGCGACAATTTTGCTTGTTGACGAAGCCATCGAGGTGGAAATGGGCCTCATCACTCAAGATGAGTTTTCGATGGAATTCTGGATCATTTTCATGCATTTCAAGGACCCAATCAGCAAAGACTCGACGTTGTTGATGATCGGCCGGCATGAGTTCTTGTGTTAACTGAACTTTATAAGCCTTAAGACCCAAATGTTTATGCAAAATACGGTGTAATGACGTTTGTGGAATGCCTAATTCCAAAGAACGACGAGGAATGGACAACCCTGGGTTTTCTTCAACACTTTCGGCTACAGCAGCAATATTCTCTCTCGGCTGTTCTTGAGCGACGTGCACGGGTTTTATTCTTCACATCACTAACTTGTCCCGACAGCCCGAATTTTTCTACCAATTTCTGAATTGCGGTCCGACAAGGTGCTTCACGACGACCCAAAAATGTTCGCGTTTTACGAACCGTCTCTGCCACATTTTCACCATTTTTATGGTGAATTTTAATAATTTCAATGTATTGTTGAATCGTGTATCGTTCCATTCTTATTAATGGCGTAGTTTCTACTTGTCAAATGTCAAAAAATGATAGCTCCAAAAGTGACATCTACCGAAATAGCGGGCTAATTAAAATAACACCTCTTATTGGAAAACCCTTATTGATTGCAAGATTATATTGCATTTTAATTTTTGTGGTAAATTTTTAATAATGACAAGATTATGGGAAAACGAAGACACGTCCATGGTGATCAGCATGAAGGAAGATCAATCTTCCATTAAACGTTTCGATGGAAAAATTTATAGCAACACAGAAATATATAAGAAAATAGAAGGAGAGCTTGTAAAAAAAGGGTTTACGACGAAAATGACAAGCAAAGTAAACCACGGCGGAAAAATGTGAAAAAAAATTATATTAAAAAGAAAGTATATATAAACACAAAAGTGGCAGTAATCGGCAATTGTGTCCATTCTTCGAAGAATTAGACCGAATGCTTGGTTGCCCACCATCAGTAAACATTATAAACTCTGGCATAGATACATCGTGAACCATATATTTATACTTGTTTATTTTTGTTTTTAAGTAAAAAGTAAGTATTTAAGTAACTACATTAAAAGTATTTTTCAGTTGAAGAAAACGAAGTCCAGGAAGTCTAGGCCTTAGCTGACATACAACAAGATGGGTTTGGGTTTGGGTTTTCCAATAAGAGGTGTTATTTTGATATTCAAAGAAAAATGCCACTTTTTGAGATAAATGATCGGATCTTTATTTCATTATAAAGAGGAAGGTATGCCATTAATAACGGAAAATAACAACAGCCAAATGACCACCACGACCACGCTTACAGGACAATATCCTTTTCATGAAAATTTCCATAACCAAATCGCAAAGTGGCTGCCCTATGTCCTCGATAGCCTCACGAATTCCATCTTTGAAGTCTTGAATTGACGCTGGGCTGTTGGCGTAGACCTTCTCTTTCACGTGGCCCCAAAGAAAGAAGTCGCAAGGTGTTATGTCACAAGATCTCGGTGGCCAATTGTGATCACCTCTTCGAGATATAACACGGTCCGGAAACTTTTCCCGTAAAATATCAATGGTTTCGTTGCTTGTATGGCACGTAGCGCCGTCTTGTTGAAAGTAAACGTTGTCCAGATCAATACCATCCAATTCCAGCCATGAAAAATCATTAATCGTCTGTCGATAGCGCAATCCATTCACCGTAACTGTTGCTCCAGACTCATTTTTGAAAAAGTAAGGTCCAATGACCCCGCGGGACCATAAATCGAAACAGACAGACACACGTTGAGGATAGAGAGGCTTTTCAACAATACCTCTTGGGTTTTCTGAGCCCCAGATGCGACAATTTTGCTTGTTGACGAAGCCATCGAAGTGGAAAGGGGCCTCATCACTCAAGATGAGTTTTCGATGGAATTCCGGATCATTTTCATGCATTTCAAGGACTCAATCAGCAAAGACTCGACGTTGTTGATGATCGCCCGGCTTGAGTTCTTGTGTTAACTGAACTTTATAAGCCTTAAGACCCAAATCTTTATGTAAAATACGGTGTAATGACGTTTGTGGAATGTCTAATTCCAAAGAATGACGAGGATTGGACAAACCTGGGTTTTCTTCAACACTTTCGGCTACAGCAGCAATATTCTCAGCTGTTCTTGAGCGACGTGCACGGGTTTTTTTCTTCACATCACTAACTTGTCCCGACAGCTCGAATTTTTCTACCAATTTCTGTATTGCGGTCCGACAAGGTGCTTCACGACGACCCAAAAATGTTCGCGTTTTACGAACCGTCTCTGCCACATTTTCGCCATTTTTATAGTGAATTTTAATATTTTCAATGCGTTGTTGAATCGTGCATCGTTCCATTTTTATAAATGGTGTAGATTCTACTTGTCAAATGTCAAAAAATGACAGCTCCAAATGTGACATCTACCGAAATAGCGAGCTAATTAAAATAACACCTCTTATTGGAAAACCCTTTACATTTCTTTCACCGACTCGATCCACATCTGCAGCATATGGTAATATTTCAATTTCATACTATTGTTATTAATTATAAATATTTTCATATTCTGAAATACAACGACAACAACATAATCTGTGACCGGAAGAGGAAGTTATGTACAAAGTATTGAGTAATCGGAGACCACAATAAAGAAAACGGAATTTTTCGACAACCAAAAGGAGTTAATTGATTACGAATTTAATTTGCTTCTGGAGAAGGAGAAGTTCGGACATGATGATAGCAAAGCAAATTTCTTGCTAGTATGAGCAATTTCCTCAAGAATGACAGTAACGCAGCTCATTTTCCATCTAGTGGTGATACGCTGCATAATATGTGAGAATTTATCGACAAATTCTCTATTGTTAATATGATGTTCCTTTAAGCAACCTTAGTATATATTGGTTGATGCCACAGGAGGCTTACTTAGTGCCGAGCTTGATGATGTGTGTAATATGCCTGATTACAAAATTTTGCAATAACTTAGTGACGCTAGATCCAAATAGCAAGAATGTAAAACACATCATTTTCGATGCATACAAGTGCTGCGGTCAGCGACATTCTGCAATGAAAAACAAGGCACCAATATGGGTCCATTATTTCTTCATTAAGTAAGTATGCAAGGTCGAACATATTGCAAGATAAATTTAGATATAATTATTGATTAGTGAATAATTGATATTTTTGATGTATATATAGAATACAAAAAATAATTATAAATCCATTATAGTTATCACAGTCATAGAGTCATTGTAGTCAATAAAGTCATAGTATAACTTCACGTCGGACTATTTACTGGGAGGTCCGCTCTTTAGCTGCTCCCCTTATATTCACCTGGAATAAGCTCTCTAATTACCGCTGCATCATCACGAATTATTGCCTGCGAGCTGTTCTTCACCCAGCAATAAGTGTTAATGCTCTTGGGCTGCTCTAGCAAATTTTCTTTTGGCTACTCTAATATAAATTCTATGTTATCGCACTGGTTACCGTAAATACGTAATGAGAATCATATTATAACTGTGAAAGAGTGTGAAACTTTTGTTTGTTCATCTGTTTATTTTTTGCCGTAATATGAATTATGTAGGTTTACATTATAAGTTAGATTTAAGTTGAAATTAAGTTTAGTAGTGAAATCTTCATATTTTGTATTTGCTTAGTCAGGCCAACTTAACCTCTTCAAGAGCTGTGGATGTCCATATAAGACTGTGAATTTAATATATTCAGAAAAGATTAAACTTTCATCATAATAAGCATAAAAATTGCTGGTGAGTTTGAGTCCAATGTTACAATTACATATGTATATGATGTGTATGCAATTCTGTGTAATGTGCTCATGTACCTTTTTGGAATGTATACCTATATAATATTATATGATGGTAGCCAATATGTTTAGTCATTAAATTTACTTATATTGCCAGTTTTTTACGCGGTTGACTTTCATATATAATTATTTATAATACTTTAAGAATTAATTAATGATTTTAAAAATAAAGTAAAAAATACTTGTTATGATAATGATTAGGCTAGTTTTTTTTTCCATATATTGTTTTAAATTGTTTGAATTTCATCGGCTTTTAAACTGGGCATTTGATTAACAGATGATGGCTGATGAACGCTGCTTTGTATGTGGATTTGTTTCACTGAAGAATATTATGTAAGTTGCAACAAGTGGTAACTATATTCAAGACAAAGTTGATATCTATATCGATGAATTTTTGCAAAATTTTCTTCCGATCCTTAATGCGCTCAAAAGTGTTTTCTACTACAATCCTGGTTATGAAAATAATTGGTACAAAAGGAATATTAGTGAAATGATATACATACAACACAATGACAACAACATTAATTTTCGGACTGATACTTGAAACCTAAATCCAGTCTAAAGGACACTATTAAACTCATACAAGAACACTTTAATGAGTTAGGAAAAAAGAGATTGATGTTATTATAGTTTTGAAAAGGTCTTACTCCCACTTTGTTATACCAGTAGTAGACTATCTGTTTTCCTGTATTTTTATCTACATAGGATGCTATCTGACAGCCGTAAAAAATTTTTTTAGATTTTTTAGATGCTCCTTACAATTTGTTTAATCTTTTTTTAATGTGTAATTTCAACAATATTTTTTATAATTCTTACATATAATTTCTTGAGGTAATTGATAGACAATTTTAATGTATTAATGTTGTAAATGAATTCTTTGTTATGTGTATATTTATAGCCCTGAAGAAGCGTTGAAATACAACGGGAAACGTTGGTGAAAAGAATAAAAGTTGTTTCGCCCCTCTCAATGGACCACCATGGAGGAAACGTAAATTGCGGTCTGCCAATGCTTGTAAAAGAACTGAAGGTCACTTCTTCCTATTCACATAATCTACACATCTGATGGTGGTGTTACGAGTATGCCTCAGCCATCTAATGCACCTAAAATTTGCTGTATTCCAATTTTTACCTGAAGGCCTCGTATGACGGAATTTGCTTCACTGCCGGTTTCATAACCAATTTTATAGGATTTCGTATTCTTCAGAAGTTTTTAGTACCATAAAAATGTCTTGGACTGATCGTTTTCAAAGTATACGTAAAAAACCGAAATTTTTATATGGCAACACCAAGAAGGAGTTGCCCGATTTAGTCCATTTTTGACATTTTATTTGCTAATGTAGTAAAAACATCATGTGCGAAATTTCAGCTCTCTACGTCGATGCGTTCTCAGGCAGTGTCCAAATATATAGCGGAAAACGAAATTTTTATATGGCAACCCCACGAAGGAGTTGCCCGATAACTCGAGAACGCGTATACTTAGAGAGCTGAAATTTTGTACACGGACTTAAAAGAAAAAGTAAAATTAAGTTCGAAAATGAGACAAATCGGACAACTCCTTCGTGGGGTTGCCATACAAAACTTTCGTTTTCCACTATATATTTGGACACTGCCTGAGAACGCATCAATATAGATAGCTGAAATTTGGTTCATGGTGTTTTCATTTTACGTGCAAAAAAATTTTTAAAAATGGACTAAATCGGGCAACTCCTTCTTGGTGTTGCCATATAAAAATTTCGGTTCTTTACGCATACTGTGAAAACGATCAGTCCAATACATTTTTATTGTACCAAAAACTTCTTCAGAATACGAAATCCTATAAAATTGGTATAATCATTTTTTCTGTGCGACAAACCGTTCTAGAAATATATGCGAAAAATCACTTCTAAAATCAAACTTACACAGAAGGGTGAAGGCTGAAACAGATTACACATTAGTGCGCGGCGCGACAACGCGGCAAATTGAGCAGTAAAATTGTTCCGCCGCGCTGTGACACAGATTACCAATTTGAACTAGCAGCACAGGCAGGAAATTTTTGACATTGGGATGTCAGCTGTTATTTTAACTGTGTAGAATTGCGGGAAAGAATTTGAAAATTTAATAAAATCATGTTAGTTGAAAACAATTTATGGAAAAATTATTAATTTTATTTAGTGTGTACTCAGTGTACTGCAAGTATGTAGAAATGTGCATGATGAGGAAAAAGCGGCGAATATGGGTACGAGAAATGTTCGAAGAAAACGAACGGGAAATGCACGGATTTTATGAGCAGGTTTTTAAAATAATGAAAGGAAGAGACAGTGAGCAATTTAGAAAAGCAACACGTATGGACGTTCCCCAATTTGAATTACTTTTTAATTTATTAAAAGAAAAGTTAACTAAGGATGCTCCAAGAGAGCCAATTGAAGCAGAATGTCGTCTTTTGTTAACGTTGCTGTAAGTTATTGACTATAAAGTTTTTAAAATTTTTTGCTTCATATAATTTTGTATTATCATGCAGTTATTTATCGCAAGGATCATCATGGCAGACGTTGTCGTGGGCGTTTCGAGTGGCTGTGTCAACAGTCCGAGAAATCATTTTGGAAACGTGCAGCATAATTTGGCAGACTATATATTCAATATATTTGAGCAAACCAAACAACGACGAATGGAAAAGGATAGCTGTAGATTTTTATACCATGAAAAAAGGCATGCCTAATTGTATCGGAGCCATTGATGGGAAACATATACGGATCAAATGTCCTCCTAATGCTGGCTCTTTGTATTATAACTACAAGAACTATCACAGTATAGCACTTTTAGCAGCATGCGATTTCAACTACTGCTTCACGGCAGTGGATATTGGTGCATATGGCAGCCAAAATGATGGAGGAATATTGGAGGCTAGTGCATTTGGAAGTGCAATCAAAAGTGGAACTATATGTTTACCGGAAAGTGAGAAACTACCAAATTCAAATGTAGAGTTTCCATACTACTTTGTCGGAGATGCAGCTTTTCCACTGCGTACACATATAATGCGCCAATATCCTGGACGAATCCTATCTAAAAAGAAGGATAATTTTAATAAGAAGCTTTCAAGCGCTCGTGTAAAAATAGAAAATACGTTTGGAGTTATGACGACAAGATAGCGAGTTCTCTTAAACTCTATAAATTGTTTCCCTCGAAATGGCGAACTGATAGTAAATGCTGTTGTCGTTTTACATAATTTTGTAAAAATGCATGACGGTGATTATTGTCCAACCAATTATGTTGACAATTTCGAAGGAGGTACAGTAACAGAAGGTCTTTGGAGGAAAGAATGTGCGCAATTACCACAAGCTAGACTTTTCACAAGATTCAACGCGTCACGCTCAGCTTTTCAACTTAGGGATGTTATTATATTTTTTTTTTTTTAATAAAGGCATACATTTCTTAAATAATTAGTGTTTTCTTTGTATTTTCTTCTTTTTGATTCTTTATTTCTTCGTGCACACTTTTCATGACTTTCACTTGCAAAGCGCTAAAGCGTTCAAAACTTAAATTATTATTGCTGACAAGGACGGCCATGCTTCTGAAGAAACTCGAAACAGGATTCATTATTTCAAATCATGGTTTGAAATGCTCGAGCTTTTTAATTGCTCTTGCTCTTGCTCTTACTTTGCTCTTAATTGAAACAAAGTAAAATTACTTTGCTTTGCTCCGCTTTGAAAAAATCCTTAAGCATTTGTCGTTACTTTGCTTTGCTCTGAAGACAACTCTGCTCTAAATGATTTGCTTCAAAAAACTTTTTGCTCTGACAATTTTTGCTTTGCTTTACTGTCATAGGCACCTGGGTCACAACACCAGTTAGATGCAAGAATACTTTGCTTAGCTTTGCTCTGAATATGTAAAAGAGTAATTTTCATTCCTCTTCATTGCTTCGAAAGCTTTTGAGAACATTTTAAATCCTTTTCTCTTCAGAGCGCACAGCAATATAAGTTTTAATTCATAACGATATCATAATTACCTCGGTATCGTTACTAAAGGGTTTATTGACTCGATACTCCCTTTAGTCTTTTTCTTGATCTAATGATCAATTAAGTAAATTACTGCAAAAAGTTGTACTGCAGTTTCTTTAGTAATAGTAAAATTTAAATAAAAAAGGAGGAAAGATCCCTTTTTTAAGAAAAAGACGAAAACTTAAAAAGTAATTCAAAATACGTTATATTAAAGCAAAAAAAAAAACATTATTATTCTAATGAGTTCCTTAAGTCATTATCTTCCTCAAACAATGGTAAAGTGTTGACCGCTTCATCCAGGAAATTTCGATTGAGTTTAATTATTAAAATGTCCTCAAGAAGATCTTGCTTAATCTAGGTCCTTAAATCTGATAGAATTAGTTTAAGAGCAGAAAATGCTCTTTCTACAAATACTTGCGTAGGAGGTATTGCAAAATATGCGCTCGCTAAAGCATACAGCTCAGGATCACACGGTTTTCTTGTTTTCCAGTATTGCAAAATGTCTATAACTGCACCAGAAAATATCGGTGAAAACCTTTCCAATTTCGTTTGCACATCCATTTCTTTTTGAAAATTATTTTCAATACCTTGTTGCAAAAACTTATTAAGTATATTGTTTTCATCATCAACATCATCATCATCAGCAATTATTAACGTTTGGTTTTCATTGCTATTCGTGCTGTTTTTCTCATCTGTGCTGCACAGTTCAGGATTTATGGTCTGCAGTTGTCCATACAATTTTGATAAGAAACTTATTGCTTGTTGCCTTTTCTCCGCATTTAATAAATGATGGAATCTCAAATCGAGGAATAAGCATGCATTAAATCCTTCATTGCTTAGTAATTTTTTCTCTCTAGTTTCAAATGATTTTAAAAGTTTTTCTCCAATATATTTCAATAGAGATTCTTCAGAGTCACCGCTTTCTGCGTTGACTATTATTTTTTTAGTCAATAATTTGCATTTTAGCCAACTGGCGTAGAAATCCCCATAGTTTAATTCTTCCTCTTGAAATTTAATTATAGTTTTGTGAAGTGGCGCGAAAATTCTGACATAAACATCAATAAAATTCCAAACAGATTGATTTACCTCAAAATTTTCATCATCAGATTTATTACTAACATTATCAATGTTTTCTATTATGTTTCTTGCATTTTTAACAGCTTCTACCATTTGATACGTTGAACCCCATCTCGTAGCACAATCTAATCCTGGCACTCGTAGATTTTTTATTTCGAATAGCTCTCTAAATCCATTTGAGGACGTTCTTATGAATTTCGTTATGTTTCTGCACTGTAATAAGTAATGTTTTACAGTTCTGTCTTTAGTCAAATCAAGTGCACACAGCTGACACGTGTGAGCAGCACATCGGCAATGTTGAAGCAAATTAATTTTCAATGCAAATTCATCAAATTGTTCGAAACTGTTGATATTTTCTAAATAAACTTCATTTGATTCTTCTGCGTCATGTTCTACACCTGATATATGGGAATTTGAAAGGAGTTTTGCAGCCTTAATCATGTTAGCTCCGTTGTCTGAAGTAATAGATATTATTTGTTGGAGAGATATGTCGATCGATTCAATACATCCAAGATTTTTCCAGCAAGCTTTTTGGATGTGCTCGCCATTGCACCTTTTAGTTCAACCATTCCCAGTAACCTCGAATTAATTTTGTCGTTTGTAATGTATTGTACGTTTATACCAAAAAACGGTTCGACATAGCCTAGTTGCACTATCGCTCTTAAGTGACAAAGACTTATATTTCATTTCGGATTTCATAATTTCACGGGTTGTTTGAGCGACTAATGCCACGTTTTTCTTACAATTAGCGCCGTTGAAGCGAAATTTCTTTCCATGTAAGGCGCTTAAGCCATCACAAAGCGGATTGAAAATTGAGCGAAAGTTGGGAGAATTTAAAACATTAAAAGGAATACTGTCTTCGGTAACTAGACCTATATATGATTTAAATAGGTCTTTTTTTGAGATATTCACTTTAATAAAATCCTTCTTCGATACAATTTTCTTCTGTACTGCTGAAGTAGATGAGGACACTGCTGGGACGGAAGAGCTTGCATAATTACTGTCTGTGATATGTATGTTATGGATGTTTTCGAGGTGCCTTCTCAAATTATTGGCTCGGTCACCCTTCATGCAAATCCCACATGTCTTACATTTAGCATCTTTTTCACCACTTTCTTCGAAATACTCCAAAATAATATTTTTTCTTATACGCATCACTGAAAACAAATTTTTAGTTACTAAAACTAAAACAATATTTACTTAGTATGTATGTGTATCCAATTTCATTCGAAAATTGTCCACTTCAGAAGAAAAAGTGCAGTGCAAATATGTATTATTATAAGGAAATGAGTATTTGGAAATTGAACATTTTTATAATTTTTACGTTTGTATAAAACTAAACTAGGAAAAGAGTAATAAAATAATAAGTAAATAAATTTAATTTCGAATAAACATGTCTAAACCTTAATATGCAATTCAGACATTTTCACCGAAAGGACATAACGATTCTTTGGACAAAAAAATTAATTAATATTTACCGAATAAATTTCCTGCAGAGAATAGAGGTATAACTTGTCACTTCAAACTCACTTATCTAAATTGGAAAACGGAAATTCAAAAATTTGGTTTTTACACGCACGTAACTCGCTTGATAACTCAAGAAAGAAAAATTGAGAAACAAACACAGGCAAAATTAACTTAATAATAAGTTAAGAAAGAAGCAGGCGATATTTCCAAGTGTTTTAGATTTAAAATTTACACGGCAAGAGATGGAAGAAATAAAAAAAAATATTAAAAAAAATCAAACTCTCTTTAAAACTTTTATGAATAAAGATAAAAAATGTGAAAGGGGAAATTGCATGCAACGAAACGGAATGGCAAATGTTAGATTTTCGTAAATAAATGCGAAGGGGTAGAGTTTTCACGTTTTACTCTCATAAAATGTTCCCGCGCTTTTGTGAAAACCGGTTTTCTGTGAAATCTTATGAGAAATATCCAATGTTTTTTATAGCATAACCAATGTTTGTTAGTGTAATTTCTATGCAATTTGAACAGCACGTGCTTCTGTTTACATTCATTTTGCTCTAAAGGGATTAAGTGGGAGAAACTCATGCTGGATTCTCTGATATTTTCTGGAAAAATGATAATTTCATTCGAGAGGAACTTTACATCACCTTTCAGCTATACCCATCAGAAATTCGAAATGTTTTATGAAAATCAGCGAAATTTATCTTTCTTTTAAAGATGGGAGGTAGTGTGACCTGATGTACATTATTGTGATTAGTTTGATAGGATTTTGAGAGATTCAGAAAGTCATATGGTTTTACGTAAGCACCTGCTAATTATAGCTTAATCTCACGGCACCAAATGCACGGATTAGTAGACAAGCGACAATCAACGCCCTCAAGAGGCAGAATATATTATATTCTGTTTCAAGAGTACCAGTTTATGTCAGTGCATGCTTGACATTGGACTTACTGGTAGAAGCGAGACATATCTAAAATCTCTTCCGATCTGTGGGTCACGGCACCCGGTTGATTTAGCGCAACTCCACGCCGAGAGCCAATCCTCTAAGCATACAATAACAAGCGACCATCCTTCAAATTCACGGACGCAGTATGCAATTTCGTCAAGAGAACAAACTACTCTGTTTAGAGAAGAAAGTTCGCATAGTCACGCAGACCCAGACAATCTCTCTCTGCCCGCATATGGGCTACCACAGCCACTACGATGCTCCCACAAGGGGGCCTTCCCATGACGAGGCAAATCTCGCTACTAAGTGCAGCTCAATTTGGGGCTCCTCATTCCCGTAGTACCAAGTTAGCCAATGTCGGGCCGCCCATTTGGTATGGCTTTCGTAAAGCATAATCAACAGACCATGAATACTCCCAGTTTCATATCTTCATGCAAGATATACTTTTTTAAACGGTACTGGTAACTCCGTTCGGGCCTAGATCTTATTAGCAACGTCAAAAGAGTTGTACTTGGCCTATACAGGTAATACAATCCTTATGTCGCTGTCAGGGGGACCACGTGAAGGTTAAGATGTGCCCGATTCAGTCTGGAGTGGCTTCGAGATTCACCATTTGGATCTTATAGCTGACCATGCATACTAACCATATAAGCACTACTAACATACATACCTGATTTCCGTTTTCTATCAACTTATTCATACACCAACTAAGACATCCATTCGCCCCGGGGCAAAGGCTATGTCTGTCTCCTTGTGGGCTAAACTCACAATGCGTGCACATCACTCCAAATATAATGACTTCATGCATTATACCGTTCAACATACTCGCACTATCTTTCAGAAGGATATGCCAATGCTCAAAACTCCTTTATAATCATACAACCATAACAACAAACCAACAAAATTCATCTATCAAGTATGCATGCTTTCCTCTTATACACCTTTCACCTTGTTCAGCATTGCGCTTCACAGACTACTTTTCCCACCCAAAATTGAGAGATTCAATAAGAACTCGTTGTCTCAATTGCACTTCCATAATGCATAGCCAAGTGCTTTTCCATTCATGCAAAAGACGAAAGTATATAAAATTACTTGTTTCATTCTAAAAAACACCAAAAATCTCCAATTTTGTATACTGCTTCCCATCTTCTTATTGGGTAATCTTTGACGCAGTAATCATTCAAAGCAATTCACAATTACACAACATTTCCTTATCTCTTTGCATACACTCTTCTTGAGACTTGAGAGCAAAGTAAAGAGCAAAGTGAGCAAAATTGCTAGAGCAATTTTAAACTCTTTTCACATTAAAAGCAAAAAGAGCTAATCAAATTTTCATTAAATACTTTCGGAGCAAAGAGCAAAGCAATTGCCAATGCTTATTTTAATAACCAGAGCAAGAGCAAGTGGGAGCGATATGTATTGAAAGCTTTTTTGTGCACAGCAAAGCAAAGCACTGAGACGTATGCTTTGCTCCTGATTGCTCCTGCTTTCAAACCCTGTTTCAAGTGACTGTTTTACAGTCTTTATCAAGCGGCTTATCTCTTTATGAGTGCTTTCGAATAGATGATCATCTCGCACCCTTGCTTTTCTTCTAGTACCAGGAGGTGGGCGAGCTGCACTGTTTCCCGATGGAGTTGAAGCTCGCGATGCTGATGATGGCAGCTGACGAGCAATAAATGGCGCATCGGCATCCGTTTCGATTGGGGACGGTGTTTGTGAAGGCACTGGCTCCTGCCGAAATGCATTCGATGAATTTCCAAACGTCTCGTCGAATAACAAGCAACCATCGCTGCTCATTTCCAGGTCCTCCGAAAAATTTCTATAGAAGGCGCCCGGAGAAGTTTCCTCGATTACCTTACGGCTGAAATTTCCGCTTGTGGTGTAAAATACTGTATTTAAATAAATAGCAAGACTAAAAATAAGTATTTTACCAGGTATTGATAGCAGGAATATCGACGAGGAAAAGCATTTGGTCGAAGTACTTCCATTTCCTTCCTGGCGACTTTGCTGCGCTTCCTGATACTGTGCACATAGTCCTTCTATGCCTGAAGAAACTATCACGCATTGACTTCCAGCGCCTTTTAACTTCATCCACTAAAGAAAAGAAGTTCATTACAGCTATTTAACTCGAATTGAGATACATTGCCACTATATAGATATAAAAGGATAAAACAGTTTTTACTTACCTGTTAATTTCATATCTTTTGCAATGCTTTTCCAGACATCTTCCTGCAGATCCAACCTTTTATATTGCTGGTGCGCCTTATTATATAAAATTTGATGTTTTTTTACTAATTCTATATCTTTTTCTTCCATTATTTGTCAAAACTTACTGGCCGGGTAGAATTAGTGCTTATATTGGTAGTACATATTTTGGTCTGAAGTTGTCTAGATCAAATATAATTTTTTTGTTGGTACCACTTAAAGTGAGCAGCAAATTTAGGATTAGAAATGACTACTCTAACATTTTGCCGCGTTGTCGCGCCGCGCACTAAAGTGTAATCTGTTTCAGCCGTGACCATACGAAATTTCATTGGGGCATTCATCTAGGGTATCATAAGTATTGGTATTAGACCAATTCTAGCTTTTTTACTTGTTCAAATTTTATTTACCATCGCTATGAAAATACCACGTACCAAATTTTTTATGGCAAACTTACGAAGGAGTTGGTCGATTGGTCCCATTTTGAAATTAATTTACATTTTTTTAAAAAAGGTTTACGAAATTTCAGCTCTCTACGTCGATGCGTCAGGCAGTGTCCAGATATATATTGAAAACCTAGGTTTTGTATAGCATCATTAAGAAAACGTTTCCCGATTTAGACCATTTTTGCAATTTTATTTACTATTAATATACGAAATCACCATATGCCAAATTCTTGTTCTCACGTCGACGTGTTCTTAGGCAGTGCCCAAATATATAGTTAAAAACGAAGTTTTTGTATGATAATCCTACGAAGGAGTTTCCCGATTTGTTCCATTTTTGAACTTGAATTTACATTTTTTTTAAAACGTCGTGTACAGTATTTGAGCTCTCCATGTCGACGCATTCTCAGGCAGTTTCCAAAATATAGTGAAAAATTAAAGTCTTGTATGTCAACACCAAAAACGGGTCGCCCGATTTGGTCCATTTTTTGAACTTGTATTTTCAATTTCCACGAAAACGTCGTGTACAAAAGTTCAGCTCTCCACATCAATGCGTTTTCAGACAGTTTCCAAATATATAGTAAATAACCGAAATTCGGTATTGCAACATCAAGTATGGGTTGCCCGATTTAGTCCATTATTTCGATGTTATTTATTATTGCTATGAAAACACCACATACCAAATTTCAGTTCTCTATGTGTATTCGTTGTCAGGCAGTGTCCAAACATGTACTAAAAAAACGAAATATTTATATGGCAACCCTACGAAGGAGTTGCCAGTTTTAGTCCATTTTTGAGCTTGTATTTGCAATTTTAATAAAAACGCCGTTTGCACAATTTCAGCTTTCCACGTCGACGCGTTTTCAGGCAGTTTTTTTTTTGGTCTTGACAACAGCGCCATGTATCGTGTCCAAAACTGTCCTATCTACCTAGCTGGAGCAAACCAAACTCATTCACAAAAAATTCATTTGAAATCGGTTGGGTTGTTTCAGAGATGAGCGTGTACGAACACAGTGACACGTGATTTTTATATATTAATTTGACTGATTTCAAAATAGTTAATTACATGTTTGTTAAAGAATTCTTCAGCTACTGTGTGCAAATATAAATAGGGGGGCAGATTAGTTTTCTCTTTAGAATTTTCGTCCGTGACTTGAATGTTCTAATGAGTAAGTATGTATGTACATATGTATAAGTTCTCTGCACAAATAAGTGGAAATCAAATGCAGCGATATACGTTTTACGAAACCTCATGAAAATTCTGTTAGATAGAAATTCTTATTCACTTTCAAAACTTGCATAGCAATCTATTCAATTTAGTAATGTTTTTAATATGTTCAATTTGAAATTATTAAAAAACTTGAAATATTTAGACTCTATGTTTATAATAAAACTTGTTGAGACTGGGGAACAAATCAAGAATGATACACATACATGCCGCATATGAATGAACGATGAATTTAATAACCTGTACACTATCTGAATGAGAAAATCTTTGATCGTTCATTCATTATTAAGCACTTCCATATGATCATACCTTTGTGAGGCATGCATACTGTGTTTGACGCTTCAGTGTGCGACGTGCCTAAATTAACTCGTTGTCCCTTTCAACTGTAATACAACAACATCGTTCGATCGACGAGACATTTTCGTTTCTTCTAAATAAATATGCTGAAGAATTTTACCTGTGTTATTAAGATTTAATAGTACGGCTATTGGAATTGAATCTGTTATTACTTAGAATAGTACAACAAACAAGCATGCTCAGATGTACATGCCAGCATAGGTCTCAGTTTATATGCGATATTACTGTTCAAAATCTGTAAATCTATGTTGTATAAATTCATTAAAACTTCTTTGTTAGAACCCACTGATATGTATAATATAGACTGACTACGTTCATAGAAATGTACTGCAAAAAGTGGGCTTACTTCTATAATGCTGACTCTTTCGGTCTAAGCACCAAGTACCAACTGAGAGAGAACTGTAAACATAAATAAATAAGTGGGTTCGCCGAAATAAATATTTTAAAATTAATTATTTAGGGTTACAACTGATAAAATTGTTTTACCAAAGGAAATATATTCATTAGATATGCAGCAAAAATTCGAAAGGTTTTATTATAATCGCTTTTCGAGCTGAGTTCTCATTTTTCAAATTCTCGCCAAAGATTTTTTTCAATGTTGGCACCGGCGTAAGAAATTTTCTTTTATATAAGCAATTGAGCTCACATGAAATAGAAAGTTAAACAGTCCTATATATGTCAATGGTAAAACCCCTATCAGCATTGTTCCTATTAAATCCCTTGTTGTTAATATACTCTATTACTTCAACTGTTATTATACAACAAGACGAACACGAAGCACACACATTTCAGTAAGTAAGAGAGAGAAATTTAAAAGTACACTGAGGCAATACTGATGTAAGCATACGTCCAGTCCTTCATCGTGCTAAGATCCCTGTACATAAACGAATTCTTGGTCTATTAGATGAAAATGATTAAAACATAAAGCCAAACGAAAAAATAAACAAAAAACTACTTTAGAACTTTCTTCTGTAATGGAACATTACCCCTTTTAAAAATATAATGACGGGAACTACACTACCATCTGTTATATTTCCCAGCAACTCAATGAATTTAAAATTTGTTTTCGTCTTTTGAAATGAAAACAAAGCGCTCTCGGAAAGAACTGATGGAGTCGTAATAGGATTAGCCTAAAAGCTTCCTCGTAGTAAAAACTCAAAAACACTCCGGGGTAAATGGTTCATGCAATAATTAAACTGACGCTATTCTTTTCAAATGGATATAGAAATAAATTGCTTACACGTACGTTAATGCCATAAATGCCATAAATTTATATATTAATAATAAGTACCGGTAATGTTCTGTTACGTGCAGATACAAATGTAGGCCAGTTTTCTCTGGCAACATACATATTACTATTGCTATATTGGGATGTGTGTGAGGTATTTCATTTGGTAAGATTACAGGTTTTTAAGAAATAAAATAATCTCTCCAGGTTGTACTCTTCACCTTTAACACGCACGTTAAAGGAGTTGAAATAAAGAACGGAAGAAGTAGGTATTAATGAATCTAAATTTATTATGTATGTAGGTATCTATGGCTTCTGCACTTTCGGTACGTTAACGAACACCCTTCATGTGAATTTTCAAGGATTGAAACTAAGCTAACAAAAGAGGTATAAGATAACTGCCACTGAAAGGAATATTGTTCGTTTAATTAATGAATTGACTCAAAGTTCATTCTCTGAATATGTAGTTTTTTCGAGGTCACGTGAGAGATGCGTGACCATGAAAAAGTTCGAAAGGCTTTCCAAGAAAATCATAGTGTGCTTTTAGCACATTCATACATATATGAGCTTTTGAGCAACAGAATATTAAGCACAAATAAAAAGCATTATTTGATAGGACAAGAACCGTCCATTAGGTGGAGAAACCATTTAGCTAATACGAAAAGTGGAGTAGCAAGGCTTCTTGCAGCAAATACAGTGTACAGGGTCTAGTAAACTACCTTGAAATAATTATTTACAGCTTTCCATCATATTATCCCTAGAAAAAGGGTGAATGGGCCATTCCACACGACTATTCTTGATGCAGTATTTAAACCGGTTTTTTAGGGAAGAGGTGAAAAGACACAAAGAGATATGCATACTGCATCAAGAATACTCGTGTGGGATGGCCCAATTGAAGCACCAAACTTTTCAGATCTCCCCATACATACAGTGTTCAGAAAAATAAATAACTAGTATATGGACACCTTGGATACCAACTAGCATTCCGTCTGTAGGCGACAGGTAAACTATGTCCCACCATAATGTACATCATATGGAATTTGGGCGTATGTACTAGAAAAGCGAAAGTTGATGAGACTAAAGTTGCGTTTTGTACCGGCTGTGTTTAAAGTAAATGGCGGAATTGGAAGCGATTTGCAGAATACGAAGGCGTGCTTATACCATGTGACACTGTTGATCTGAAAAAATTGCGAGTACTGCTCAGTTGCGGATATTTTCCGCGTTCAGGTTGAGATCAGCTAACGCGGCCGCAGTTTTTTTTACATTCTGTCGTCGTTGGGCCCCATGGGGAGAAAGTTGGGGGAAAAGTTTTTGTTTATACTTTGTGTTGAAAGCGAGAGTGGCTTTAATTTTTTGTGTGAATGAAAGTCCCTATTAGTATAATGACTACCTGGGTACCAAATAGCATTGCGTCTGTAAAGGACAGGTAAACCATTTTCCACTATAGTGTCAATCATACGGGACTTGACAGTGGCCCTCTTTATGTGCGCATATTTAGTAAAGCTAAATTGGCAGACTGTGATAAATTTGTGCACATATCACTTTTGATAGTAACAGAGCTGGCAACATTAACACTGCTACTTTACCTCAGAATTAGCATTGTAGGAAGCACATAAACTGGCAAATCGTATCTAAATGCTACAAACTGCATTACTGCACAGTGTGAGCGCGATGTTCAAAGATTAAGAGAAATTTTTTTGAGAATTACGCTACGATTTTACTTGATTTTTTTAGTTTTGTGACGGCTTAAGCATATTAAGCCGACTAAGAGTCTGTGTAGCTGAGCAGGAGTTAATAGGTTGAGGACTACTTCCTTTGTTAAGTTTGCCTTTATGCTGCTTGCCAATGGATTGGCGTATTCGCCGATGCCCAATATTCTGCTGCTTATGCCGAATGTATGGCGTGTCCCTTCAATATTCATAAAAGGCAAAGAAATGAAAATTACCTTGGATCTGGCTGAATGCCTCAATCCTTACTTGATACTTGGCTGGGGTGCCTCAACATCTTTATGAAGAAGATATCTGGCTAAGAAGCCTCTATATTTTTAGGAAGCAGAACGCCTGGCTAATTGCCGTTTGGTTCTGGAGAATAAGACCTGTAGTTTACCAGTCAATGGTCAATTCTTTATTCTTGATTTCTTTCTTAATGCTACCTTATTTATAATCGTTAATTATTGCTAAGTATGTAATCTACATTAATTTCTTAAAGCTACCTACAATCGATAATTTTCCCATCTTATCATTATGAAGGAACGGTGACCGCACGTGAGTAACGTTCTTTGTTGCTATTGTGAAATTTGCTGCACTGTACATACATAATTTATTTTCTGCTCGCGCTGTAATCTGATGCGCTTTTATTTTACTTCATTCATAACGAGGTATGAATGATTCACAGAAAAGTGATTACATACAAATCTGTATTTGTTCAAGAAGGAATTTATTTAGAATCTCCGGTATATAGCAAAAAGCTAAAAATGTTTTTAATTTGTTATTTCATCACTCAACCCATTATATTTTTGGTAACAAGTTTCAAGTCTTGGTTTTAACTCATCAACATATCCCAAACAGCGAAATTGAGTGACTTGAAAGACAAATGAAAAAATAGAATAAAGAAAAGAAATGAAAAAATGAAAAAAAAAATTGCAGAAAAATAGAAAAAAAAATGTTATTAAAAAAATTTAAAAAACCAGATTCATTCGAAACGAATGGAACCTGTATATGTACGCCCGCAGTTGGCTGAAAAAAGAAAAAAAAGGAAGAAGAAGAAGCGTTTCGTGTTAGCAGAAAACCTAACACACATCGGTACAGCTTGGTTTTCTGCCTGCTGTAGACGCTTGAAATAGATCAAAATGATCTCCTCTCATATAAACTCTGTATGTATGTAAATTGTGTTTTCATTTTTGTTTATTCGAAGAGTTAATTGAACTCCGAGTTTTAGCTTTTGAAATGATTTACAAACTTTAGTTGAAATCTTGGTTTCTTATTTCTTTTATGTACAATTACATGATTTATATACAATTACATGCTTTAATGATGCATGATTATAGATGTATTTCACCTTTTACAAGTTTGACTAACTTTAAGTTTATGTGGTCTACATATTTTTTTGTGTACGCTTGATCTTTGCCTCTTTAGGGCACTTAACCCTATGCACTCCAAGTTTTTTTTTTATTATATTACCAGCAACTCGAAGCATTTCAGTAGGAAAAAAATATTCAATATAAATAGATGATATGTGCATAAAAGAAGAGTCCTAGCTGCTTTTTAATTTTTTTTTATTGATTATACCACAATAAAAAAAATGGGAACTCGAGACGGATATAGACGGTTAGTGGGGAAATTTGGTGGGCAGTAAGGGAAGAGGGACGAGAGGGGGTAAACGAAAACAGAAATCACTATTTTTTGTTTTTTTTAATTTTGAAAAAGTTGCACGGGTTAGTTCAGGATCTATAGAGGTCCAAAAATAAAACTGAGAAATCGCTTTGTCAGTTAGGTATTCGTGCTTGGTGCAGCCTATACTTTATTTCAGTTCACGGTAATTTACAGGTTTTGGTCTGCCTTAACGGTAGAATTTTTTTTCGCAATATTGACGAGTGCATAACTTTGCATAGAAGAGTCGTAGAGCAACGCGGTTTTTTATTTGTGTTTGCTACATTGGGGAGAAAAAACAGGTGAACAATTTTCTCGTGAGGGTTTCTTTGGGGGTGGGGGATGGTACCACGCCTCATACAGGTTATACCAAATATATCATGTGGGGTATCAAATTAAAGAGTGATGAGAGGGTATTCGGTTGGTGGGGTTAGTTCTTTGATCCGTTAGTCCCAATATCGGTTTTTATCGTGTTAAATCAAAAACTGCTTTACCAAGGACTGCTTTACCAAGGACTGGTTCACTTTTTTTGCAGTTATCTCCGAAACCATTTATCGTATTCAGAACTAATTAGATATAGATAGGGGGACAAAATATAGATGCGATTTCATTCCGAGTTTCATCGAAATGAGTTTAGAGATAAAAAGATATAATTCCAGATTACTTTATAGCATAATATTTTATTGCAGTAAAAATTATTTTACAGTGAAAACTGATTTATTTAACAAGTTTTATCTAGTAGAATAGTTAAAAAGTATTGTAATTTATAGTTATTCAATCGAATTTACCATCACATCGCAATAGTGTTTTCTTGGGAACAAAGTACATGGACATGAAGTCAATAATTTAGCAAAATATTCATAAAAGTACAGTTATTATCAATTTTTTATAGTATATATAAAAAAGATAACGGTAGTAGGATCAAATATAAATAAATCAAATATAGCTTATTATTATTCAGTGTGTTTCCACCACGGTGCTCCATAGAGCGGCAGGTCATAGTACTCACCTAGACCATAAAAAAATTGTATGGCAGGGGGGGTGGCATAACAACCGTTTCGGAATCATAGGATTAAGAAATTATACTAGGTTTTCACAAAACACCCTGTATCCTAAAAAGTACAGAGTATATCACAGGATTAAGAAATTATACTAGGTTTTCACAAAACACCCTGTATCCTAAAAAGTACAGAGTATACAGCCACCGTCTAAAACTGATTGTATACAGAACTTCATGACCTTTCCAACAACTGCTAAACCAGGCCCGTATTCCTCTCCCTGCAGGAGTAATTGTTGTCTATACTAAAAATTTCGAATTTTCTTCTTTTTTTTTCTTTGACCTCTATTTTTTTTTTTTTTTGCAAAAATGTATTTAACAAAAAGGTTTTTTATAAAAACTGTAAACTGTGGACTCCCCTCTTTAATTTTACCTATTACAGCTTATGCTCTATCTGTAGCCGTTAAGGAGTTATTAGCTCTTAACTAATTCTCAAAAATATTTTAAAGATAATTTGTTCTCTAAGTGACTGAAAACACGTCATACAAAAAAAAATCTCGTCTAATTTCGGTATGACCTGAATAGATAAGAAGCTAATAACTGTTATGACTACAGTTAGGATATAGACTACGGGCCTGGTTGAATAGCCGTTGGAAAAGTCATGAAGTTCTGTATACAATCAGCTTTAGACGGTGAAGGTATACCCTGTACTTTTTAGGATACAGGGTGTTTATTGAAAACCTAGCATAATTTGTTAATCACCCTGTAACTCTGCCATACAATTGTTTGATTGTCTAGGTGAGTACTATCACCTGCCGCTCTATGTACCAACATTGAGGAAACACCCTGCATGCGAAAAAACGATAGGGCCAAAACCATTACTTTTTCGATAAATTACATTCTCAGCTAATGCTGCATCTTCATGTACAAAAAATGTTTAATTCCAAATTTTTTGTCATACCCTTGTGTATAAACTGTCTAGTGATTCCATGTTATAATATCAGATGGCTCCACTTGTAATATTTGGAACAGTTTTGCTTACGCTCAGTCGCTAAAAGCTATGCAACTTAAGTATGGACAAGGGGTTGAAAGGATAACCCGTAAGAGCATAGACAAACTAATAACATACAAAGAATCGGAAGTAGAAAAACCAGTAATGCCTCGAATAAAAAATCGACGATGCAGATGGCTCGACTTGATGCCGTAGAAAGCCAGCAATGCCTCGCTCCAATATAAAATCAACGATGCCTGGACCTGATGTAGGAAAGCCCTCAATTTTTTCTTAGAAATTTACTGAACATTTTTCCTTAGAATTTTTATACATTTTGGAGCTCGACAACAGCACACAGGAGAGCATTGTACATATCTGAAAATAGCTGCCACCAGACTAAATAAATATGTTGCCGAAATATTTTCTGTAAGTTCCTAATAAGAAATGATTGCTCTTTGCTCATAAACGCGTCCACTCTTATAAATAATGCATAATCATTTTGAGGAAAAAATTGAGGCTTTCCCTGCATCAAGTTGAGGCATCGTCGATTTAATATTGGACCGAGGCATTGCTGGGTTACCCTTTGGTTACACCTGGAAGTCGATAAATCATCTGTAAATATGAGAGCAGTTTGGTTTTGTCTGCGGGAGCGCCTCTACAATACAACTGTTAAGTCCCAATATGGGCTTAATCATAAAAAGGGGCAGGTTTGATAATTGATAAGACAGGTTGAGTTCAAAATAGCAAAATTCACTGTTTATTCATCACAAAATAAGTCTTATATACTAGAAAATTCAGGTACCTTGATTTTAATTTAATTCACTAATTCTACGAATAATTCACGTACTTACAAATCTAATTTTAACTCAATGTTTTAATTTTTGGTGTGGTTTCCCCTGACGTGGTTTACTCCTTAGTCTGTAAAAATAAAAAAGGAGGTTTTTATTAATCTATTTAATGACAGATGGGGTTGGTCAGAATGAGCGTCAACGACCTGCTCTTATAGATTTTGTTGGGGTCAAAAAACTCCCAGTGGGATGCTGAAAATCAGTAATAAATCAATAAATTTTGTTAGTAACTAGGGTGCAATACTTCCCTTAGATTGGTTTAGTCAAAGCTTAATTTGGCTTCAATACTGCCGATCTGCTTTGTGGCTCAGTCAAAACGAGAGCGATTTTCTACTTCCAGTAGCTCGCTTTTTATAGGCAGAAACACAATGGGAATTGTGTCTGCCGGTGGCGTTGCCATGACGCTCGCGTCGTTTGTAGAATTTTTAGACTTTTGGTCCGCAAATGACGTCGTCATAGTTCTAATGAGAATTTATTCTGAACTATGAGCTGCCATTTTGGAAATGTCAAAGTGGTTCATGGCAGATGTTTTGGTGGCAAGTGTTTACCCTTTGAATTTTGTTTTCATTTAATTTTAATAATTATTTGTTGTTATTTCAGGTTTTTGATCCCGTCGGATTATTTAGGACGTCGTGGGAACATTGTTGGTGTAGTGTAAGTTTTTGTTTCAATTGAAGTCTCAGATCGTGAATGATCTGAGACTTCTATTTGTTTGTTTATCTTTTATGGATGCTTTTGTTTTTCTTTTAGCTTTTGCTTCGTGGGATACATCGCTGGAATTACTGCTGATGGTCATCGTGGGATATTAAAAAAAATGTGAGTTTTTTTACATGTAAGTTTAGTTTTAAGTTTAAAGATTGTTCCGCGACGGAGCAACAACAACTAACTAAGTCAAACGTGGTTTCCCAATCACTAGTTCCATATACAAGAGTCTTACTGACATCTAATATGTCAACTTGTAGGTGAGTTTATTTAAAATTTTTTTTAAAAATTTAAGTTCCTGATGCTTTTCAAAAGATGTCATTAATTTTTCTTTATATATATTTCATAAAATTGATTTTGTAAAAAGGTAGCTTATGACATCCTTTTAAGATAAAAGAACGTTTAGACTTAAGTAGCAACTTAGCGGTTGGCTGCTTGGGGCAGAAGAAATCTACCCCCGAATATAAAGTTGTGGATTGAAGAAGCTGTCAACGAAGGTCTCTCCCAGATCTTCTTCTTTTAGCTATGGAATGTCTTACTTCCTTTTGTCTATACTTTTATTTCGGGAAAAAAATGTTATAGGGTTAAACAGTGCAAATTGGTCATGACATACACAATCTGTCTTGGTTCCAGAATGTATGATGTTTGTTGTTGAGCCTGCTCTCCAGTTGGTCCACCAACAATTTTACGAATTTCAAATGTGACATGGGTTTTTCATTATTTATCTTTTTAGCAGTCTTATATAATATATATGAATTTACTACACACATTTCCATCCCCCAGAAAAATAGTTTTCTCCACCACTTGAGGGATTTTCTCAAAAAAACAATATGTTGCAGTATATTGGTCGGCCCGATTTACTCCACGCATATTCTTGGTATAATCAATAAAGATTTTTGGTTTTTGTATATTTACTAATGCACCACCACGTACTCTTCTATCCACCGACGTTAAATCCGCTACATTACAGGTACTTAACAAAGTTACAAACCTTTTGTCCTTCCAAGCCAGGACTAGCGTTGTACCTGTTGTTTTCTTGCCCCTTAAAAATTTCGGTTTTTTTTATTACCATTGGTAAATATTTCCTGTTTGTTTTTATAGTGCCGGTAAGCAAACACTTCATCTTTAGCAGTTCTTCTGCAAGGGGGATACTCGCATAATACCTGTCGGTATACATGTGATAACCTTCAGCATTAGGGATAAATTTTTATACAAGTGTACGGGAATTCTGGAACTAATAGGTTAATCCGGGCGTATCTGATCCTCAGTTGTAATGCTACCGTAATAAGGCAGAAAGGAATAAACATATCCAGTGTTCGAGTCTGCCAGAATGTAAATTCTTATTCCCCATTTAGTGGGTTTAGCGGGATTATATGTTATGAAAGCTATTTTCCCTTTGAATTTTATAATGGATTCATCAGCGCAAATCGATTTATAAGGTATAAAAAATTCGGCGAATTTTGAGTTGATGTATTCCAAAAAGTTGTTGACCTTTTGAGTGCGGCTCCTTATGCAAGTATTTCTACCTATTGGTGCATTTTTATGTAAATGAAGCATAAAAAAATTTGTTGAAATCTATCTCGTGTAAAGATTTCTGAATAGAACAGAATTTTACTGTTGAATTTGGTTGACCAATATTCCTGAATATTTGAAAGTGGCATGGTTCCCATATTCAGGATCACTCCAATGAAGGCCAGAAATTCTTCGCTGTTAACATCAGTCCATGTATTCCATATTGATCTTTTCGACAATTGCATTCCTCGTATTCTTGAATTCGCATAATCATTTGTCTCTTTTATTATAGAATCAATCAATGTATCTGTAAAATATAATCGAAAAAAATCGAATGGTTCTTTTATATCGTCGGAAATTTGTGGTTGAAATATTGAAATCGATGGTAAATGGAATATCATCCACTTCTGTAATATCTATCCATTCGCTGTTTTCAGTTGAATCTGCTATATGTTCCATATTTTCTTCTCTGTCGATTTCACTCCCTTCAATCTCACTTTCAATTCTCGGTATGTTTCGTCGCATAGCAGGCACTATAACACAATCACTATCACTTTCATCGTTCAGTTCAATATTGTCTGCGTTATCACGACTATAAACATCTGTACTGTTGTTATTATTTTCGTTGTGAACTACAAATTCTAATTCATCGTCACTACTTTCAGCGTCACTGTAATTTTCACTCATTTTTCTTTTATTTGCCATATCGGGGGATATAAATTTGAATCGAGAATATAAAAACAAAAGTCTGTAAACTTGAGTAAAAACGCTCTACAAATGAATATCAGAAGACTAAATGAAAAATAGCTATTACTATAAACGAGGCTGATGTAACTAACGGTAAAAAGAATCTACTTTAGACAGAACACAAACCCATACAACGAGAACCAATTATCTAACCCTATTATCGTAGAGACGCTTTTATAATTTGCATTAGTTTTGCTATTTCACATGAAAAGTAACGGTTTTTTACAGTTACATAATCAAACTTACCTGAAGAAAAGAGATATCAGATTTAATTTATAATTTGTTAAAAGAATAACTGAAGTTAGACGTATTTTTGTTCTTATATTTTGAAAATTATTTGCGTTGGCTCCGTAGCGGAGCCCTCGAGTTTGAAGACAAATTTTAATGGCTCCGCTCCGGAGCCCTCGAATGCAAAGGGTTAATTTATGAAACCATTTACACACTGGATTACCTGGTCCCCTATGGGGCGAATAAGTTTGAGGGTATCAAGAAGTCTTGTGGCCTCCCATCTTGCCTTTCCGCCTTCTGACATCTTATGTGCTACTATTGTTTTACAGCAATCTTAAATCAGTCTTAATTATTAAGTTAAATGTGTCTGAGTTACCATTATAGAAAAATTAACTTATTGAATTATTTTATTTATTTATTTATTTTAATTTTAAGTTCTAGGCATTCAGTTGACTTTTGTACAATATTTGCAGAGTTATACCTATTTCAAGATTAAAACATATATATATTTCGGAACAAAAATATGTTCTTTATGTTATTCAGATAGAGGTGCATCTTTAGTTTCCTTTCTGATTTAACAAAATTGTTTAAGTCTAAGGCTGCACTCACACCGGACGTTTTAATCATGTTTTAATGATTTATCAGAGCTGCAGATTTAATAATCTTATTTTACCAGTGTGAATGGGAAGAAGGATATGCGTAGAAATTTATGTGGTGTTCTAATTAAAAAAAAAAAAAAAAAAAAACTGGAGGATGATTAAAACGTTCCGTGTGAATACAGCCTAATATTTGATGTGTTAGAGAATTTGTATTGTCTTGAGCTTACGATTCTAACCGTAAGGCCGCAGAAGATCAATGCTAATTGCAGGCCGAAGCTCTGTTATAGAATGGTACGGAGAATTGGTTCAATGTACTTGGCTGCAGTTGCGGTAGTAATTGTCGAATTGTGATGCATTGCAGTTGACGTTATGAGTTTATCTAATTATTGAACTTAAGTGATTTTCAAAATGTCCTAAAGATTTGTTTCTTAGTTTTATCAAATACTGTGTGAGAGGGATGACATCAGTATCTGAGAAGTTTCCTTTCGAATAAATTATGCTGGTGATATGAAGCCATAGGTGATGAAAGTTGAAAGCTGATGAAAGTTTTAAATATCAGAAGCCTCGTACCTTTAGTAAGGCCTTTTAGAGCTTCGGAGTGGTTTAAGTATGGCCGTGGCCGCATTGATTTTATTTATGACTTTTCTGGCATGTGGGTTACCCCAGAATTTATTTTGAAGTTTTATACCTAGGTAAGATATTTCGGACTTGAGGGGTAATAATTTTTAGGTTAAGGGACTTACTGTTGTAATTGAGGAGTATGGAAATTATACTTCTTAAACTTGTCTAGGATGCCATGGGGCTTTTGATCACTGCATACTAGAATTGTGTCATCAGCATATAGTATTGTATCGCTTAGGGTATCCTTAAACGGGAAGTCGTGAACAAAGAGATTCAGGATGGTCTCGGTGGATTCAGTTCCTATGTATACTGCAGTTATTCTGTTTGAGAGGTAACTATTGAGGACTTTTACCAGCCAGTTGGGCATATTGAGTCGTAGCATTTAATAAATAAGTTCCTTGTGTCACACGGAGTCGAAGGCTTTTTCGGTATCAATATCCAAGTATACCGTAAATGTGTTGCTCCTTAGGTTGTGAGTGACTTTATTGGACAGAAGCAAGGTGGCCTGTTCAGTGGAGTGAAACCGAATTGGTTATTTTGGATGATATTCTTGTCCTTACATATATATTCCTGTTTCCGTGATGATTTTCATAAATTGGACGACATGGAGATTGTCTGAAATCACTGATTTCCTTCTTCCCCTTCTTAGCAATTGGGATCAGTTTTGCCTCTTTCCCGCATAAGGAAAATGTCCATTGTTGATGCAATGGTTGAACAAAGGTGACAAAGTTTTATCAAGGAAGTCAAAGAATTTAAGAATAATGAAGTTGGTGAGGATTTTTTTGTTATTGAGATTATTTCTGAGAAGTCGAATTTTCTAGGCAGTAGTAAATTTGGGTTGATCATTGGGATCATTATTGGTGGATGCAAATGATGTTAATGGAGAGCTCAAGCCTGGGGAGGTGAAATTGTTAATACTTACATGTATTAGCCCGTTCAGGTTTATTTCATGTATCGGAATTTTTTCAACATACGAGTATGTCCGAGAAGTATTCTTTGAACGCTTCTACCTTTTCTTCGACGTTAATTAGATCATGGCTATTGTAAGTGTCTTTTGAAATGCCCATATCTAGGTATTTCCTACCTGAAATTTTGTAAATTTCCTTGAAGGCTAGAGGGGATGGGACAATTCTGTTTAATCTTTGCTTATAGCCATTATTGTTGTGAATTCTTATCTTATCCTTGATTATCTTGCTGATGCAATAAATTCGATATTCACTATTAAACATGTTCATGTGTCTGTGGAAAGTTCTTTTTAAAATTTAAAGCAAGGAGGTCCTCAGTTTAAGGAGTGGTGTGTAATGTTACGAGAGACGGAATGTCCTTGCGTGCATTCATGTATTTCCTCATCAATTCTACGGATGTGTCCGTAGATCTCTGGGATAGAGATGTTCTCTTCTATTGGAATGTGTATGAATTTCAGTTTTTCATTTAAGCATAACATTCTATATATTACAAGCAATGATGTGGAGAGAGTTACACATACTCTGAAGAAAACTAGTACTTCTAGTAGAGCTTTAATTTTACTTACGCCTGTACATATCGTACATAATTAGAGAAGTTGTACATGAAAGTAAAAGCATTTAATCAGATTTTCGAAACATTTGGCTTCATTAAAATCGTACAGTACAGTTATAGTAAGCACGAAAAACAGTAGGTAAGACAGAATATCGCAAAAAATTTAAATTTTGTAGATCACCTTCTTGTCAAACCGCAAAATATATGTGAATATATATTTCAAAGAAAACCTAGATGGTTTTTCACAATGACGAATAGACCACAAAATCGAAAGTCTATTTAGTAAAATATTCATTATAAGGGCACTATAATCATTTGCATCTTTTTATGCCGTAAATGATGAAATGTGTCATGACCGGTATCGTCCAATGTATCCATGTAATTAATAGTTCCTAAAACGACGAGATTAGCATGTATTTCATAAATATAAGTTGCGTCACGATTAGAAAGAAGTAGTAATAAATAGTTGCTAAGCACGGTCCACATACGTAGGGAGCTGTATGATTTAATACTCCAAGAAATCTCCATGTTCACATAGGCGCATGCTTACATTATAAGCGAATGAATAGTGACAATTTATATAATTAAACGAAAATGAAAGGGCTATTAAAAAGAAAGTGAAAATAAGATAGTACCTATGATATAAAAATAAAGAAAAATATAACGAAATATTGATGAAATCTCGAATCGTCAAGACTAGGATACTTCCATTGCGGCTTATGGGAAGATACAAAATGATATATGAAGCTGAATTTGCTAATGTTTGCAAAAATAATTAGTTGGGTTGTAGTTTGAATGTTTACTAAATATTAGCTGAATCCCTTTTGTTTAACTGCTATATGTTCAAGAATATAAATTATGAACACATTTTTGTATATATGTACAAGCTCAGAAGGCAAGAGCAGTCCGTGTAAAATGACATCTGTCTCTGTATCAAATATGCAATGTGTGCATTTTTGGTATCAAAACTCTGTGAAAATTTATCAATAAATGCCTTTAAAGGTGGGCAATATCTCTCCCGGAAAAAACTTGTCAAGCCATATTGTTTAAGTCAATATGCATAAAGCTTGGCAAACCACTTAATAATTAACACTATATAAACCTCGTCCGTGGGTTACTTCATTCGCGCCATAGAAATTAATCTAATAATTATTACTAAATAAATAAATAATTAATTTTTAACTAAGAAATGAAAAATCTCAGCACTTCTCCGAGTTATTGCTGATTAAAGCAGAACTGTCAGAAAAATATTTATCAATAGAAATGTTAACCAATCTTTAACATGCCAGGTGCTATGTTATAATAGATTGAAGGCACTCTAGGGTAGTAGATATGCACATCAGTATCTGAACTTAGACGTAGTTGTAAAATTGAGTAATAGTTTCGCAGTAAGTTCGGGTGAATATATGAAATTGTTAGAAATATGAAAGGTTTTATCTTGTTTAGAAAGTAAGATCATTTTGGGTGATTTGGAATGCAGCCAAAAAGTATTATTGAAAATTTATACTTATACAAAGGTTGATAAGAAGCAAAGAATAAAAGTCGAGAACATAGATTCCGCGAGCAGGTTAATATAAAGGTGTGTGTCTGGCTTTATATGTTTTAATTCAGGCCTTGTACTCTGAACAAAGTCAGGAAGAATCTAAAATGTTTTAAATAATAGGGTATAGGTACTAAGTTCGTCATCCCATTTGTAAGGGATAAAAGTAATGCTGGTAGAGCAAAATAGATTGGCCACCCATGCATAATACTGACAGTTATTTTAATTATTTCATGTCCGTCGTTCCGTCTACACGACAACTCGAAATCGCGTTCATATAAAGAGCTGAAATTTCGTATATGGTCTTTTTAAAGAAATTGTAAATTTCAGTTCGATAATGGAACTAATCGGGTAGCCCCTTCGTTGCCATACAGAAATTTCGTTTTTTACTATATACATGTTGTGAACACTGACTGAGAACACGTTATCGTAAAGGTCTGAAATTTTGTACACATCGTTTTTATAAAAACGTTAAAAAAATTTTCAAAAATGAAATAAATCGGGTAAACCCTTCTTGTTGTTGCAATACAAAACTTTTAATCTTTTATTTAACTTTTATTTTCATGGGGTATAATGCTATTGGCCTTAAACCAATTCTAGCTTTTTATCTTCTTAAATAAATGCAATAATTCTTCAGAGCTGACTGCAAAGACTCACATATTATGCACAATAAATATTTCATAATTTTGAATCTTTTCTAGATTATTATCACTTTACTGTAAAACAGTCACTGTAAATATTCGTAGTCAGGAACCAATATACGTGCGCAACGAATTGAGATATTTATATCATATTTATATTAAAAAAAAAAACGATATACTCCATACATACTTGTACAAGTTCGTGCCAAACCTTAACGGTTTTTAAAATTTAAAACCACTGTTAACTTAACTGTTAGCTATTTTTAAACAAAACATTTAAGGCTGAATAAATTTGCAAGCATTTTGGTTCCCCCTTTTTATTTTCCACAATTTTTATGATATTGATTTGAAACCTGTTTCAAAATATTAGAAGCTCTTCATTTCAAATGCTACCGGGATTAGATTTTTGAAAAACGTGTTGGGTTTTTTCGAAAAGTCAAAAACCTAAGAAAACCGTGTTATTTTCCTCTCTCCCTCCCTTCCCCCATCAACCCTATAAAACCTTTTTCATGTACACACCACTTTTTATCATTTGTATTTGTATTTTTCTAAATGTTAATATTTTTCATGTTATAATTTCTTTTGTATCTTTAAGATTGAGACTCCTGTAACTTGAATAAAATTTATTGTTACACTTTTATTTTGACATGAGAATAAAGACTGAGGTGATTCTATTCAGTGGCTCAAAACTGTATAAATCCCGAAAGTAGTTTATTTTATAAAAATCAATTTGTAAACCTCTATCGTGATAAAAAGTGAATTATAAAATTGGTTTTTATTCATTTTAATTCTCAAAAACTTTCGGAGTACAAAATGTTAAACAAATTTTTCTTATGTGGCTCTAAAAATGATTATCTATACTACAGGTATGTACATAATACATATGTACGGCGCGTCATAGCATAAGCGCAGCTCGTCTGATACTAGCTGTGTGTGCAAGTTTGTCGTTGGAGTGGAATAGAAATGCAATGAGAGATTAATGAAAATATTTGTTAATATTTTTCGTTTATAGTTTAGTTAAAAAGAGACGAAAGTTATTTATTTAGAATATAAGCCGAGGGAAAGTTATTTGGAATTTTTTTTCTCCTTTCACTTTTTTATTGCGTATTTGTTTGAGATTGAGAATTTGTTTTGTAATCCATGCTAATACTCGTATTTTTCGCTCTACATAGGTGTATTCGGCACACAAATTAATTAAAGTGATTAAATGGGGACATATGTGTATAATTATGAATAGTGCTTTAGTTTGTCAGTATTATTGATTGGTATTACTGCTTTTAAGCTTTTTTCTAGGCAACAATGCATTGCACTGGACAATTACGAATGGATTTGTTTTAAAAGTGTTTGGACTAGAAAAGGGGTTTTAAATTGAATACAATCAATCTTATTAAGATTACTTTTTAAACAAAACTATTTTATGATTTTGTTAAGCAAGGGAAGGTAATAGTACCAGTCACCGGCCAACTAACTTTTTTATAGGGTTTAAAAAGCTACCCTTCGGTCATGCAAAATACAAAAAGTATTATATTAAGTGTATTAGATTCGTTCGTGCATATTGTGGAAAATAAGTATCAATAATCACTTACATAAGTAACGATTAGTAGTTAAAAGTAGGGAAATTTCAATAAAGTCATATATCACCAGTCTACGCCCACGTCGAACCAGTCTCCGGCTACCATATGTACTTAATTCCGGCCAAGCATTAGTTTAACCCAATTAAATATTGTAGCAAATCTTCTGATGTTATAACGTTTCGTTTTATTTTATTTTTAAGGAAACTTGAACAAGTACAAAAAGACACCAATGACAGCAATGTAGCAAATCTTCTTTCTCCTTGTAGGTTAAGTTAGGTGTTTCGCCAAGATAGTTACAGCATTGCTTGAACCGTTGAATCCATTACCTGGCCGAGCGGTCACCGGGTTAACGGAGGCCGGCTCAAAGTAAGTGGGATGCTCCAGCAAATCGGAAAATGAAAACTTTAACCTGCAAGAAATTTTTCCTCGTGTCAACTGGCGGGCGTTTTTCTCGCCCCAGTGCAAATTATTCAATAAGCCGAGACTGAAAAAAAAACTTCTTTCGGTTGGATACTGCGGCCCCTTTTCGTAGAGAATTACTTCCACTGTAAAACGACGCCGGACTCAGGCTCCTTTATCAGCAAATCTTCGGCTTCTTTACATCGGGGCTCAGGTGGAAATGTCCTCTTTTTAATAAATAAGAGGAACAAACAAACAAACAAGAATAACTCGGACTCAGAATAAATTTCAATTCCACGTTTTATTTTACCAAAAAAATCACAACTTTGTTTTACAGAACGCTTCGTCCAGAGCAGATCAAAACCTTCTTTTTTTTCTCCTATCTCTAATCTCATTTTTGGCGGGCCTACGTGACCTAAACTATTCCTAATTCTTGCTCCATTCTTTTACAATTTTAGCTTGGGCTGCACTCTATCCTTACATGTTTAAATTATCTCCACTGTTTCTATTTTAAATCTAATGTATGTTTAGAGTTTGGTGACTTTTAAATTCTTTTTATTACATTTCAAAATTTCTAACTTCCTTTTTAATACATGCTTACATTTTTATTCAATTCTAGATTCTTGATATTAGATTTCAAAATTCCTAAATTCCTTTTCTATACATGTTTACATTTCAAAATTTCTAACCTATTTTTTTTTTCTAAATGAATAGATTTCTACCACATTTGCTTGATTCCACTTTTAGGTTAAAATAATGCATTTCTATTGCATAACTTGTAAACGTAGTTCATTTTCGAACTTATTGAAATCCTCTTATTTACTTTACTCTTGGGTGAGCGATATTCATTTTCTAGTCGGGATATGTCAAAATAATTTATCTCGAAATTATTGGCAGTCCTGGGTGAGCAAGATTTATTCCCTACCTGAGATCTGTCAAAGTAGGTCATTTTCAAAGGTTATTGACATTCTCTCACTTATTTTTAAATAGGGTGAGCAATATTTATTCCCCAGCTGAGATCTGTCAATGTAGTATATTTCCAAAGATTATTGTGATGACATGTCTAAGCACAAGTCCAGCAATACGTTCTGCTTTCATGCTGGTACGTATTTGAATTGGAGCAGATTTGAAGAGGAATTGTAGTGACAGCTAGGAGTGGAATGGAAACGAGTCTTTGCTTTAGGTGTACGGTTCTGCTATTGTTGGAAGTCTATCTTCTGTCGGAGAAGCCTCTGCAACCAGTAATCTAACCAACTGATTGCAAGACCTCTTCGGCACAGGGCATCTCCCTCCCGCCGCAGATCGACGTTCATTTGAGAGCGTGCCCCAAAGTCCCTACACCCAGATCGGGCCTTCGAACTGGTAGCTTACGCAGTACGAATACTAGAACAGAAGGGGTTAAAATTTCGAAGACAATTTCTAATGAGCAAATCCTACGGCGGCCTACGTAGGGTACCATGTGGGTGGCGTTTTTCCTCATTTTCAAGCGAAATAGTGTGAAAAAGTGGACTAATTAATAAGAGGTATACCGACCGCTAGGTTGGCTAGGTCCTAATTGGCACATTGGTATCCTGTAGTACCAGTTAAGCTGGCTGGATGCTTTCTTAGGGCTACCAGAAGTATTGGTGTTTATATGGGGAGGTCGTTTCATTCGCGGTATGGGGCTAGTCTATCCACGTGGACAGTTCGCATCTCTCCACGGTGACACTTCTTTATCTTGAAGACCACTTCGGTTACAGCCTCAGTGATCTTGTATGGCCCATCCCAGTCGCACTGATGTTTTGGGCACCGCCCTATTACGCGTCTTGGGAAGTATAACAAATCAAGTTGGTCTAGCTGGAAACAGCGTTTATTCGACCGAAGGTCGTAGTATGTATTCATACGCCTCGCAGTGTTCAGCATAACTCGATTATTCTCCTGGATCTCATTCAGTGTCGTGGTAAGGTTATCAAGGTACTCATTGGTTGACGTAACTTCACTAGGTTGGCTTCCCAAGACCATCCCCTGTGGTAAGCGAAGTTCTCGTCGAAAGAGCAGCTTAGCTGGTGTCTGTTTAGTGCTATCTTGCACACTTGCGCGAGTAGGTACGGAATGTATAAGTCCCAGTCTCTCAGGTGTGAATTTAGAAATTTCGCCAGATAGTCTAGGATTGTTCGGTTAAATCGTTCGACTAAACCATCTGACTGTGGGTGTAAGGCTGTTGTGCGCGTGTTCTCTACTCCGAACTTCTGCACTACCTCTTGAAAAAGAGCACTCTCAAAATTTCTGCCTTGATCTGAATGGAGCTGCAGGGGGCTCCATGTCGGCTGAATACGGCTGAGATGAGTGCATCCGATACAGTCTCGGCTGCCTGATCTTGTACTGGAATTGCTTCGGGCCACTCAGTGAATTAGTCCATACAGACTACTAGGTACCAGTTACCTTTATTGGTCTTTGAAAGTGGTCACAACATGTCTACAGCAACTCTTTCGAAAGGTGCACCAACGTTGCGTACCTGTAGAGGACCTCGCCGTCATGGCCGCGGCCCTTTCCGTGCTTGACACTGTAGACATCCAGTATACCAGTCTTTACATCCGTACTACTACCCACTCAATAATATTTCTGTTGAAGCTTACCTAGAGTTTTGTCAATGCCGAAGGGTCCACCACCCAGAGAATCGTGTACCTGATTGAGGGCAATTTTTCGAAGATTTTGGGACCAGGATTTGCTTTATAGTCTCGGTCCCTTGACTGATTAGTCTGACGATGATGTTATTTTCTAATTTAAGAACAGACCACATTGACCAATAAGATTTAATGTCCGGGCTGAGGTGTTTGATGCTGTCTTTATCAGGGCTGACCCGTATTCGGCCAACTCCGAATATGTCGTAATATGAAGTCATCCTTCTGGTGTTGAGCTATATCCTCTTGCGCGGTAACTAGACGAATAGTGATGTTGCCTTTCTTTTCGAACCGCTGACAATATTGGCACTCAGTCAGAGAAAAGGCAGGTTTTCCTCAGGCTACATAAGTATAGGCGAAGTTGTTAAGCGGTCCTTGAATTCTTCTAATGCTTTCTGACAGGCATCAGATCAGAAGAACTTTCGACCTTTTTCCGTGAGCTGTGTTAGTGGCTTCGCAATAGCTGAGAAATTTTTGACAAACCGCCGGTAGTAAGCACACAGCCCGAGAAATGACTGTATATCCCTTCGTGTTTGCTGTTTGGGCCAACTCTTGACAGCATTCATTTTGCCTGCGTTCATTGATAATCCAGAGTCACTGATGACATGTCCTAGGAACTTCACGTCTCTCTAGTATAATTGACACTTCTTCGGTGAGACATTTAGATTTGCTACTCTTAATCGTGCTTAGACAAGGTGGAGATTTTCTACCATTTGTTCGAACGTGGGGCCATGTACGATAACATCGTCCAAATATACTAGGCATGCCTGAGGTGGAATTCCTTTGAGGACAATTTCCACTGCCTGTAGTGAACGCGTTTTTTTTGCGGTCTTCTTCTTCCACTTCTACTAGCCAGTAGCCCGACTGTAGGTCTAGTGTCGAAAACCAAGTAGAGCCGGCAAGTGCATCAAGAGTCAGATCAATACGTGGCAGCGGATATGAATCTTTTTTGGTGACCTCGTTTAGCCGCCTGTAGTCGATACAAAATCTAGTCGAGCCATTCCTTTTCTTCACCAGCACATTTGGAGAAGTCTACGAGCTACTGGATGGATTGATAACGCCTTGGCTTTTCATCTCATGTACTAGATTTTCCGCTTCCTGATGTTTGGCTAATGGAAGCCTCCATGGAGGCTGTTTAATTGGTTTACTGTCGCCTACGTCGAGATCAGTTTTGGTTTTCGTAAGACGTCTTGATGTTCTACGAGTAGCTTTTCCAGTATTATTTTTTGTTGATTATCAAGGTCCACGATTGTGCATTCCAGCAATAGGTATAACTCAGGTGGTATACTATTGAAGTTAGGTGCTACTTCCTCGGACGAGCTGACAATGTCTGCAGCCACTTCAACATCAACTAAAGGGGTGTTAGCTTTGAGTTCGATTGGGTTGTCTGTTAAGTTCGTCATACGAACTATCAGATTTCCATTTTTGGACAGACAGACTGCTGGTTCAATCCAAAGCTAAACTGGGACATTCTTTGGAGATATCAAAACAGTTTTTTGTTCACCCACTAACGGGTGGTAAATTGTTACGAAGCAGGATGACAGTCCTGTATTGTTCTAAGAAAATTGTCAGTGCTCTCTTCTTCAATTATCGGAACAAGTTCGTGAGCTATCTTAATAGTGTGCTTTGCTAAGTCGATTGAACATCTGTTGCCTGCAAGAAAGTCCATCCCGATGATCCAGTCTTCAAAGACATCAGCTACATAGAAGGTGTGTGGTGTGGTAAAACTTTGAATAGCTACTGGCAGCTCAATGACGCTGTCCACTATGCTAGTTCCTCCAGTGACATTTCGAATCCGTGTTAAAGATGGGTTGAGACTATATGGAAATTGCAAGAGGTCCAGTATTTTTCTGTGCAGAATAGAATGCGTCGCTCCGGTATCTACGATAATGTGGCGGACAGTCCTTTCGATTTTTCCTTTGATTTTGATGGTACTACAAATTGTACCTTGGCTTACTGTTATAACAGTTGGGGCTGGTAGCCTAGAAACTAGGGACCCCGTCAGACCTTGTTGTTTAACGTCGTTCAGCACTATTTGTGTAGAGGTAATGTTCGATGGGTTGTGGTGTAGTGTGTTAATGACAGGTGTGCAGGTGGTTAGTGTGCTAATGGGTGGTGGATTTGTTAGTGAGTTCGTTTGAGGGGGGGGGGGGGGTCAGTTAACGTGTTAGTGGGTGGTAGGTGGTTTGTTATCGGGTTAATGGGAAGTGGACGGTAGTTTAGTGGGTTAGTGGGAAAGGAGGAGTAAGTTTGTGTATTAGTGGGTAGATTACGGTTTGTTAAGGTGTTAGTGGGCAGAGGACGGTTGATTAGTGTGTTAGTGCGTGTTGTATGGGTTGTTAGATTGTTAGTGGGAAGTGGAGGGTTTGTTAGGAGGCGGAATATAAGGGTGTTAGTGGGAAGTGTGGAGTTGATTAGTTTGCTAGTGGGAAGGAAATTCGCTGTGTATTTGTTAGGGAAAAGTGGAAGGTGTGTCAGGAGGTTAATGGGTTGCAGAAGGTGGGTGGTATGATTGGCCGGTGTCTTAGTTTTTGAGGCGTGGGTGAGCGGTGGATGAGTAGGAAGTGTTCTAGTGTTTGGTATGCTGTTTAGTGTATTGGTAATTTGTGTATTAGTAATGGGAGTATATTTGGTTATGTGCTAAGGACTGCTAGTTAAGGGGGCCTGGTTTTTAATGGACAGTCGGTACTTGTTCGAGTGCGGACATGCTTGCGGACGGCACGTGGAGCGTTTGTGAAGTACGCTGGTCTCTGCTCCCCGAGATCAGCTAACTTGGGTTTAAATTTCCGTTGGAGCTAGATGGAATGAGGTTCGTAATATTTTACCTTTTTCCGGAGAGCTGAGCACTAAACTATTTCAGAGGGTCCTGGTATAATCGTTCCTGGCTCAACAGGTACCAGAAATATATTAATAGCTCGCTTCGTAGGACGCCCTTCAATCAGGTCGAGTTCTGCACGATTTCCAGGAATTAATTCGATTTCTGGGCTCACAATCGGGTTTTGAAAATTCGTGAAATGGAAGAAGGCGTCTACTTGAGTGTCATCACGCATGATGAAGCCGAACCTTCGTCGAAAGTCGTATCGGCGGATATTTCCTGTGACGTATCGGCCTAGATGATTGGTTTTGGGAGAGGTGTTGGCTGAGTTAGGAGCTCATGGATTGGACTGAGCAAGCAGCGGCTCCCTCACCCTAGCTCGCCGGCGACTTCCGGCGACATCCGTGCTGAGTTTCTTCACTTCGGTTCTCTTCTGAAATCCGGCGGTTCTCTCGGTCCCGGTCTACTTTGCTCGTTGCAACAGCGACTCGTAGATTTCGCCTCGCAGCTCTCGTTGCTCGATGGTTAGCTTCGATCCATCATCTTGTAACGTAGGCAGATTAAAATCTCGTACGCCTTCCTGGACATCTAGATTAAGTATTCCATCTAGGAAATGTTCCAAGGCTATTTGATCTCTGGCATGCTTTGGATAATATGGAAACTTGAGCCTAGTCAGCCGTAAAAAATCTGTTAAAAATTCCGAAAAACTCCCTCCGCTCTTCTGGACTCGGGTGCTAAGCTGGGCTTGACTTGAGCATTGTTTGTATTCAGCTCCGAAATGTTTAGAGAGCGCAATCTCCGCTTTGGTGTATGATTTCTTAGCCTCCTGACTTAAGGTGTCATAAAAATCCAACGCTACACCGCGCAGAGATGCTGGTAAGCAGAGAGCTTTTGTCCCATTATCCCAGCCATTGGTTTCAGAAATTGCCTCAAAATGAAGTTCGTAGTGGTTCCAAGGAGTTTTACCGTCACATTCCGTCGGCGAAAGCATTGGCTTCCTAATGAGCCTGCCATTAGCTGTATGCTGTAATCGAGGGGATGGTAATGAAGGCGCTTCCTCGGATGACTTAAGCTCTGCAGGGTTAGAACAAGAGCATGCGGGCGTATTTGTCTCGGCCGGTTTCTGCCCGAAGTTGCCCGGGACTTCCTTTGAAAATTTAGCTGACAACGGTGTAGATTGACCACTCGGTGTCGGAGCGCCAGCAACCTTGTCCGCCGATGGTGCGTCTTGTTGAAATTCAGTGTCATTCATCACTTTATGTGGGAAGGCAGATGCGGTGAGAACTGACATATCGGACATTTGTCTCTGCAGTGTGCCCACCTCTTCTTGGAAGGACGTATGCTGCACTTTTAGAGCCTTTACCTCATTGCAAACTTCCGCGATTGCATTCGACTGAGCACTAAATTTGGCGCTCAACTCTTCGAGCTTCTGCAGAATTTTTTCCAGATGATCCTCTACCATTGTGCTCAGTTTCTACTGCTGATTTAGTTCCGGAATCGGAGTAATTAGTGCCTTTGCTACGCGTTAGTGTAGCAGTTGACGTAGGTAAGGCTCTCGCCGATCGTTGACCGTTTAAGGCGAAAGATATATCAAACATCTCGTGTATGTATTACACAACGCTAAGACGAAGATCGAAGATATTCCTCCCTCCTTAAGTGAGAACTTATTCAGAATGCTAGGAATGAAAATTATCAGGAGATACCGGAGACAAAACAAAATGCCGGCCTATCTCTGTCGTAGGTTAAAAATTTTAATGGCAGATGAGTATATTTAGAACTTCAGCAAATCCAACACAAACGATTTTCTGAAGTTCTAAAAAGTAATTATGTTACAAAGTATTTAGTATTTTATTGATCGTTGATGAGCGAAGATTGAACAAATATTGCAAATATAAAGCGAATACTGAAACTTTTTTTTGTACTTTATAGCTCGCTAATTCCCGATTATACCACAAATATGGAAAGCCTTTCTTCTTTGGTAGACCGTCGAATAGTAAATATAAAATCTTAGCACTTAACTTGCACTGTAGCAAACGTTAGCTACCAGATGTAAAAAAAAAATTGTGTACAATACTTCGTAGTTCGTACGTGTTTGGTGCAAATATCGAAAATTCATCACCTAATTTGCCCTTTTGAAATAATTCACCCGCAGATATAGCCAATATAAGAAATATTTTATTACTTGACACTTTTCAATTCGTAAATAACTAAACGTCTGAAAACTATTTCGTGTCAAATCATCGATTCTCAACTATCACTCAAAGTTATTTGCAGTATAGAGAAATTTGTGATTATTTTGCGTTTCCCTAGTGATAAAAAATCCAACACTCTTTGATTTTATACACCGCCGACTAACCGAAAGGATAACATATACGAGTTTATTACCCCCTTCTTGTTAGTAACTCAATCGTTGCTAGCTTCGCCCGGAAAATTTTGAAAGTATTTCGGGTTCTGTACACGATCGAAGACAGGTTCCCGAAGGGACGACGCCTGAAATACTTCTTAATATCTGTTTGAATCGAATTTTACTTGTTCGTTTGAATATCGATACTTCAGGGGGTAGTTCGTGTTTGTAAAGTGACAAAAAGACCAGAATGCTAGAAATATTTCTCGCCTGCTAGTTCACAATTTAAATCGCTTGTCGGCAATTTCAGAGAAATTCAGCAATGGTTTTGTATGTGATCCACGGTAAAGGACAGACACCGAAAAGATTTCTTGAAGTTTAATCCAGAATTTACATCGAAGTGGTGTTCCCCAATAGTTGGAGTTTCTGTTGACGCACGTATCTTGATACCAAAAGCAGAAATAGTTGAAATCTCTCTAGCCCTTCAGTTAAAAATTCGGTCAAATTATCGATTGTCAGATTTAAGGTCCGCCTAGTGTAGGCAGTTATCGCATTTTGCAATACAGCACTTTGGTAAATACAGAACAGTCATCCGGTAGATCATTTTGGCCCTAACTGAATTTTAATATGCACCCAGAAATAAAACAGGGGTTGTCGTTTGTCAGTAAAACGATATAGAAAATGTTTGTTCGTGTCTTATAAAATATCAAACTAAAAGCCAATCTGGAAGGGATGCCGTGTGCTTTAGGAATTCGTTCTTAGCGAATTTAAAGGTTGTGGAAATTTTGGACACTTCATACATCGATTTTATCAAAAGTAAAATCAAGTGTAAATGTATTCGCCCAGATAAATTATTAAACCAATATAGGCAGAAATGCCTTGCGTTCTAATAATTTATTGTAACCAGATTTAAGAATATTGAGAATTTCAGGCATTTCATGTGTCGATTGTTATCAAAAAGGAACATCAAATGTAAATGTATTAGCAAATATAAAATTGATACCCCAATATGGGAACAAATACTTTGCGTTCTAGTAATCTAGCGCTTCCAAATTTGGAAATATTGCAAATTTTATACACTTTATATATCGATTTTATCAAAAGTACAATCACATGTAAATGTATCCGCACATTTAAAGTTATTAAACCAATATGGGAAGAAATGCTTTGTTTTTTAGTAATTCGTTGCTACTAAATTTCAAAATATTGAAAATATCAGGCACTTTATATGTCGATTGTTATCAAAATTTATAAAAATGTAGAAAATTATTTAGCAAATAGATAATATTGCTCACTCTTAGCCTTAGCTCGTGGTGTTGCCACTCTTTAACTTGCCGCAATTTTCGATTAATATAAATTATATCGCATGCAGGAGAGAAAAAATCTGCTTTTAACCGATATGGACCTGTGGAATGTTATATATAGTCGTATTCCAATAAGTATAGATTATATTGCATGTAGTAAAAAACTTATGTAAATATGTGGAATATCGTATGGTAATGTTTGATTACTATAGAAATATATAGGAACAAAAAGTAATGATAAGTATAGATTATATTGCATGTAATAAAAAACTTATATAAATACGTGAAATATCGTGTGGTAATGTTTGGTTAATATAGAAATATATAGGAACAAAAAAAGAATCCTAGTCTGATCTGAAATTAATTCCTCACTTACCATAAATCTGCATCAGATGTGTTGCTACCGCTAATTCCAGCCGCCGTTAGGATTGCTACACGTTGTACCATTAACTGTACTGTTAAGATTGTACCGCAACTTTGCATAACCTCGCCCTCTTGAATTTTATTTTTTGCTTCTTCCTGCACGGATTCTTGACTTGTTGCTAGCGGGGGCCCTTTTATGGAACTGAAGTGACCCCACACTTGATACCAATGTAGCAAATCTTCCGATGTTATGACGTTTCGTTTAATTTTATTTTTAAGGAAACTTGAACCAGTACAAAAAGACACCAATGACAGCAATGTAGCAAATCTTCTTTCTCCTTGTAGGTTAAGTTAGGTGTTTCGCCAAGATAGTTACATCATTCCTTGAACCGTTGAATCCGTTACCTGGACGAGCGGTCAGCGTGTTAACGGAGGCCGATTCAAAGTAAGTGGAATGCTCCAGCAAAGCGAAATAATTGAAACTTTAACCTGCAAGACATTTTACCTCGTGTCAACTGGCGGGCGATTTTCTCGCCCCGGTGCAAATTATTCAATCAGCCGAGACTTGAAAAAAAACCTCCTTCGATTGGATACTTCTACCCCTTTTCGTCGAGGATTACTTTCACTGTAAAACGACGTCGGACTCAGGCTCCTTTATCAGCAAATCTTCGGCTTCTTTACATCGGGGCTCAGGTGGAAATGTCCTCTTTTTAATAAATAAGAGGAACAAACAAACAAACAAAAATAACTCGGACTCAGAATAAATTTCAATTCCACGTTTTATTTTACCAAAAAAATCACAACTTTGTTTGTACAGAACGCTTCGTCCAGAGCAGATCAAAACCTTCTTTTTTTTCTCCTATCTCTAATCTCATTTTTGGCGGGCCTACGTGACCTAAACTATTCCTAATTCTTGCTCCATTCTTTTACAATTTTAGCTTGGGCTGCACTCTATCCTTACATGTATAAATTATCTCCACTGTTTCTATTTTAAATCTAATGTATGTTTAGAGTTTGGTGACTTTTAAATTCTTTTTATTACATTTCAAAATTTCTAACTTCCTTTTTAATACATGCTTACATTTCTTACATTTTCTAAATGAATAGATTTCTACCACATGTTACATTTATTTGCTTGATTCCACTTTTAGGTTAAAAGAATGCATTTCTATTGCATAACTTGTAAACATAGTTCATTTTCGAACTTATTCAAATCCTCTTATTTACTTTACTCTTGGGTGAGCGATATTCATTTTCTAGTCCGGATATGTCAAAATAGTTTATCTCGAAATTATTGGCAGTCCTGGGTAAGCATGATTTATTCCCTACCTGAGATCTGTCAAAGTAGTTCATTTTCAAAGGTTACTGACATTCTCTCATTTATTTTTAAATAAGGTGAGCAATATTTATTCCCTACCTGGGATCTGTCTATGTAGTACTTTCCCAAAGATTACTGTGATGCCATATCTAAGCACAAATCTAGCAATATCTTCTGTTTTCATTCTGGTACCTATTTGAATTCGAGCAGATTTGAAAAAGAATTGTAGTGACAGCTAGGAGTGGAATGGAAACGAGTCTTTACTTTAGGTTTATTGTTCCGCTATGGCTCGAGGTCTATCTTCTGACAGAGAAGCTGTCCGATTGTATGTCGTTTTCTTTGTCTTGTCTGTTTTATTCTCTCGACGTATGTAAATAGACGAAAATTTTCTCGAAAGTAATTAAACTGTTTTTTTATATTGAGTGAAGACAAATCTAAGCCTTTACGAAATGCTTCCTGCATAATTTAAATGTCAACATTTTCCAAGTTTTCTACTCATTAAAATGTTGGTCTCATCGTTCAAGAAATGATGAACTTCTAAACACTTATTTTTAGAAGTGTTGAGAACTTATGCATGGGCAATTATTCAACTCATCCTGAAATGGACGAATACCTTGACAGCATAATTTTAGAAGCTGAAAACGATGACTACCACGAACATCTTGTAGATATGCTGCAGGAGGTATTGCACTGGTCAGGAGGTATTGCACTGAAAAAGCTCACTTTGTAAGTAGGCGACCAATTTAACAATTTTGAAGAATACTGAGCTATATCGAGAGATTAAATTTCTCTCTGGAATAGCTCCTGACAATAAGCCTCCAGGCCACAATTTACGGGAGCTGACTGCTAGGGATGAAGTTGTTGCTAGTGGCTAATAAAAGCGGAGTAAGTCATCTTGTTACAATACTTTTATGATAAAAGCTTTTAAAAGAAAACTCTTTGCTTTTTTACGTCACACTGAACAAGATATAATATATTCTTTTATGATAAAAGCTTTAAAAGAAAACGCTTTGCTTTTTTAAGTCACACTGAACAAGTTATACAATTTGCTCTTAAGGAAAACTCACGGGATAATACTGGAGGCTTTACCTTGGGTACGGGGACTGAACTTTAGAAAATTTCTTCCCTTTGGCTTCGCTTTAACAGCCTGTTTATTCAAAATCGAACCAATTCCTTAACCAATCAGAATTGGTCGATTTTGCATTTCCCTATTTGGTGGGAATTGTCGGAAACGCTCAAATGACAAAAATCGAATAAACAATTGAACATCACAATTCTGATTTGTGTTTAAACGGAAACGCTCAAATAACAAAAATCATAAAAATAATTAAAAATTGGGTTTTCGTCTGGAACGGAACCGCTCGAATTTCAAAATTCGGTAAACAATTGGGGATATCACAAAAACAATTAAAAATGACAAAAGCAGTCAGTGACTATTTTCAGGGTCACCAGTAGCATATGGAAAAATGATGAACAAACATATAATTACGTAAGAGTACTAGCCCAACGGTCAGTACTCAGAAGGGATCGTATATCATTTTTTAGTTCTAGTGCACGGTAGCTACTTCGCGGTGACGTGTTTATTTTATTGTCTTGCGGGTGCCCCAAGGAATGTTGAGATATGACACATGTTTCTGAGTATGTTAATGGGTTAAGGTTATTTATGTATGAAATAAGCTTATCATGATATCGTGAATTGTATGTTAGATTTATTTTTAGGTTTTTGTTATATGTGGAAACATAGATAATGCCTCTAGGCAATTGAATAATGCATTTAGGCGATTGGGATGTGAGTTCTGAATCTGAAGAAGGTGATGTGGATTCATGACAATAACAGGTAAACAGCTTTTGAAACAGCTCTGATAACAAGTAAACAGCCTTTCAAACAGATCTGATAACAGCTTAACAGCTTTTTAACAGCTCTGACAACAGCTTAACAGCTTTTCAAATAGCTCTGATAACAGCCTAACAGCTTTTCGAACAGCTCTGATAACAGCTTAATAGCTTTTCAAACAGCTCTGATAATAGGTAAAAAGCTTTTCAAACCGACAGTGTTTCTGTTGTGATACATGTGATACATGTTATGTTGATGACGATAAACTTTTCTCTCAAATTAAATCTTTTCACGATTGTGAACAGACACAGGGAGACCATAAAAATTTTACGATTGGTGCAAGCGCAATAATGTGGTGCTCAATATCGATAAATGTGGGGTTATGACTTTCCATAGGAATCAGACACCAACCACTTATGACTATGAGTTCTCGGATTCCTCGATTCGCCGTGTAGACTCTGTCTGCAACTTGGGTGTAAGTGTGACTAGCGATTGAATTTTATCTCCCATATAAACTATACGGCACCAAAGAGTAATTCTATGCACGGTTTTATAAAATGACGGTCTCGAGAGCTTTCGTATCCAACCATAACGCTGCGTTTGTACACTTGCTTTGTGAGACCACTTCTTGAATACGAGTCAGTTCTTGTCTCTATTTAACAGTTAAGAGCTATTTGAAAAGCTGTTCACCTGTTATCAGGCCTGTTTGAAAAGCTGTTTACCTGTTATCAGACCTGTTTGAAAAGCTGTTCACCTGTTATCAGACCTGTTTGAAAAGGTGTTAAGCTGTTATCTGACCTCACTTCCGGTTGGTCTCAAAGGTCAGGGTGACGTCAGAGTTCAGGTTCAAATTGAAAGCTCCGAGGCCACGTGACAAATATCCGTTTCAAAGCGCCATTCAAGACCAGGCACCCACCACTAAATTGATTTGATATATATTATTTACAGTTGTTGTTGTTGTTTTTTTCAGTACACGAATTGGGAATCTTACATTTTCAATTTCCAATGCTCACCTACAACATATTCCGCACGTATTACTCATAGCTCTCTAGTACTCATCTAAGCCAACATATTATACTATATGTTGAACACAGCTAAAAAGAAATAAAAAAAACAATCAAAATACAATATAAAAAAGCACTCAATACTTCCCTAAAATTCCATGGTCCTGTGTCCAGTCTTTACCTGCCTCTTGTATCTCTAAGAGGTATCTGAAATGAAAAAGATATATATATATATATATATATTAGTTTAATAAAACCAATTCGATTGAGTATTGCTAATTACAAAGGGAAAGCTAAGCACATACATGCAGACTGCCAAGAAACAAATTTCTTGGTAGTACAACAACAACACTTTGCAAATGAAAACATTGTAATTTTTTAGCGAAATTCATGTTCCCTGCATTATGAACTATTGCAAAATGTGCAAATATGTTCTTACATGCAACAAACATAAATTCGCAGCAGCTATATACACAATAATTCACGAAATTCAACTATTTTCTACATTTTTGACAGTTCGTGAAACACTTTATAATGTGCAAAAAATTCGCATAATTTGCAGATTTCTTGCAAATTATGCATAGTAAAACTAATATTAAAGAATTAAAGAATATATTTATACACTTACTTTAATAATTAATTCTTTTATATTGACGAAAACACTCACAACAAACGCGACAATTTCAATTAAAAACATCGCGATCGCGACTTCGAAATTGACTCGCGAAGAAGTCAATTTGGTGAAATGAAATGCGCGCAACCTGTGGAACAAAGTTAGAAAATACGAACTTCACCAAGTAAGAAGATATTAAAGAAAATAAGTGAAATTAATTCCCATAATGCGTGGGAAAGAGAACGATGTCGGAACGAGACAGACGAAATTAGAGAGAGAATGTACGTTCCATATTGGAAACTGACATAATTTCATAGGGAGTCGCCGCCATATTGCTATTTTTGCGGAAAATTGAAATAATTAAACAAATCGACAAGGAAAATTCGTGGATAATGGAGACTAAATTAGACGACATATTTTAGCATATTTTGACATAGTTGCGCAAAGTGATCAAACATGAAAAATATGTCGAAATTCCATATTTTTGTGTGGAATCTATCATAAAATGGCGGCTCCGACACTATAAAACGGCAGTGCTCCCTTAGATCATTCTCAGTCAGTGGTAGTGATTTTACATGCCAGTTTGGTATAATATCACAATGATTTGATTTTAAAGTAAAAGTGAAAAAAGTGAACTTCAGAAATTTTAGCAGCATTACATTATTCTGATGCAATAAAATTACAGATGTTGGAGGAGAATTTGTGTGAAAAATTGATCTTGTTTGTACTCGAAGTTTCAGGATAAGTATTTAACATATTTTCTGAAATTAATTCTTGTTGGTGACAGCAAATTTTTAGTTTTAGGTTTGTCCACATAACAGCTAAACTCATGCTCGCTTAGCATATTTAGCGTCTCATGTGGAGTAACGACGTATTTTTAATTAGTTTAAATGTGTGAAATATAAATTGAAGTGAATATTAAGAATTTAATTCAAGTAGTGAATTTTATTAAACATAAAGAAGTTTAGTCTGAGGTATAATATTGTGTACGTGTCACGCTACGACAAAACACATGCCAGAAGACATAAGTAATTATATCATAAGCATTAAACATTAAAGTGAAGATACAAAAATATACGATATTGAGCATTAGAATTTGTTTAATAAAGCAACAGTAAAGACAAGTACACATATCTTCTAATTTTAACATACCGCTACACTAAACCACCCAAAGTGCCGTAATATAGCTGTGGTGCTCTCTTACAGCTACATTAAAATACATTTTATGGTGGTCCCAACCAGGAATGAGTGCCTGTTTACTGTTGTAATTGCGTACAATTCTAGTTACGCTCAATGTAGTAATAAATATTTCTTTAAAAAAATTATCGTTTCCAGTTAAAGACTTTCAAAATTAATTTACAACTGTGCTTAGACGTAGCAGTTCTAATTAAGAAACTTTCAAAATTAATTTATAACTGTGCTTATACGTGGTAGTTCTAGTGTAAAAACCGAAAATTAATTTATAGGTGTGCTTAGACGTACAGTCTTTAAAATTTCAGGTTGTGCAGATGTGGCAGCTCGTATAAAAATATCGAAATTTCTGTTATAATTGCTGAACTTACATGTCAGTGACTCGCTATATCTAGTTGGTTAGATAAATTAAATAGAAATTGCTTCAATAAATCACTCAAATATTTTACACGTCAATTTGGTCAAACGTGGCATCAAATACGGCATTGAATGAATACCAGTAGTTGTTAAAGAGTTTATAACTGTTGTCGCTCACATTGTTATGTAGCGGTCTTCACCATCTACCAACATCAATTTTCTTCTACTGATTTTATAATTTATTTTATATGTGGCGTTAAAACTAAGTTAGTTTCAATACTTCATAATTCATACCACACGTGGCATTGAAGTACCTCGCATAATTTTTTCACAAATTGTGCTAAAAGTTGTGCCAGCATGTAGCAGCACAGCAGTAGGGACATTTAAACGAATTTGTAACCACGCGTGCTACCTAAGTAATAGAAAAAATTAATTGCCATTTTGCGCATCCTTATTTTATCACGTATTACGAACTCGTTTTACTACGGTTGTATCCACACTGTCAATCAACGATAATAGTAGGTTATAAATTTTCATGGAGTCAGTAGAAAAACTAATCTTCACGGAAAGCGTGTTGCGTGCGCGAATAGGAAGATTAATTGAAAATGGAAAAAAACGAACCTTGCTAAACGAACGCAAGGCTTCTACAAGTGACAGAGTTGAAGATACTCTGGGCAGTATATAGTGATACAGGTATGGCAATCAATCAGGTTTTATTAGAAATTTCTGATGACGAGCCACATGACTATCTAAATCAAGATAATCATAGTACAACAGAGTTAAAGTACTCCGAATATATGCAGAATTAGTGGAAGGATTGCGGAAATTCGTCCCAGCTGCTGAAACGTCAAACAAGGGAACAGTACCCATTCACTCAACAACTGTTGTTCAACAGGAGTCATTCCTTCTTCGAATTCAGTTGCCTAAATATAATCGTAACTACTATTTATGGCGATCATTTCACGATTTATTCGTCTGTATTGTCCATGATAATGCCAAGCTGACACCAGTTCAGAAATTGCATCATCTTAAATCTTGTTTAGTGGGTGATGCCGAGAAATTTTTACGACATACCCCAGTGACAAATAAAGATTACATGCCAGCGTGGTACAAACTGAAAGCTAGGTATGAGAATAAGAGAATCCTAGTAAATCATAAATTAAAGGATTTAGTAAATCACGTTAAATTAAGTTCAGAGTAAGCAAAGGGACTCAAGTCAATCATTGACACAACTAATGAATGCATCCAGCAGCAAACAAGTTTAGACGTTGATACACAATCATGGGATGTACTCCTTTTTCATTTATTAGTGCAGAAATTGCCATTCATTACCCTAAAGTTATGGCAAGAAGAACATGGAGGGCCACAAGAGATTCCAACCTCCCAATTATGTGTCGTGTCCCAAAAGCAATCGAACGATAATCCAACGATTAATTCTAATAAAACGGCTTGAAAATAACAACTCTCGAGTTACTCACATATGAATCTTTATTTTATTCAACACTGACCTGACTTAATACATAAAACACAAAGCTAACCCGAACCGAACGGTAACTTGACACCTTAAAGTTACAACGCGACTGAATACTTCACATCACTCGCCAGACCAGTCATTGGTCTTTTATGCCCCAATATTCGGAAATAAACTGTACTAACAACGCGGATGTAAATAAATGACAACAACCTTGCCGTTTGTTCTACCGGTTGCAGCACCTGAGTCGCTCTGGAAGAATCTTCCGTATGTTGGGCCATCACATATTGAGGAAATTCTTGAGTACTCGATTAAGAATACTCGAATCAATAACAGATAATTTAGTTAAGTCACGACAATATAAACCAAACACCACACCTGAATTCACAAAATCATATCATACGGGAAAGGAAATTAAATGCCCAGCATGCAACGCAAGTCATTTCATTCAACGATGTCCGAGGTATCGAGCGATGGACATACCATCCAGATATCAAATACTGAAGACATCAGGCCGTTGCTTTAATTGTTTAAGAATTTATCACACAAATCACTGTAAAAGCAAGTTTAGATATCTGAAATGCAATCAGAAACATCATAGAACACTCCACGAAAATCACAATAGGGACAAACCCATATTCTCGGCTGTCGACAATGAGCATAAGTCAGCACATGACAAAGCGAGGTTGCACCCAAAACAAGCTAATCAACCTACCATCACAAATGAAAACTCTTCTCGGTTACAATCAGGTAACAATACCAATGGCTTAAACACTAGTCAGAATTTCGTAACCAGAGATAGTCATAATGCCTTACTAGCAACAGCACTAGTAGTGGCACAAGCAGAGGCTATATGCCACATATCTTACGATGTTTAATATGTAACTGCTCGCAATCATCATTCATCACTGAGGAATCCTGCAGGAAGTTAAGAGCATCAAGAAGGCCAACTGCAGTAACTATCACAGGCTTAAACACTAGTCATGCAGCCACTTCAATACAACAAACCACACTCACACTTCGATCTCAAAGCGAAGGCTAGAACAGTATTAAAGGAAGATTTCTTAATACTAAATAAAATCACAGATCACTTGCCTTCCAGAACAGTTTCTAAAAAGGAATGTTTAGCTCTAAACAAACTGCCACTTGGGGATCCAAGATTCTGGAAACCTGGACAGATAGATGCGTTATTAGGAGCAAGATTTTACGCTCAAATGCTCCAGAACGGCATTTTAGCAAGGATCAAATACCACCCCTACAGTCATCAACACAATGTTTGGTTGGATTCTACTAGGGTCTATAGTAGACACTTCAGGGCAAAATACATCGTCGTTCACTATCGCAACGGATGACTTGACTTTGCAACTCACAAAGTTCTGGGAAACGGAAGAGTTCCCCACGAACCCAATCCTTAACAAAGATGACAAGGAATGCATACAGAGTTATGAACTCAATCACCAACGCCTTCATAATGGAAAATACCAAGTGAAGTTACCCTTTGTGTACAACGAAGCACCGAACTTAGGGCATTCAAGACTCCAAGCAGTCAAGCGCTTTCAAGGAATGCAAAGACAACTTGAAAGGAATCAAGAATTAAAAACTGAATATGAGAGATGTTTAGACGAATGTCTTGAGTTGGGTCACATGGAAGAAATACTTTCTCCCAACATAAATGAACCAAATTATTATATACCTCATATGCTGTTATTAAAGAAAGCACTACAACAAAGGTGAGAGTAGTATTTGATGTGTCGGCGAAATCTTCAAACGGCAACGCGGTCAACAAGTTCCTATTAAAAGGACCAGTTCTATAACCAAAACTATTCGCCACGTTGCTCAACTGGCGTAAATGTAAGATTGCAATGAATGCGGGCATCGAAAAGATATATCGCATAAATACAACCCATCCAGATCTTCGGACGTTTCAGTGGATTATTTGCAGACATCCTAAAACCAAGGAGATCCAAGATTTTCGGCTGCATACGATGACATTCGGAACAACTTCAGCACCATATTTACCCATCCAAACGCTTCAACAGTTAGCAAAGGATGAACAGCATAGATGGCCTCTAGCGTCTAAAGTCACAACCACAGACTTTTACGTGGTTGACCTGCTGACCGGTGCGGACAGCATCCGAGAAGCGAAATACCTCTTAGATGAACTAATTGGTAAGTAGAAAACAGGAGGATTCAATCTAAGGAAATTGACAAGCAACAGTTCTGAATTTCTAAGTCATCCTCCTGCAGACCAACGTGAGTTTAAAGACACTCTAATGATTTCAGATACGGAATCAGTAAAAATTTTAGGGATTCGCTGGCATCCTAAATTAAACCGTTTTTCATTCGTAACTAAACCTTGGGCAGATCACGCCAAGGTATCCAAACGCACCATCTTGTCCGTCATAGCATCACTATCCGATCCTTCGGGCTGGTTAGCACCAGTGGTAATTACAGCCAAGATGCTGATGCAACCTTTGTGGATCACAGGATGTGCATGGGACAATAAGGTGTCGGGGATGATTGAACAAGAATGGAATAGGTTCAAAGTTAATTTAAAGTTTGTAGAAAGTTTTCAGATTCCTAGATGGATCAACTATTCGTCCAAAGCAGCATCCAACTACATGGATTTTGTGATGCATCGACGAAGGCATTTGCAGCTGCAATTTATATACTGGTCGAATACCAGAATGGCTTAATCTACACAAATTTACTTACTGGAAAAACTAGGGTAGCTCCAATTAAGCCAACAACCATTCCCAGATTGGAGCTTAACTTACTTACTTGCAAGACTGCTTCAAGCTACAATCAAGGATATGCGCTTACATCAAGTGCCAATATTCGCCTGGACAGACGCTATGATTATCTTGCAATGGATCAAAGAGCATCCAGCACGGTGGAAAATAAACGTGGCAAATCGCGTAGTTGAAATACAGGACATCGTACGCTTTGATCAATGGCGTCACGTTTCCACAAAACAAAACCTGCCGATTTAGCCTCAAGAGGTGTGCCTGCGCAGACTTACTAGGCAGTCATCATGACTATCGGAGAAACAGGACAAATCGCCGAAATTCAAGGAAAATTCGGAACAAACAAAGTTGGAAGCGAAAGAACCTTCTACCGTAAATTTATTAGCGAAGTTTGAGAACAATCTTCTTGTACGTTACTCGTCATATACTCGCCTAGTTCGAATCATAGCACACATACAACGTTTCGTATAAAATTGTAGGCATCCTCAAGCTAAACGCCCACAATACTTCAATGTGCAAGAATGGAACCAGGCAGAACAAACCGTACTCAAACTCGTACAAAAACCACGTTCGTAGAAGAATAAAAAAATATGTTGGACAAGAAGTCGTTGCCACAACATAGTAAACTAATAAAGCTTAATCCCTTTATTGTCGAGAATGGTTTGATACGATTGGGTGGTAGACTACAGAACGCGTCAATCCCATATAATAGGATGCACCCAATCTTCCTACCACGTGATCATCACATCACATTCATTTTAATTGATACATTACATTTCGAAACTCTTCATGGCGGTCCATCATTGGTTCTGAGCACTAGTCGTGACAGATTTTGGATCATAGATGCACGACGCCATAATACTAGCAGGCTTCACATATGCATAAGATGCTTCAAACATCGAACGATGACAAGAAGTCAACTAATGGGAAATTTGCCCACTTCCCGAGTTAATATATCAAAACCTTTTATGAAAGTATGAATTGATTATGCCCGACCGGTAATAATAAAATCATTAAATCTACGAAATGCAAAATTACAGAAAGCATATTTTTGCATATTTTTCTGTATGGCCACGAAGGCTGTGCATATCGAATTGGTGTCAGATCTCACATCTGAAGCATTCCTCGACCGCATTAAAGTGATTTGTGACTAGACGAGGATTATGTAGCGACATATATTCAAATTGTGGCACCAACTTCATTGGAGGAAAGTCCATTTTAGAAAAAATCTGAGAGAATTATTAATACCTGGTAGTTGGATGTTATTATTTATTGTTAATTCCTTAGTACCAACATCAATGTATTTTGTGATTTCCTTCGTAGAAATCGACTTGAGCAAATTTGATTTTTGTTCATTTACATGGAACAAAAATAGAATATTTTTTATTAGAGGAAGATTTTTTTAAATATAATATATATATAACAATAAAAAGAATTGTTCTTTTTATTTAAAAGTAATAACATTTTTGATTAGTTTAATCTTTTTTTTGATTAGTTTAATCTTTTTTTTTTTTATTTTTAAAATATTTTTATAATTTTATTGAGATACTTTTGTATCGTATTGTACGCTGTCGTAGCCTTAATGCTACGAGTTTTTCAATACTACTTAATATTTATATCTGACATTTTTATATATACTTATTCTATGCATACTCAGAGGCTTCATTCATTTTTACTATATCTGAAATTGTAATACTCTAAGTGTATGTATACTTGATTTAAATTTTCACATGTATTGTTTATAGTATAATTCTTTAGGCTACTTCGTAATGCAATATTCAATTTTATTCCAAATTTTCCGTTCTACATTTTAAAATTTTATTAGTTATTTTATTTGTTTTTAAATATGTAAATATGAATATCTAGGTTCGTATTTTGGACGCTACATTCACTCCCCTCTCAGTATTCAACGAAAACGTAAATAATGAACTATAAAGATAACATTTTTTTTTTTTTTTATTAATTATAAACTGAATGTGACCTTTTTTGTTGTTTTTTGTTTGTCATGATCTTTTGCTCGGGTATTTTCTCTAAGAATGCTAGCTTCAAATGGTCGATAGAGACCTTGAGTGATTTGCCGTTGACATTGACGATAAAACTTTTGTCACCTCCTTCCATTCAGGACCTTCGTATGGTGATTGAAGACTTGGTTTTATTTTGTCGTTGCGAATAAAAACGAATTCGCAATCTTTCAGTGTTTTTGGAACGTAGAATGTAGTACTAGACTTCCTAGAATCCGTTGGTGACACATTTTTAAAAAACTTGTGTAAATTTTTTAACATATCGCTGGATTCTGTTATGTTGTCATTAGTTTTTACGAAAAATTCGCCTGGAACTCTTATTTCCAATTAATTGTGTCTTTCGTGGCTCTAATGGCAGGCTTTAATTGTCGGTGTAACCTTTCGATTATTCCGTTAGAATGTGGGTGGTAAGGAGCTGTGCGAATTGTGCGACAACCTAGGAAATTAGCTAATTCGTGGAATAATTTCGCTTCGAATTGAGCTCCTTGATCGGTTGTCATTTGCAAAGGAACTCCGAAACGATATAGGTATTGCTGATAAAAAGTTTTGGCTATGTTTTCTGCGGTGATGTCGTTGATAGGGTAAGCTTCTGGCCATCGTGTGTATCTGTCGATGATTGTCAGTATGTGTGTAAATGTATTTGATTGAGGTAGTGGTCCTACAATATCTAAATGCACATATTCGAATCTACCTTATGGTATTTCAAAATTTCCAAATTGTGATTTTGTGTGTCTGTGTATCTTAGATTGTTGACACGGTAAGCATGGCTTGGCCCATTCATTAATTTGCTTATTCATATTTGGCCAGCAATATTTGTTACTAATTAATTTTCTTGTAGCACTTATACCTGGGTGCGATAGTTCGTGTAATATTTTGAAAATTGTGTTCCTCAGTTTGGTTGGTAAGTAAGGGCGAGCTTTTTCTGTTGACACTTCGGACCACAGTTTATAGTTGGTTTCCGGAATATCCAAGTTTATTAGTCTATATTTTGATTTCGTATTTTTGTGTTGTTGTTCGATAAAAGGTGTTAACTCTTTTTCGTCTGTTTGTGCTAAGCTAATTATGTGTAGATCAATTTTATGCTTATTTTCAATTTCATTGCAATCTCCGTGACTGCATGGTATGCGTGACAAAGCATCAGCTACAACGCTATATTTTCCTTTGTCTGATTTTCTTTTGTCTGATGGGAACTGTGTTATATAGTTTTGGTCCAAATAGCTTTTGTCAGTTGTTTGTGATCTGTAAAAATTACGAATTTACGACCTTCTAGTATGTGTCGAAAATGTTTGATTGATAAATAGACTGCCAGAAGTTCTCTATCGAAAGCCTACTGCCAGAGATGAAACGTCTACCGTTAGATTAGTAGTATCTTCAATGGGATGCATTAACAGTGTTGCTGTAGCAAGAGCTCCTTTATACGTCGGAAGTTATCTTCACAAGATTGTGGCCACAAAAAATGTTTAGTATTTTTTGTTTTCTTTAATAAGAGTGTTAAATTTCTGTATATAGGGCTTAGTAATTCTGCTAATCTTGGTATGAAACGGTGATAGTAGTTTACCATTCCTGTAAATTGTTGTATGTGTTTGACAGATGAAGGAAAATTTTGAATTATTTTTACTCTATCAGGAGAAGGAAGTATTCCATCCTTATTTATTAAATGGCTTAAGAAATTAAGGAAGTAGAACCAAAAATACATTTCACCACATTTATATTTATTACATATATTAATAGTCTTTCGAATAGTGCTTTTAAATGTTTTTTATGATCTTCTTCGTTTTAGCTTCCTATCAATATTTCATCAATGTATGTAAACCACATAGTTCAAACATTTTGTTACTTCGTTCATAAATCTCTGAAAGGTTTGCGCCGCGTTTCGTAAATCAAAGGGCATTTGCGTGGATTCATAAAGTCCAACGGGTATTGTAATAGCCGTTTTGTATATGTCATCTAGAGCTACTGGGATATGATGTTACGCTCTGACTAGGTCTACTTTAGAGAATATTTTGCAATTTCTAAGATTTAAAGAAAAATTTTGTATGTGTGGGATTGGGTATCTGTCTGGGATAGTGATAGTATTTAACTGTCTGTAATCCCCACATGGACGCCAATCTGAACTGTTCAGCGAACCTAAAAAAAAGGAAAGACAAACCTCAATAACGATTTAAAAATAAATACATAAAAAATTACCTCTACCTGGAGTCTTCACAGGTAAAAAGAAAACAAAAGAAGGGTTTTTTTTACGAATATCTGAAATAAAATAAAAGAAATGAATTACAAACAAAATAAAACAAGAATTTTATTTAATAATAATCAAAGGTCATTGATCTGAACTAAGAACACTGCTGTGTACATATGTACAACAACAATGCCATGAAGATTTGGAGGCATGGAAAACACGGATAAATTCATGTTTCCCATGAAGATCACCACATAAAACATTAATATAACTCACAAACTACGTAATTAATATAGTTATATTAAGCATTTGTGGACAAAAACAAGTAAAAATGCCACAAAGGCACTTACCTGACATTTGTCACAAATTTGTAAAACTAGCAACTTACAAGCAAAATTAATAAAATAAAGAAGAAAATTGCTTACCTGGTTATCAACAATATCCATAGTGAGGAAATTACCTAAAGGAAAACACTAGAAAACACTCAAAACCACAAATAAAAATAACTTGACACTCGCGCGCGACAGTGTCAAAACAACTTAAACTTCACAATTTCGCGACGTTTGACATATCAAAATCACGTAGAATTGAATCGTGATTTTAATGGCCGCGTTCGTTTCGCGATATTTTACGCGAGAAACGTGATATTCGCGATTTTTTAATAATACATTTCCCACAATGAGTGCGAAAGAGACTCACAGTGGGAAGAAGACAGCAAATATTACGAAATGACATAAAAATCTATTACATTGAAATGAAACGTAGCGAATCGAGATTTTTATAGCAAATGTTCCAAAACTTACAAAAATTGATTAAAAACAGCGAATTTACAACCAATTTTCAAGAGAAAATTATCAAAATGTAGAGTATTTAATTTGTTAATTTTTGACAGTGAGAAAAGTTCAGTCTTCTATCATTTTCAGTGAAAATTTTGAATATTTCACTTTATAAATGTCGAAAATGGAACAAATTTCTCTATAAAAAGGGGGTCATTTCGTTAATCGTTCTTCTTTTTCATCGAATTGTCAAAAGAGATACAGCTGCCGAAAAGGTCACAGTATTTCAGATTTGCAAAAGGTTTCAAGTTCTCAGTGATTAAAAAATAGTTCATTTTTCGTTTCAAAATAAAATTCATTTTTTTCAACATTAATAATTAATTTTCATTTTGTTTGTGTATAATAATTTTTCTGTTTTAATTCTTCTTTTCAATTTGCTTTAAATTTCTTTTTTTCTTTGCTTTAGTTGGTTTAAATTTTTTCTTAACGCATTCTACAAATTAGTTGTTTTTTTGTTTGATTTGATTTTTTCAACACTCGTATTTTACAACAAATTCCAAGGTAATTAGTCAGCTAGATAAATTATTGGAAAAGGTGATTGTCCGTAAGGTGTGAACGCATGCTATTTTGAATGTTGATTACACTAAATAGGAGTCACAAAACAATTTGGATTTATCTAAGAATAAGACATTTGTTCATACAGAAAATAGTCAGTTTCGTTAATCTATACGCAGTGTCAAAATCTGCCTTTTCTAAGGTCAGCTTCACACTACGTGTTAGTTTAATTCATAATTGACATTATAATCAAAATTTTCTCTTTCAGCAATAGTTTGTAGAATTTAATAATAAGGAAGATAAAGAATTAAAACATAAGTTTAATTATTTATTAGTAGTAAGAAATTTGAGCAGAAGTCATAATCAGTAATTTAGATATAAATTTGAATGAATTAAAGAATTGCAGTTTTCTTGTTGTTAGATTAGCTTAAAATAATTTATTTAGCAATTAATTTTTATAGAGCAAAAAATCGTTCAGAGAATAAAAGTCAGTGATAAATGAGCAACCAAACGATATCTTTTAATACCGCTACACTACCGCCACCTACATGTGATTGTGCTTAAACGTTGTTTGAATTTTTAGTTTCTACGTTGATTGACAGAGGGCAGCAAGCATCAGTGTCGTGAGAACATATTGAAGATTCATTTTGTGCCACACGTGGCAGGTTTTCAGTTTCTTTCAGTGGAGTATTTGCAAGAGAGAAGTTTACACTCGTAGTAGCTTATAGGAAGCTGCTCTAGTGCTCAAACTAAAAAAAATCAACTCATTTTTTTTACAGGGGATAAATAAGGATTTCGCAGTACGGAATTACTTTATGAATGCGCACAATTTCTGTTCTACAAGAGGAACGAAGAAGTTGGGCAGTTCAGACATTTTGCTTGTGATTAAATCAGTTGTCAATCAAGTTGGCAGTGGCAAAGCTTTTTGTATGATTTAACAGAACTATTCTTCTTTGCCACTAAATGTAGTGCTGAAGCTGTTGAAGATGCTGATGGTTGGCAAAGACCTAATTGTAACATATGGTCAAACTCTATTTTTGCCATTTGCGTGGTCTAGTAAAACGAAGTTGTCCTTTCGTTGTAATATGATGTAAAAAGTTGTGTTTAACAGGTTCTCCATATCGAGGAGGTTCTGCTAGCGATGGAAATTGCTTTAAAATGTTTCCGTATTCATTTTCAATAGTAAATTGTTTTGGTTATGGTGTGTTTACCTTTATGGTTAAGCCATTGACCGATAAATTTGTGTTACCATCTATCAGACGTTTGTTTTTCAAATCTACCAAGAGATTGAAATTGGTTAAAAAGTCGGCTCTTATAATTGGGCGGTTTACTTCGGCAATTACAAATGGAAATGTGAAGTCCCTTCTCAGGCGAAAATTGGTTTTAAATAACCTTGTACCAAAGGTTTGAATTGTAGAGCCATTTGCTGCTACCAGAGTTAAATTTGTTTTCTTTGTCGAAAATGAATAAACATTTTGAATTATTATTAAAAGAACATGAATACGTCGAGGGGTTAACTAGTTTTTTTGGATTCTGAGTTTTTTTAAAAGTACAAGGTGGTATACATTCCGTTGCTCTATCTCCAAATTTATTGTGGTACCAACAGATCGTAGTAAATCTAGTACCACTTGAAGAACGACTTCTGGAACCATTCTTGAAATTTGAAAAAAAAAATTTTATTATGAAAAGTTACATTTTTAATTAATTGTTCCAATGTGTCTATTTTCTTCTCTAAGTTATCAATTCAATTTATTAAGTCAAAATTGCTGTTGTAATTATTTGAAGTGAATGCTGAAATTTTTTGGGTTTTCGCTATTTCGTGAATTTTGTCAGCTAATTTAAGAAGATCGTCTAAGCCATTGTTCCCTGCGGATATGTTTATATTTGTCGGCAATTTTCGCATCCATAGTTTTTTTTATAAGGCTTTCAGAAAGTTCTGAGCTTGGACCTGCTAAGATTTTTATTTTTCTGAAAAATTCTGAAGGTCTTCTATCACCCATTTCGGTGTCTGAAAGGAGGAGTTCTAGATTTTTCTCTTCAGTCTCGGCAAATCGCTGTATTAACGCGTTTTTAAGAGTACTATATTTTTCTACTGCTGGAGGTGTTTGCATTAAATCTAATACCTTCATTATTATGTCCACTGGTAGTGCTTGTACTGTGTATTCGTACTTTGTTTGGTCCTGAGTAATACCTTTCGCAGTGAACTGAATTTCTGCTTGGATGAACCATGCTTGTAGGCAAGATTAGATGTTCAAAGTGGTGAAAATTTTATTGCTACTGTATTGAGAACTGCTCTATCTTTATTATCTCCTCGATTTTCGTCAGGCATTTTCACACAACAACAAAACACACACAAAAATAAAAAAAAAAAATATTATTTAAATGTATCACTCGTATAATTACTTTCACGAAACTGTTTTTTTTCGCTTTCTTAAAATACCAAGAGGAGGATATGTTGAATGGTGAAAGTTATTTCTTTATCGTGGAACCCACATATACACACACATGTATAGAAAAGTGTATTGTTGTGTGCTGTCTAATGTTTATGTGAATTAAGAAAATTTGGGAAAAAAAAAATATTTTGACATAAGAAAAAAAAAATAATTGAAAAACATTCTTATTTTATTCTTATTTTTTTTATTGGAGATTCCTTGTTTCTTCGTTTCTTGTTCTGTTGTTTTTATTACTTTCTTTCTTCTCTCTTCTGTTCTTGTCTGATTGATGATTGTTCCGTCCACATACAAATCCCACGATGTTTCTTTAATTCCTCCTCCGATAATATTCCTAAAAAGATACAAAAGGAACACAAAGAATTTTATCTCAAGAAAATTTAAACAAAAATACTTATCTGAGGCCAGGGAACCTCCTCCCTCTATTCCAACGCCGTCCTAAAAACGTCCTCCACTGTTTTCTCACCTGAAAATAAACAAAAAATCTTATAAATAACTAATAATATTAATAAATATTACAAACTTACCATTTCTCAAGCTTCTCTGCGATTATTTATGTTGACATGTCAAAATGTCAACACATCACATCAGATGTTCTCGCCTTCGCCGCAGTCAGAGTTCAGTGCAACTCTAATGGTTTCATATGACGTCACTACGGGACGCCGCCATCAAAGTATAACAACTTTGAGAACGAGCGTTGTCAAAGCAACCGATCATGAAGCCGAAACGTAGCGGTTCGCGGCGGCTATAAAAAGGCGACGAGCTGCAGCAGAATCATCCATTCCCAATTCAGAATTTGATCTGAAAACATCAGAATTTACTCTGATTTTCCTAAATTATCCAAACATAATTTTGTTCCCATCTAAGTAGGAATTTACTCCTACTGCAGAAATATAATTCTGCTTATATTTTATCTCCCATCTAAGTAGGAATTTACTCCTACTGCAGAAATTTAATTCTGCTAAATCCATCCCACACCTAAGTAGGAATTTACTCCTACTGCAGAAATTTAATTCTGCTTATATTTTATCTCCCACCTGAGTAGGAATTTACTCCTACTGCAGAAATTTAATTCTGCTTATATTTTATCTCCCACCTGAGTAGGAATTTACTCCTACTGCAGAAATTTAATTCTGCTTATATTTCATCTCCCACCTGAGTAGGAATTTACTCCTACTGCAGAAACTTAATTCTGCTTATATTTTATCTCTCACCTGAGTAGGAATCTACTTCTACTGTAGAAATTTACTTCTGCTTTAATTTTATCCTACGTCTAAGCAGGAATCTACTCCTGCTGCAGAAACATACTTCTGTCTTTATAAATATTTTTGTAGTACTGCTACCGTGCTTATACGTGTAGCACAAAACTTCTATTGGACTAATAGTGGATTCTCTCTCTTTCTTTTCAGAAATAAGGGGAACATCTTTCTGGGAATAGTATTTTTTGAATTATTGAATTTGTATTGAATTGGTAGCTTAAGGTAGGATAAGTTGTTTTGAATTCGTAATCGTAAGCTAGTTTAGTCATAAGATAATTGAATTGTGATAATAGTTTATAAGCAACGTACTGAATAAATTTTATATTTGAATTAAGACAAAGCTGAGTTATCCATTTACAAACCGGCACCCCCTCCTGACGTTGAGCCCAGATCTCACATTGGTCCTTTAGAGCCGGATAACTCAGCTATTCAAATATAGAATTCAGAAAAATATTGCTTATCACGTCACAGTGAGACAAACTAAGCCTCTCCATTCAAAATGCCTACAGATGACGAATGCAGTATATCTGAAGCCGGGGACGAGACCGTTAGCTCAGTATTAGAGTTGGTTGAATCCCAAAAAGAGGTCAAAGATTTAATGGAAGACCTATTTAAAAGGCATCAAAGAGAAGGCAGGAAAAAGACTGTCAAATCGACAGAGAAACGTTTACAAACGTTTACCGAATATTGGAAAGAATTCCAAACACGGCATAGGGTAATTCAAAAGAGAGCGACAAAGGAAGATCGCAAATTAGAATATTTCACGAAAGAGACATTTAGTGATGTACAGGAGTATTACATCGAAAAAGCAGGAAGCATGGAAGAGGATATAGACAAACTAACACCAACGCCTGTCAACAATCCTCCTCAGAATCAGACATCACATGCTAGCACAAATTCATGTAATAATGAAAGACTCCCCAGAATTAAACTTCCCACCTTCAATGGAGAATACTCTACATGGATCTCTTTCCACGATTTATTTAACTCGGTCATACACAACAATAATAATTTGAGAGACGTTGACAAATTGTACTTCCTAAAGACTAATCTGGTGGGAGAAGCCGAAAAACTGCTCAGACACTACGAAGTGTGTGATGCAAATTACCAACCAGCCTGGCAGCTACTAAAAGAACGCTATTCCAATAAGCGAATATTAGTCAACGTACAATTAAAGAAATTATTATCTCTCCCACCCATACACCATGACACTGCCGATAATATTAAACGTCTGCTAGACAACATAACCGAAGCGTTATTAGCATTACAAAACTTAGGAATAGAAACAAGGAATTGGGATCCACTGATCATATACTTGACAGTGCAAAAACTACACCCAGACACACACCAATTATGGGAGCAAAGTTTACAGAGTAGCACAGACCTACCTGAACTAAAGACTTTAACCAAATTTCTAGAGTCTCGCTTCCGAACTCTAGAAATGATTGGAAACAAGGTTATGTCATCCAATATGACACAGAGAAAACAATTCTCACCCAAACCTACATATGGTCTCTTGAACAGACATAAAAGTTCAGCACCAAATCACCCACCTACAAAAAGGTCTTCTTGCAGCCATTGCAAGGGTGACCATATCATATTTCACTGTCCTACCTTTAGAAATATGAACACCCGGCAACGACATGAAGTTGTCACAAATAAGCATTTATGCAAAAATTGCTTATCTCCCAATCACATAACCTCAAATTGCACTAGCAATAAAAAGTGTTATCATTGTCAGCAAAATCATAACACATTGCTCCACTATGAGCAAAACGATTCGGTGACAGAATCACCTAATCAATCCTCCCAAAATTCCAATATGGAAGCTGAATTAAGCACACCCACCTATGGAAATGATGAACAACAAGTTCAAAGTTTTCTAACCGCAAACATGAAGAGAGCTCTTCTCTCTACAGCTCTGATTAACGTCACTGCACAATCCGGTCTCACGATGACATTCCGAGCGTTAGTAGACTCAGGGTCACAAGTGTCAATCATGACAGAAAAGGCCTTTAAGCTATTACGACTTAAAGGATCTCCAACCACCCAAGAATTAATTGGACTTGGTACAACTCCCACGAATACAGCTGTACAAGAAGCTACAGTCACAATTAATTCTTTCCACACCAATTTTAAAGTTGCAAGTAACATGCTCGTGATTAGAAAAATCACAGATGTACTGCCAACCAATGTAATTGAAGTGTCAAACTGGAGACACATTCACAACCTCCCGCTAGCAGATCCTACCTTCTCAATTCCAGGAGAAATCGATATTCTCCTTGGAGCAGAAGTATACGCCGCCATTATCAAAAATGGTATAAAGAGAGGATCTGGCAACTCTCCAACAGCCCAAAACACAGAATTGGGTTGGATTCTGGTTGGAGGAGTACCAGAAACAGAACGCACAACTACGACTGTGCTATCCACCTACACCACAACAAACATTAAATCAAACAACGAACTAAAAAGAATTTGTAAATGCACCAATACGTCAACAATACCACCAAAAGACAGACTCCACGCTGTAACAAGGCAACGCCTTCCCTCCAAAAATTATGCATTTACCAAAACTCATGATGTTCCCCAAGACCAAGAGTATCAGAGAAAAAATTGGAGAAATGCTTCAAGTAAAGCAGTGAAACACTACACCTTAACCACATTCTCCACCTTTAGTACAAAAAGAAAAGGTACATCAAAACTATCGCCATCTCGATCAGGTTCAGCTACTTCACACCCGACACAAACTGAATTCGATTGTAGAAAAACTCAGAATCTCAGTATTAGATGGCGCCACTATAGTCAAAAACCTTTTCACTCTACACTAGTAATGAAAGAGAATACTAATTCACCAGCGACACAAGCTGAAGCAAAATATCCCCATACTTTGCACAAAAACACATATGGAAGGATGAAAAAAAAAAATAAAAAAACAATAGATTTTCTAATTCCAATTAAAGAATATCAAAATGTGTTCTCTCTTTAATATACATTTCCCACAAATATTTTTAAAAATCTCTCCTATCAAAAATAATTTCAAAATCCCCGCCAATAACACTTCTCTTTGGCATTACTAAATACCAAAACTTGCCGTTATATTTAAATCCGCCAAAATTCACATCAGTTTCGAAAGTTGTCAAGTGTATATCAGTGCGGTCAGGTTTTAGATTCCGTTTTTTTATTTGGTTTTAATTGTCCTTATATATTATTTTTTTGAGTTAAATTTTTAACAATGGAGAAAGTGCAAGGAATTTTAAATCAAGAATCTCTTGATTCCATGGATACAGGCTTATCACCTACACCACCAGAGCTTTTGACTTCCTTTAAGCCAATTAGGCCATTGAGCCCATTGCCACCAACGCCAAAGAAGGCAGAGCAATTCAAATCGGCCATTATACGACCGCCACCTCACGATGTCTTGCCTGTGAACAAACTTTTCCGGCCATTCGAAGCAAGGCCAGCTGCAGAAGAAATCAAACGTTTAAAAAAGGAAGTCAAACCAACGAATGGCTTTAAATTCAGAACCAGGCCCAGGGAAAATAACCCAGCAGTTCGTATCCCGACAATGCCCCAAATTCCCACCAAAAGCCCAAAGGTGGCCTGTAAAAATAATAAAATAAGTTCAAAGGAAACATGTCAAACACCATTGCCTCAGTTAATGGATATACAAATCAAGTCACCGATCGAATTAGCGACTCCAGGGATCCCAGTCGACTTGGTTGGAAATATAATGGCTACTCCCATCGTAATTAAACTATTAGAAACGAATAACATACCATGGGACCAGATCAAAAGGGCAAAAAAATTCTTCCGATGCACACTTCCTGACGGCAGCATTCTAAAAATGACAAGAAGAAAGGACGTATTCCACTTCTTTAAACAAGACACAGTAAGTTAATTTAAAACCAAACGATTTTATTAAAACTATAATAAAAATTACATATATATATATATTAATTGCCTCTTAAATTTTGAGGCGGGAGGATGTTCCGTCCACATACAAATCCCACGATGTTTCTTTAATTCCTCCTCCGATAATATTCCTAAAAAGATACAAAAGGAACACAAAGAATTTTATCTCAAGAAAATTTAAACAAAAATACTTATCTGAGGCCAGGGAACCTCCTCCCTCTATTCCAACGCCGTCCTAAAAACGTCCTCCACTGTTTTCTCACCTGAAAATAAACAAAAAATCTTATAAATAACTAATAATATTAATAAATATTACAAACTTACCATTTCTCAAGCTTCTCTGCGATTATTTATGTTGACATGTCAAAATGTCAACACATCACATCAGATGTTCTCGCCTTCGCCGCAGTCAGAGTTCAGTGCAACTCTAATGGTTTCATATGACGTCACTACGGGACGCCGCCATCAAAGTATAACAACTTTGAGAACGAGCGTTGTCAAGGCAACCGATCATGAAGCCGAAACGTAGCGGTTCGCGGCGGCTATAAAAAGGCGACGAGCTGCAGCAGAATCATCCATTCCCAATTCAGAATTTGATCTGAAAACATCAGAATTTACTCTGATTTTCCTAAATTATCCAAACATAATTTTGTTCCCATCTAAGTAGGAATTTACTCCTACTGCAGAAATATAATTCTGCTTATATTTTATCTCCCATCTAAGTAGGAATTTACTCCTACTGCAGAAATTTAATTCTGCTAAATCCATCCCACACCTAAGTAGGAATTTACTCCTACTGCAGAAATTTAATTCTGCTTATATTTTATCTCCCACCTGAGTAGGAATTTACTCCTACTGCAGAAATTTAATTCTGCTTATATTTTATCTCCCACCTGAGTAGGAATTTACTCCTACTGCAGAAATTTAATTCTGCTTATATTTCATCTCCCACCTGAGTAGGAATTTACTCCTACTGCAGAAACTTAATTCTGCTTATATTTTATCTCTCACCTGAGTAGGAATCTACTTCTACTGTAGAAATTTACTTCTGCTTTAATTTTATCCTACGTCTAAGCAGGAATCTACTCCTGCTGCAGAAACATACTTCTGTCTTTATAAATATTTTTGTAGTACTGCTACCGTGCTTATACGTGTAGCACAAAACTTCTATTGGACTAATAGTGGATTCTCTCTCTTTCTTTTCAGAAATAAGGGGAACATCTTTCTGGGAGTAGTAGTTTTTGAATTATTGAATTTGTATTGAATTGGTAGCTTAAGGTAGGATAAGTTGTTTTGAATTCGTAATCGTAAGCTAGTTTAGTCATAAGATAATTGAATTGTGATAATAGTTTATAAGCAACGTACTGAATAAATTTTATATTTGAATTAAGACAAAGCTGAGTTATCCATTTACAAACCGGCACCCCCTCCTGACGTTGAGCCCAGATCTCACAATGATAGTTTTCTTTCTTCTCTTTTCTGTTCTTGTCTGATTGATGATTGTTTTCTTTCTTCTCTCTTCTGTCCTTTCAAAAATGATCTGATTTGTTCCTTACCACTGGTGGGGGGAACCAAAGATCATGTTCGAAATTGTCATTCGGGGTGTCACCAATCTTTTATGATTTATGTGTTCAGTATTTAATTTTTATTCGGGGTCACCAATATTAATGTCTGGTAGTTGGATGTTATTATTTATTGTTAATTCCTTAGTACCATCATCAATGCACTTTGTTATTTCCTTCGTAGAAATCGACTTGTGCAAATTTGACTTTTGTTCATTTACATGGAACAAAAATAGAATATATTTTATTAGAGGAAGATTTTTTTAAATATAATATATATATAACAATAAAAAGAATTGTTCTTTTTATTTAAAAGTAATAACATTTTTGATTAGTTTAATCTTTTTTTATTTTTTATTTTTAAAATATTTTTATAATTTTATTGAGATACTTTTGTATCGTATTGTACGCTGTCGTAGTCTTAATGCTACGAGTTTTTCAATACTACTTAATATTTGTATCTGACATTTTTATATATACCTATTCTATGCATACTCAGATGCTTCATACATTTTTACTATATCTGAAATTCTAATACTCTAAGTGTATGTATACTTGATTTAAATTTTCACATGTATTGTTTATAGTATAATTCTTTAGGCTACTTCGTAATGCAATACTCAATTCTTTTCCAAATTTTCCGTTCTACATTTTAAAATTTTATCAGTTATTTTATTTATTTTGAAATATGTAAATATGAATATGTAGGTTCGTATTTTGGACTCTACAAGAATCACTTCTCGATGAAACTCCAGTAGCAGCACAATATCTTGCCTCCAAGCAAGTTAATTGTTATTGCAATCCTCCAGCCTCTACACACTTTGGTGGGATTTGGGAAGCTGGAGTGAAATTGTTAAAGCATCATTTAAAATGCACTTTACAACCATCCAAGTGCACCTTTGAAGAATATTCTACGGTCTTGGCTCAGGTGGAAGCATGTCTAAATTCTAGACCGCATTGTTATGTGAGAAATGATCCAGAGGAGTTACTTATCCTCACAACCGGACATTTTTTGATTGGCCAAGCGCTTGTTGCAATTCCAGAAGCAGACTACACTAATGAAGCGGTAGTACCTTCGAAACGATGGAAGTATACCCAGCAATTATAAAATCAGTTTTGGGATAAATGTTTAAGGGATTACCTTAACCAACTTCAAAATCGGCCAACATGGTACACAAGTCAACTTAATCTTCAGATTGGAGATGTTGTCCTTGTCAAACACTATCATATGCCACCCACTAGTTGGGCCATGGCATAATCGAGCACGTGCATCCAAGTACATATGAGCTGGTACGGGTAGTAAAAGTCAAAATGTGAAACGGTAGCTTTCTACGACCAATTGCCAAAATTAGTCCCCTACCATTAGCAATAGATTAACTACCTCTTCTTAGTGGCGGCATGTGTCTGTCCATCTATGTGTTACTACTGGCTGAGGGTTATTTGTTAATTTTTAGTTAGTTTTTTTTTTTTTAATTCATTTACAGTAGATTGACCAGCTATTATTTCAGATGTCGTTCGTCTATGAAGAGGATGCTTCGTGACCCAGGATGTGATGTCTTCGGCATGCCTCGACCGGAATTAGCCCATGAATTAGTACCCCGCAACAGAGGAGAACCATCAACGACCCAAGCAGCAACGAGGCAAGCATCAACAAGCCAAGCAACGACGACTCAAGCTACCAAGGTGACAAACCGTCCCTTTGTGGGACCGACTCCCTACACGGATCCAAATCCACAACAGACAGCAGTCGTCAATGGCAATCGCAATTCTGCCTTGACAAGGCTTCTCCTGACCACAAATAGAGATGAATTCGAAATGAGAGCGAATAACAGCTTTGATAGATTCCGAACTCGTGAAGGCATGGATATATGTTTGCCTCGAAATGTATTGCAGCGCATTAACATCAGGGCAATACAGCAGCGAAACAATCGGGAAAAATTCATCAACCCCCGACAAATACCAAGTTCGACTACGAGTCAACAAGGATGGCGAGTTGACCTTCCATCACTATCATAAGGGGGGTATACGCAAACTAAAGAACGCATTGGTTGAACAAACTGTTCAACGGTGGGGTGGGGGGAGTATGTTGAACACAGCTAAAAAAAGAAATAAAAAAAAACAATCAAAACACAATATAAAAAAGCACTCAATACTTCTCTAAAATTCCATGGTCCTGTGTCCAGTCATTACCTGCCTCTTGTATCTCTAAGAAGTATCTGAAATGAAAAAGATATATATATATATATATTAGTTTAATAAAACCAATTGGATTGAGCATTGCTAATTACAAAGGGAAAGCTAAGCACATACATGCACACTGCCAAGAAGCAAATTTCTTGGCAGTACAACAATATATATATATATATATATTTATACAAAACTTTTAATTTAATCCATAGCTAACCTAATGATTTCATGGTAAGTTTTAAAATTATTTCATCCCAAATACCCACTCTAACCATCAGGTCTTCACTATTGAACTTGAAGGATTATCAACTTTTTTCTTCCTTCCTGATACCCATTTAACACCATTTCGAGGAGATAAATACCAAATACCATCCATTCACCCATCCAAACTTTTTTACTAATTTATATTACTCATCTAAGTCGGCATATCATCCTACATTAATACTACAGCTCGTTAGTGCTTTTAACTAACCCACTCTCAAGCTAATGCTAATATGTAATTCTTTCAGATGTGACTGCTCAAACCACTTTCAAGCTAGGCTAACAAGTTCTTCTAGAAAGATTTCGTGTAGCAAAACTGGTCATTCCATTACACCTTATCACCAAAAATTTGATGAAAAGTCTTTTACTATACCCATGCAACTTTCACTATTCATCTAAGTCAACATAGCATACTATATTAGTATCACCCCACATTGATATCATGGGTGATCAAAGCTTTAAATTTAACTTGCCCAAAAAGAAATCTTATTGAAAATAAAAAACAATTTTTAACAAAACCTAAGAATTTTCAAAACACACTCACAAACACACACATATCGAACATTTTCTGATATGGCCTTAATTTCCATTACTTCATGTTTCTTAACATCCGAAGCAGCCGTGATCTACTTTTAGATATCGAATATCATAGCATGATGACTTTTGTTTATAAAAGATTTTTAATCCACAGCTTACGTTATAGTTATTGTTGTTTTTTTTTCAGCAAAAGAAATTTTCAATTATAACTTCCACTACTCATCTAAGGCATCATATCCTACAGATTAATATCAGTTGCTGTTGTTTTCAGCTAAAGAAATTAGGAATCTTTCATAAATCGCTCAATTTGTTTACTTTGCTCGGCTGCTGTACGAATTTGTTTACATTATTCGACTGCGAATTTGTTTATTTTACTGAACTGTGAGAGTTTTTTTATCCAAGGAATCAAATTAGAAGCATTACACCTGAAGAGCAAAATTAAGCATTTACTAATTTCCGTTACATATCTAAGTCAACATATCTACCTACATTCACCCCAGCCAGCTTCGCCTGATCTATTTTTAGATATATGGTTATATGGTGCAATAATGTTTATAAAATGCACCTACAGATTAATAACATCAAATCTTTAATCCACAACTTAGGTTATAGCTGTTGTTGTTTTTTTCAGCTACTAATATTAATTACACCTGAGATGGTAAGATCGCTGATATCTCGAACCATAGAGGATTTCTGATGACAATTTTATCCCCCTAGTTCTGGCACGAATAAAAAATATCCTAGGGTTAACTTGAATTATTACTACTATTAATTATACCTGAAAAGGTAAAATCGCTAATATCAATAGCCCGTGCTGAAAATTGTGTCCACCATTAGAACTAAGACCCCCACTGACACCTTCTAGAATATATTGGCACGAACAAAAATATTCTAGGGTTAGCTTAAATTATTACTTATACTAATTACACTAATTCACTTAGGGAGTTTCACAACATTTCTTATCCACATAAATAAACAGCTGTACACATCCATCCACGCCTTAGGTAGCGTTTCCTCACCCACCAAGTAGCCCAGCCCAACATAGCACAGGCACTCATACTAAAGTAAACAACTAACATCAAACTCAAGCTGACAAGTATACAGCCCCGATATAAATTCGCATAGGGTATTTCATATCATTACTTAATACACATAAGCCGCATACATTCTACCCAAGCCTTGGTACAGGTAACGTAGCCCAGTCCAACAAACCCCAGACAATTCTAGTCATAGTATCAGATATTACTCTCAGCCAATCTCCAGTACCCAGACACATGAGAGTCAAATTGTAGCCTCCAAGACCAGATCGAACTTAACCGGCAACCTCCAGCTGTCCACCCCTTCACAAATGTTGATGTCAACTTAGCGGATACGAGCCTGAGTTGAAAAATAAGTGAACTGCAGAAACAAAATCGAAAGCTAATGCTATTTGCCTATGATGGAGAGTGATAAAGGTGATCTCATATCCCCAAAGGGATCTCGTATCTCCAAAACTAGAGATGAGAAATAAGCGAACTCCAGAAACAAAATCGAAAGCCTATGCTATTTCCCTATGCGGGAGAGTGCTGAAAGTGATCTCGTATCCCCAAAACTTGTGATGAAAAACTTTGCTGCCCGTCTTTGGAGCCTACCCGTTAACGTTCAGCAGGCCCAAAATGTCATTGCATTTAAGACTCTCATTAAAGCTCACATTTAACTTCATTACTACGTATATATTTAATATCTCCTGGATGATATTCTTTCGCGCGGTAAGTGCAATTTTGTAAATATTTTTACTTAGCTACTTATGATTTGTTTTGATTTTCAGTTTTGAGTTTCAGTTTCTTTTATTAGCGTTTAAATGTTAATTGTTAACTCTTTAATTTCTTTATTTCTTGTTTTTTTTTTTCTATGCGCTTAATATTATTTGAATTCGTACCTTAATATAATTGTACTAGTAAAATATTGTAATCTTGTGTACATATGCGACAACTAAATATATTATTATTATTACTAACTTAGAGGCTACGAGTTCGATATGAAAAATAAGCGAACTCCAGAAGCAAAATTGAAAACCTATGATATTTCCCTATGTTGAAGAGTTCTGAAAGTGATCTTGTATCCCCAAGCCCGAGATGAACAACAAATGTAGTACCGGCTGATGCCACCAGGGGAGCTTTCTCAAGAAATGGTGTTTGCACTCGAAAGAGCTATTGTGACTTTTCAATACACGCACCCAATAATAATAATAATTTGGTAAGAAAACATCAAGCCAAGGTGATATCATGTTGTGAAATTTAAATGATGCTTATATCTACAGCTTCCCCGCTAAGAAAGCTTGCAGCACTTGAAAACAGCAAAACCAAGATGACGTCATGTTGATATCTACAACTTCCCCGCTAATAAATCGTAAAGCAAGAAAACAGCAAAACCAAGGCATGGTGGTAGTACCGGCTAACGCCGCTAGGGTACCTTACTTTCCCTCGAGGTGAATAACATATGTAGTACCGGATTGCCACTTAGCTAATTGCCAATAACAAATGCCGCTAATATCTCGAAAACCAAAGCCCGTAGAGGATTTCTGATGAGAATTTTTCCCCTCCCTTCCGCCCCACACCACCTAGAATGCATTGGTTTGGACAAATATAACGTGAATTATTAATACGCTAATATGTCGAAAACCAAAGCCCGTAGAGGATTTTTGATGAAATTTTCATATTAACCTAAGCAAAATAAACCACCCATAGCCTATAACTTCACCAATAGAGCTCGTTAAGTAAGTCTATGTAAATCTAGTAGAAAAAGTGTAAAAGATAAAAGTAGTATTAGAAAGCCGACGCCATTTGTTTGGTAGTAAGAAAATAAAACGTGTGGTTTTTGTCAGAGCAAGGATTTTTTTTTGTAAAAGCCAAGAGAACCAACAAAAAATAAAAATAAAAATCAGTGAAAAGCCTAGTCATCGGCAGTTTCTCTTTCCTTATCTCATACTAAAAAAAATAGATGAAAGGGAATAAATATTCCCAAACATTACCATTGGATGATTTGGAGCACCCCAAGTAAAGCTTCCAAGGGGGATCTGAGCTCTGCTTTACCAGGCCCCACTTCAGAAGCCCTAGTCGGTAGAGCCACGTACCCTTTGGTATAAATTTCGCATCCGGAAAAGGCCCTATTATACTATGCCATACACTGGAAAACAGAAGGCGGGATTTAGGTAAAACTATTCGCTAGAATTGGTCTAATATCAATTCTTCTGACACCCTAGATGAATACTCGTATATCATTCTGTATGGTCACCCATCTGTGAAAGTTTGATTTTTGAAGTGGTTTTTCGCAATATTTCTATAACGGTTCGTCGAACAGAAAAAAATTATTAGAATCAATTTTATAGGTTTTTATATTCTGAAAAACTTTTAGGTATATTAAAACCGTATAGGGCTTATCGTTCTCACAGTATACGTAAAAATCCTAAATTTGTATATGGCAGCACCAAGAATTAATTGCCCGATTTAGTCCATTTTTGAAATTATATTTGCTATATTTATAAAAACACTCAGTATAAAATTTCAGCTCTCTACATTGACGCATTCTCAGGTAGTGTCCAAATATATAGTGGAAAACGAAATTTTTGTACGGAAACCTGCCAAAGGAGATACCCGATTTGTCCCATTTTCGTGCTGAATTTTAACTTTATTAAGCAAAATTTCAGCATAGACGGACGAACGGACATGCAAAATTCAAAATAACATTTAATTTGGTCTAATCCATTTTGCTCTACCATCGTTATTTTTTGGTGTTAAAAATGGAACGACGAATAAATGAAAAGATTTACATCTACCTCGGACTGTATTCCTTTCGATTAATAATATGTTGATGTTAGAGGTGAAAAATGGAGACCAAGATGAAAACCAAGATATAGTAGTCTGGTGTGTGACTTGAATTTCCTGCGTCAGGTGTCCTTGGCGGAATTCTGTAACTATGGAGAATTTGGGAATTTGCGAGATGAGAATATTCGTTTTCTCAGATTAAACTCACTAGCTCCCCATTCCCAATTATTGAACATGGTTTGAGCATAATGGAAAACTTTGAAGAATTAGGGAAAACGCGAGAGAAATGAGAAAAGAAACATTAAAATTCCGACCGGTAAAAGCGCTGTTATCAGTAAATTCTAATATATTCCATATTTTACTGGTGACAGCTTTCAGTTTGTGTTGGAAGTAATTTAATCAACAAGTAGTTCAAGTTCAAGTTATTTGTTTATTCTTTACTGAGAGTAATTCGTACATATTCTGGGATATATATGTGCCTTACCTACAAATAGTGGATGTAAGTTAAATAATAGATGGGAATTCAACCCATCAATTGCTTTAAAACGTTAATAAAAATCATAACAATTTCGTAAGTAAATTTACTCTGTGCAAGCGAAAACACAACTCTGTGCACTTAGGTTTCACAAACAAAATAAGAATGAGCTTGTAAATATACGTTGCACTTTGCAACAAGCTTCTGCGGGGGATTAATGTGGAAAATTGTTCAGTTTTCTTCTTTTTGCAATAAGTTTTGCTGCTTCTGCAAGCCTTCACGTGGAAGGCCTGATGAGTTTTCCCGTAGGGTCAGATAAAAGTATCGAAATGGGTGGAGATTACGCTTACAAGTGAGTGTTAATGATTTTATTAGTTAGCTCATCAGGATTGCTTGGTAATTTGAATGACCTCTTTTGAAGCTAAATTGATTGGAGGGAATTATGGCATGCGCTTCGCAAAAAAAGGCTAATTTTCCAGCAACTAGTGATTCACGGAGCTTTCCCAATGTTGGTATTATTATGAATAACGGGGGGATGCGGAGTAGACTTCCGCTTCTGTTCTAGTTAACGCGATCTATAAGATCTTTTTTGACATTACTCCTAAATGCGCTAGGGCGTTCATTCAAACTTAACGTCTATAATAAAGCCTATAATATTTTTGGGGATATTTTTCCAACATCCTCTGGGAATGGGAATTCCTTTCCTAGATGTCTTAACCTTTAGGGGCACAGAGCTTCACAGTCACACAGGACATGTTCAGCGGTTTCATCGATTTCCATATAGAAGTAACAGGTGTCATAATCGATCTTAGCCATCTTTTTAAGATGGTACCTAAGTGGGCAGTGCCCAGTACATAGGCCAGTTTTTAGCCTTAGTTTCTTTCTGCTCAGTGTGCGAATATTTTGTCCTCTGTTGCGAATACTTTATAAACTTCTTCGCTAGTTTCAGCCCCGGGGTATTTTCGCAGTGTTCCTTTTTAATTCTGTCCTCCCAAAACCTGATCTAAGCTGAAATGTAACACTTTGGGTGTCCGAAGACAGGCTCAGGGCCAAGAAGCAGATTTGGCTTCTTCTTTTGCAAGGCGATTCGCAATTTCGTTGCCCTTAATGCCTTCATGTCCTGTTACGCAGATCAGCGTCAGCCTGTTTTGTTTCGTGCAGCTGCTTAAAAACAGCACGATAGTCCCAAGCCAGTTTAGACACAAATGTAAATGAGTCTAATGCCTTAAGTGCTGCTTGGCTGTCTGATATTATGTATACGGCTCCACGCATATTCTTTTTGATTACATCGTGAGGGCAGAGTTCTATGGCGTGTATTTCAGCGCCTTTTATACTCCTAGGCCCAGACTCTGTGTTGCAGTTGCGGTAGATTTCCCTGTGTTTAGCCACAATATTAAGTTATAAAGTTTTAATTCTTCCTAAGTTGCTTTAATTTAACTAATTGCTTAAAATAAATTAATTCAAAATTGTTTCAAAGTCAAATTCCATATAGTTGCTCATTTCAAGTTGCTCATTGTTGTCCTATAAAGTTGCTATAATCAAATCCACATAACATGTAAAAAATTTTGTGAAACACTGTCATTCTAGTCGTCGTACGCTCGCATCATCGAGATTACTTCTTAATAAAGCAAGTCAGATCTAGAAGTTTCTTTTCATTATTCACTCCTCGTGTCATCTATCGTCGCATACAAAGTTGCAATCAGGTTAAAAAAGCTTAACCCAACATTTTGGCGCCCAACGTGGGGCTCGAACCCACGACCCTGAGATTAAGAGTCTCATGCTCTACCGACTGAGCTAGCCGGGCGGTCCCTGCTCGGGCGCCACAAAATGTTGGGTTAAGCTTTTTTAACCTGACATTTTGGCGCCCGAGCAGGGACTCTTTTCATCAAGAAATTATTCATCGGTCCCGGATTATATTTATAAATTATTCTCGTCGTGGGAAATTGTAAAAATTAACAAATTTCATCAGTGGACACATGGTATACACTCTCCTGCGGATACCAGCAAGTTCATCGAATAAATCAAGTAAATGATCAGAAATCATCATAGTCGCAATATTGTATTTTAACTGTGGAGAATAATTATTGAAAACAAAAGAAAATTGTTTGCTGGATAACCAAGGTAATTTCTTTCCATTTTTTATATCAGTGCGCAACTATAACGGTGCGAGAACAATAAGAATTGCATCAAACAAAACCTGGTGATCATTCCTGTTAAATTTTTGGATTGAACTCATTTACATTTGCTGAATTGAATAAATCGATATATACATACATATATACATAAGCGACCTTATTTTGTGGTAATTATTGCATAGGAATATATACATACTAACCCTTTTCAAATAAGTTCATAAAACAATTAATTTTTTTTTAAATTGCTCTAATTTTTGGTGAACTATTAACGAAATATTTTTGGATAAATTATTATTGCTAGTTATAAGTAATAAAAACTAGACACTATGAATTTGGAAGATCTTAAAGTACAAAGAGCGTCTACGAAAGGGTGCATAACGAGAATAAAAAATATAGTTGAAACTAAATCTGATTCGCTAACTCATACTGAACTCGAATGCCGGCTAGGAATTCTCGAGTCGTATTTTAAACAGTTGCTATCATATCAGATGTCGATAGAAAAACTTACACCTGAAGATGCCAACGAAGCTAAGATCCGCGGAGAGTTAGAAGATTTGTATTGCCTTACGAAATCTAAAATATTGACACTTATGTCTGGAACTCGAAGCCTCAGTTTGCAAAATGAAAGTTCAATGGTTCTTGCCAGTGCATCTTTTAGTCGTTTGACCAAGCTTAAGCTTCCGCAATTTTCGGGGAAATATTCTGAATATCCTAACTTCATCAGTAGTTTTCTAAACTCGTTCACAAGGACGAATCATTGTCATCAATTGAAAAGTTCAATCATTTGTTATCATGCTTAAGTAGTGCAGCGTTACGTACAGTGAAGGCGTTTGAAATTACGGAAGAGAACTATCCCAAAGCACTAGAGAGTTTAAAACAAAGATATGATATTAAGTATCTCATTTTTCAAGAACATATTGTCGATTTATTTAACTTGCCTAAGGTTACCAGAAATTCCTCCATTCAGTTGAGACAACTACTCGACTACACCAATGCTCACTTAAGCGCTCTTCAATCGCTTGGCTCTTTTGAGGATATAACAAATGCTCTGATTATTTACCTGGTCAATTCCAAGTTAGATCCCGAATCTCAAAACAAATGGGAAGAAGCTAGGGACGTATCCAAGTTGCCAACATGGGAGAATTGTGCCGAGATATTGGACAGACGTTGCCAGTACTTGGAATCTAGGGACTCCAAGCCGTCGCTAGGAGAATCGTCCACCTCTTCTCGACCTACTGACAAGCAGAAATTTAGAAATTTCCATCCTAATAACACGTCGTTAGCTGCTATACAAATCTCTTGTTTATTTTGTCTTAAAAATGGGCACGCAATTTATAAATGTCCTGATTTTTTGGGACTAACAGTTTTGAACAGATTTTCTGAAGTTAAAAAACGAGCTCTCTGCATTAATTGTCTTAACCGAGGTCATAGTCTTAAAAAGTGTCCGTCGCAGACGTGTCGTGTGTGTTCAATGCCTCATAACACCCTATTACATAGATACAATATAAGGGGGACATTTTCGTCTATAGAAAAGCATGATATTACTCCGGAAGTCAAAGAGTTGGAATCAAACCAACCTTTATCGCTTGTTGGAAACACATCATTACAATTGTCGTCGCTTTCCGTCAACGAGGTTAAGTCTCATATTTTTCTCGCAACTGCTGTGGTAAAAATAAAAGACAAGTTCGGCCACTATCATCTTGCTAGAGCATTGCTGGATTCAGCTTCACAGCTAAATTTTATATCGGAAAACCTTGCACAGATACTGAAATTAGACCGAACAAGGGTTGACATAAACATCAGCGGAATGGGCAACGTACCTACTAAAGTCAGAGGGTCCTTACAAGCTAATATTAAATCAAGGATCAATGAATTTGAAACGAATCTCTCGATGCACGTACTTCCTCACATAACTGGCTTACAACCTGAAAGGTCATTCATTATTGATGATTGGAAGGTTCCTGAAAACATTCAATTAGCTGATCCAGAGTTTTTCAGGCCAAGAAAAGTAGATATTCTTATTGGGGCAGAGACATTCTTCCAACTGCTTTGTGTTGGCCAAATCAAACAGAAAGATGAACTACCCACATTGCAGAAGACATTGTTCGGTTGGATTGTGTCAGGGAAATACAAAAATTCGCCAAGAGAACCTCATATTCGAAGTTATTACATCTCTCAAGAAATTAATGAAGTTGAGACAGTTGAAAATGAACGGCTAAATACAATTGTTGAAAAATTCTGGGAGGTAGAAGAAATTGAATCAGATTCGACAAAATACAATAGTGAGCAGTTGCAATGTGAGACTATATTCTTAAATACATTTCGTAGATTACCAGAAGGAAGATTCATGGTAAAATTATCCTTTAAGGATAATCCAGAAGAACAGCTAAAAAATTCTTATGAAATTGCTCGTCGTCGCTTTAGCTTATTGGAGAAGAGACTTAGCAAAGACTCTGCGTTGAAGACTCAATACACTCAATTCCTGAGAGATTATCAATCGGCAGGTCATATGGAGTTAATTTCAAGACAAGATGTTCCACCGACTCATTATTTCATGCCCCACCAATGCATCCTACGGCCAGGCAGCACCTCCACAAAACTTCGTGTTGTTTTCGACGCATCTTGCCGTACGTTCACAAACAAATCACTTAATGACTTACTAATGGTGGGTCCTAACGTGCAGGATGATCTCTTTTCAATCATGTTACGATTTCGATGCTATAAGTTTGCACTCACGGCGGATATAGCTGCCATGTATAGGCAGGTCTTGGTCTATCCTGAAGATCGCAACTTTCAACTTATTTTATGGAGAGAAAGTCCTCAGGAGGAGCTCCACGTTTATAAACTTAACACGGTGACATATGGTACAGCCCCTGCACCATTTCTAGCCACAAGGTGTCTGGTACAACTTGCAGAAGAGTACGCGTCAACAATGCCCTTAGCGTCGAGAATCATAAAAAGGGATTTCTATATGGATGATCTTATTACAGGAGCTGACAGAAAGGAAGAGCTTTATTCGATTAAGGATAATGTAGACACAATTTTAAAAGTGGCTCAGTTTACTCTTCGCAAATGGTATTCTAATGATTCGAATTTTTTGTCAGAACTACCCGAAGCTGAGCGAGAGACAACAGTACAAATCAATAACTTAGACATAGTGAAAACTCTTGGAGTCTTCTGGGAACCAATAGCTGATGAGTTTTGTTTTCAATATCAAGCGAATACTTCGGCATCATCCAGGATTACTAAAAGAACTATCCTGTCAGATATTTCACGCCTTTTTGATCCTCTTGGACTTATTAATCCTGTCGTCGTCAAGGCGAAGATATTTTTACAAGAACTATGACTTCTGAAGGCAAATTGGGATGAATCCATTCCTCTAAATATTGAACATCGTTGGCGAAGCTTCAAAGCAGAACTAGAGCATATAAATGAAATTCATATTCCTCGGCTGTTAGTTCCCGCAGGTAGAGTGTCTTCAATTGAAATTCATGGTTTCGCAGATGCATCTACCAGAGCATATGGGTGCTGTATTTATATTCGATCAATAGATACCGTCGAAAATATATATGTCAATCTTTTATCAGCTAAATCTAAGGTGGCGCCCATAAGAGCATCAAAATCATTGCCCTGTTTGGAGCTGTGTGCTGCATTGCTTCTTTCGAGACTGGTAGACAAAGTTAGAAAACAGTTTCCCAGGCCTTACAGTCAGCTTTATCTCTGGTCGGATTCAGAAATTGTGTTAGATTGGCTTCGCTCTCATCCATCTACCTGGAAAACCTATGTTGCAAATCGTGTATCTGAAATTCAGAAATTGACAGGGAATGGAATATGGAAGCATGTGACTTCTAAAGCAAATCCAGCGGACATCATCTCCAGGGGAATAAGTGCTTCAGAGCTTTCAGGGTCTATGTGGTTTACCGGTCCACGGTTCTTGCAGCAGCCAAAGGAACATTGGCCACTTCAAAAGGAGCGACATTCAACCAACGATAACATACCTGAAAGAAGGACTATGAAATCAATACTAGTGAGTTCAGTTTCAGACTCGTTTTTAGGGACAGTTTACGAATCCAGCGATTTTATGAAAAATTGTCGTCGTTTCGCATTTGTGCTACGTTTTTTAAACAATATCAAAGTCCGGAAATACAACAGGCCTTTCATATCTGGAAATTTGACAGCGTCAGAGATTGATCAAGCATTCTTGCACATCGTCTGGGCTATTCAACAGTATGAATTTTCGTCAGAGATACAAGCCTTGGAGGAAGAGAAGGAAGTTAATTCTAAAAGTTGCATTAAAAAGCTTGCTCCGTTTCTCGACAACAAAACGGGAGTCGACTTTTTGCGAGTTGGAGGCCGCTTGAAAAACGCCAATCTGCCATACAACAACAAGTTTCCAATACTCCTTCCACGTGGCAATCCTTTCGTTAAATCTTACGTTAAAGATCTTCATCTTCGAAACTTTCACGCAGGGCCTCTTGCTTTGGTTTCAATTGTTCAGCAAAGGTTCTGGATAGTGAATGCACGAGAGTACGCTCGTAAAATTGTCAGGAACTGCATGCATTGCTTCAAATATCGTCCTCGATTGGCTCATCAAATAATGGGAGATCTACCAAGAGGAAGAGTGAATATATCACTACCATTCACTCATACTGGCATTGACTTTTGCGGACCTATAAAAACTACTTACAAGATCAGAGGAAGAACACTGTACAAATCTTATATCGCGATATTTATCTGCTTCGCCAGAAGAGCTGTACATATCGAAGTGGTCTCAGGCCTGTCATCAGAAGCGTTCATTGCTGCGTTGAAGAGGTTTATAGGACGCCGAAACTTGTGTAGACATATATATTGCGATAATGCTACAAATTTTGTTGGTGCCCGCAGGCAGCTAGCGGAGTTTCGTGATATTTTCTTTCGTCAGCAGCCTCAAAAAGATATCCACACTTGGTGTTCGAATCATGCTATCGAGTTCCATCATATTCCACCACGATCACCACATTTTGAAGGAATGTGGGAGGCGGCTGTGAAATCAGCAAAGACGCTCCTCTACAGGACGTTAAAGGATTCACTATTAACTTTCGAAGAATTGACGACAGTCATGATACAGATTGAAGCGGTATTAAATTCACGGCCCATTACTGCAATGTCAACTGACCCGAATGATGAGCAGGCATTAACTCCTGCACATTTCTGAATCAATCTCCGTTAGAATGTTTCGTCGAGCCTGACCTCTCTACTCATAAATTTACTTTTCTCCGCAGGTGGCAGCGTATTTCATTCTTACAACAGCACTTTTGGCGGCGTTGGACAAAGGAATATCTGTCGCAACTACAAGAAAGGTCTAAATGGCGGTCTCAATATCCTAACATAACTACAGGAGTGCTGGTCCTAATTCATCAGGACGATCTTCCACCATACAAATGGAAACTTGGGCGAGTTGTTGCTACTGTACCAGGTAGTGATGGTCATATTTGCGTCGTAGAAGTAAAGACCGCAACAGGCATTCTTCGACGTTCAATCCATAAGGTGGCACCACTTCCAGAAGATGATTGATTGAAAGCATCCCAATACTTTCAAAGCCGGCGGCATGTTTAGCCACAATATTAAGTTATAAAGTTTTAATTCTTCCTAAATTGCTTTAATTTAACTAATTGCTTAAAATAAATTAATTCAAAATTGTTTCAAAGTCAAATTCCATATAGTTGCTCATTTCAAGTTGCTCATTGTTGTCCTATAAAGTTGCTATAATCAAATCCACATAACATGTAAAAAATTTTGTGAAACACTGTCATTCTAGTCGTCGTACGCTCGCATCATCGAGATTACTTCTTAATAAAGCAAGTCAGATCTAGAAGTTTCTTTTCATTATTCACTCCTCGTGTCATCTATCGTCGCATACAAAGTTGCAATCAGGTTAAAAAAGCTTAACCCAACATTTTGGCGCCCAACGTGGGGCTCGAACCCACGACCCTGAGATTAAGAGTCTCATGCTCTACCGACTGAGCTAGCCGGGCGGTCCCTGCTCGGGCGCCACAAAATGTTGGGTTAAGCTTTTTTAACCTGACATTTTGGCGCCCGAGCAGGGACTCTTTTCATCAAGAAATTATTCATCGGTCCCGGATTATATTTATAAATTATTCTCGTCGTGGGAAATTGTAAAAATTAACAAATTTCATCAGTGGACACATGGTATACACTCTCCTGCGGATACCAGCAAGTTCATCGAATAAATCAAGTAAATGATCAGAAATCATCATAGTCGCAATATTGTATTTTAACTGTGGAGAATAATTATTGAAAACAAAAGAAAATTGTTTGCTGGATAACCAAGGTAATTTCTTTCCATTTTTTATATCAGTGCGCAACTATAACGGTGCGAGAACAATAAGAATTGCATCAAACAAAACCTGGTGATCATTCCTGTTAAATTTTTGGATTGAACTCATTTACATTTGCTGAATTGAATAAATCGATATATACATACATATATACATAAGCGACCTTATTTTGTGGTAATTATTGCATAGGAATATATACATACTAACCCTTTTCAAATAAGTTCATAAAACAATTAATTTTTTTTTAAATTGCTCTAATTTTTGGTGAACTATTAACGAAATATTTTTGGATAAATTATTATTGCTAGTTATAAGTAATAAAAACTAGACACTATGAATTTGGAAGATCTTAAAGTACAAAGAGCGTCTACGAAAGGGTGCATAACGAGAATAAAAAATATAGTTGAAACTAAATCTGATTCGCTAACTCATACTGAACTCGAATGCCGGCTAGGAATTCTCGAGTCGTATTTTAAACAGTTGCTATCATATCAGATGTCGATAGAAAAACTTACACCTGAAGATGCCAACGAAGCTAAGATCCGCGGAGAGTTAGAAGATTTGTATTGCCTTACGAAATCTAAAATATTGACACTTATGTCTGGAACTCGAAGCCTCAGTTTGCAAAATGAAAGTTCAATGGTTCTTGCCAGTGCATCTTTTAGTCGTTTGCCCAAGCTTAAGCTTCCTAACTTCATCAGTAGCTTTTCTAAACTCGTTCACAAGGACGAATCATTGTCATCAATTGAAAAGTTCAATCATTTGTTATCATGCTTAAGTAGTGCCGCGTTACGTACAGTGAAGGCGTTTGAAATTACGGAAGAGAACTATCCCAAAGCACTAGAGAGTTTAAAACAAAGTGTTACGCGCTGTTTTTCGTGCGTAAAGGCGCTAGCTCAGCTTGGGCGTCGGGTCAAAAAAACTAAATTTTATGAAAGCACCAAAGGGGAGCCACATTAGAGCCTGACAAAAGAAGAAAATACATATTGGGCGCCACGCGGTTTTTTTTTGAGGTACCACGAAACTCTATTAAATCATGGAAACGATAATTTTTTTTTCAACACTTCTTAATTAATATTTATTCCAAATTATAAGTACTGATCATTACAAAACTAAACATGCAAAAAAAAAACAAAAAAAGATAAGGAAATATAAAATAATGGCAAAAGACATTAAAGTGTACCTTGACTTACGGGACACCCATGGTACCGCTTGCGTTAATCCATGTTACGTTATGTTAATGCCCGTCAGCCACGCAAAACCCTTAAATTCCTTCTTGTTGCTTTCCTTTTTTTTTAATTTCTTTTGTTGTCCTTAGTTCGGATCCGCTCTATTTTTGCCTCTTTCCTTTTTAACTTTTCTTTCAACTTTGTCCTTTTTTTTTTTTTTTACATAAATTTAATTTATATGAATTTTAACTTTTCAGCACTTTCTCACAACTCGAGTACTTCTGACCGTATCCCCTGGTTTTTTTTCCGCCCGTCTCTAGTCAGTAAGTGTCTCTTCACCTACCGGATGCCGCTTACTAATCCTCTCTCTGTTCCACAGATGCACTGAACATTAAACTTGGATCCGGTCATAAGATCATTATTCCCAACTTCCAACTTTTAAACTTGACTGTACTGCAATTTTTGGAGTACTGTTCGGTTATTTATAATGATGACCATTTTTCATTTTGTAATTGTGGTTTTCTTTAAACTGGGCTTACTTTATCCGGGCTGAGACACTTACCGTGATGATTGGACAGTGTTGATCATTTCCGACTTTCGTGCTGTAAGGTAATCGTGATTAACCGCATATAAGGGTTTTGAATGACCGAGAATTATTTATATTACGAAAATAAAAGAAACGCCGTACCATGGGAGTCGCGAAGTTATCTAATAACCTTATATAAATACAAAATCCATAATTACGTTAAATGAGATATTGAAATATTCATTAATTATTTTAAATGGAACACAACGATAAAATAAACCCTAGCGATCTAAAGAGGAAGTCTGGAAGTTCGTGAGACCTCGTTATGCTATATTGTTACTGACACTATTGTTAGTATGGAAAATTAAAGAAAACTAGTAATTCTATGGAAACGCTAGCTATTGATTAAATCTAATAATATAATAATAATATATCCTTATTCTAGGTGTTAGTAGGGTGATGCTGCCTTGTTGGAGTATGTGTAAATCCGTTTAATAAATTTATATGAAGTTGACCTTTGTGTACGTGTAGCTGACCTTGTGCATGTGTAGCTAATTTTTGTGTGTGTTTAGTTCCGAAGATGCTGAAGTTAACCAAGTATGCTGATTTTAAAATTGTGTGACGTGTGAATGTTGGCAAAGAAATGAAGCGAATGGTGTTTGCGTGTGGTGAATTTCTGGGCCATTATGTGTTTGTGTATGTTTAAGTGCAATTTCCCAGAGGTAGCTTTTGACTTAAGTTTGATGAAAGATGTAACTTTATGTATATTTTTCTGAAATAAAGTAAAACTCGAGCAGCATCAATAGTTCTACCAATATGCATTCACGATACGATATATACACATAACATTTACCCCCTTTTCTTCCAAAAGATTTCGGTTTGATTGCCGAAATCTTGCACCTTTTACCAGTTAATATAGCCATCAGAGTGAGTTCTCAACAAAGACATTGAATAAAAAGAGAAGATAAATCTGATTCTATATAACCACTACGCGTGCGTTTATGACGTCTAAAATGAGTACTATGAACATGCATTTAATTAATCTCTTTTTCGTAAGTTCCAATGTTGTTTCCTAACTTAACACTCTTTTAATTAACATCCTGCTAGTAGCACCATCCCGAAATTTATTGTCTCACTACTCTGATTCATCAGCTCTCCCTACGTAACGATTAGGAACATCGCTATACGAATCCTCGAAGTAAACATACTTAGTCTCACTATTCCTAATTCGGAGAAATCCTAACTTCTTTTGAAAGAAAGAAATTAAGATTGCTACAAAAAAAAATAGGATATTTATCTAGCTCTCTATCCGGAATAGTCCGAGTTGCTGGTAGGGTTAAACTTAAATATCTGGAATTATATGCCGGAACAAAATTGGCAGAAACATGTGCACCTCCTCGGTAACTTAGAAACTTTTCTTAACTACGGCTATCGTCAAGGCATTCAAAAATTTAACACCCAATTAAAGAGCAATACGTATTCAATTAAGGTGAGGCTACACCATAATCTGGCAACCTGATACCACAGGACAATGGCTCTCAGTACTAAACTCGTAAAAAAAAAAATTTAAAATAAATGGAAAGTACTACTCCGGGTTTCCTTAACTCTTGATACCCTTATTAGCATACTACCTATTATAATTCATGTCGAAATTATTACATACATAATCGTAAAAGTACAATACTGTTACAAAAGGTACACTCCCGCGAAATAATTGTAATCTAGGCGGTGTTAATAGTGTCCTGCAGTTAACCAGTTAGGCTGGCGGGATGGATTATTAGTCCTACCCAAAACATTCCAAAACATATATAAGTACGTTAGTCACCTGGGACTACAGAACTATAATGTCGCAGGTCTTTCGTGCTCCAAATCCCTTGTTTCCTACCCGTAGTGTCTTCTAGCTCATACGTCCATGGAGATACTTTACGACTTATCATGAAAGGTCCTACATATTTTGGCGCAAGTTTAGCAGAAAAATATTTCGCTGCATCCGACAGAACGAAATTTCTCCTCCACACTAAGTCTTTCACCATGTACCCTACGTCCCTTCTTCGTAGATCATAACGTTTCTTGCTCGACTTGGTTGCTTTAACTAAACGAAGAAAGACTTCTTGTCGTACCTCTTCGAGGGCTTTAGCATGAACTTGAGCATCAAAGCTTGGATCTTGCGATCCCTGTCGATTCTTCCCACGAACGACCATCTCTCGACCAAAATTTAAAAAATACGGCGTCAACTTCGTTACTTCATGCTGGGATGTGCGAATTGCGCATGCTACTTTCTGCAGCTGTATATCCCATAATCTGTGGTTGTCTGACACATAAGCGCGTAACATTGTCTTGACAACTTGATTGACCCGTTCGGATGGATTCGCTTGAGGATGATAGTACGCGGTAAAATCTAATCTCACACCGTAGCCCTCGCACAATTTATTGAATTCTTTGCTTTTAAATTGAACTCCATTGTCGCATATTATATTTCGAGGTGCCCCGAAAAGGAGAAATACATTATCCTCCATTACTTTGCAAACTGATTTTCCCGTAGCAGAACGCAATGGGAAAAGCAACACAAACTTTGAAAATTGATCGACAACTGTTAAAATGAATGTGTAACCCTGGTTAGAACGTGGCAACGGACCTATAAAGTCGATGCACAACGTTTCCCATGGCTGACTTGCAGGTCTTCGCGTAGCCATCAACCCCGCGGGCTTCTGTCTATCTGGTTTGATTTGCTGACATACTATACAACGTTTTATGTAGTTCATAACATCTTTCCTCATTCCTGGCCAGTAAAAAGATTTCTGTACACGATCGTAAGTTTTTTGTATTCCTCCGTGGCCTGAGGTTGGCCTGTCATGGGCTTCGGATATGATATCTCTTCGCTTCTCCTTGGGGACAACTTCTCGCCAATAATCCGACTCTGACGCCAAAGAAGGATATCTTACTCTGCAGTGTCTCAATAGTTTACTATTATGAACACGAAAATCTGGGAAAAGCGAGGGATTTGAACGAACACCGTCTACTATATTGTTGAACCACTTGTCGTTTGAAAGCACTACAGTATCGATTGATTCAAGAATGGGGACAGATCGAGACAGATAGTCCGGCAGAAGATGCTCTTTTCCTTTGCGATGGATTATATCGAAGTCGAACTGCTGTAGCTTGACAGCCCATCGCGCCAGGCGACCTGTTGGGTCCTTCAAATTGTTTAGCCAAATAAGAGAAGCATGATCGGTAACTACTGTAAACTTCGAACCCTCTAGGTAAGGGCGTAGTTTTTCCACAGCCCATAGCACCGCGAGGCATTCCCGCTCTGTGGTCGAGAAATTTCTCTCACAGCGATTGAGAGAACGGCTCAGATAGGCAATCACTTTCTCTTCCTTATCTAGTTGTTGTGTCAGAACCGCCCCAATACCAAATCCCGAAGCGTCTGTATGTACTATAAAAGGGTGCTCGAAATTCGGACAAGACAAAATTGGTGCGCTGACGAGTTTTTCCTTAATGGTTTGGAAAGCTTTTTCACACTCACTATCCCATGAGAATTTCTTTTTTTTCTTTAGAAGACCATTAATAGGAGCTGTGAGATCGGAGAATGACGGAACAAATCGCCTATACCAGGACACCATGCCTATAAATCGCCGTACTTCAGTCACAGTAGCTGGCCGAGGAGCTTCGAGAATGCTTTTTACTTTTTCTGGATCTACTTGGAGACCGTTTTCCCCTACTAAATATCCTAAGTATTTCAGTTCACGTCGACAAAACTCACATTTGGCGTAATTTATGACAAGGCCGGCTCTTTGCAACCGATCAAAAACATCTTCCAGGACTTCTAAGTGTTTCTCAAAGGTTTGGGTCACAATAATTACGTCGTCCAAGTAGACAAAAACATGGGTTTCTAGAGCCCCGGATAGCACACGATCTATTAGCCTCTGCCAAGTTGCAGGCGAATTAGTTAGACCAAAGGGCATTCTTTTGAACTGGAAGAGACCTCTCCCTGGTACAGTGAAAGCTGTAAATTGTCTTGATTCTTCTGCTACAGGTACCTGCCAGAATGCTGATTTGATATCGAGTGAAGTAATATACTTCGCGTCTCTAAGCTTATCTAGTGTAGAGGACACGTATGGTATAGGATAGGCATCCTTTTTTGTTACTTTATTTAGTTTCCTAAAATCTACACAGAACCGATAACTCCCATCTTTTTTTTTAACCATTACGATTGGAGAGGACCACGCACTATCTGAGGTTTCAACTATCCCTTCCTTGAGCATTTCGTCAAGTTCTGTGTTTATAATTTTCTGCAGAGCAGGGGACACTGGATAGTAGCGCTGTTTAATTGGCTCTGATTCTGTTTTAATTATATGTTCAACAGCATTCGTACAACCTAACCCTGAACCCATTACTTGTTTTGTTCTCTCAATTAATTTGAGAAGTTGCTTTTCTTGCTCCGCGGAAAGTGAAGAGCGACTCTCTAAGGCGCACACTAAATTTTCTTCGGCAGAGTTTGAAAAATGCCAAGAATCTTCGCTTAGGTTACCAATTATGGGCATACGTCTCCAAAAATCAACTCCAAGTATGAGCTCCTGTGGTAACGAGGGGATCACCAAAACATCAAACGTCTTAACTAGTCCTTCCAATTCTATTGGAATAGTAACTTCACCCATGACACCTACACTTGCTCCATTCGCCAAATTTACTGAATCTACCCTTGATTTATTTAATTTAATACCCATACTCTTTAATTTTCGCCAGCCAGGATTACCAATTATACTACGCGATGCACCTGAGTCAAATAAACCCGTAAGAATCACTTTAAAAACTGATACCCTTAAATAAGGCCTTCCATCACCCTTCATGTATGTGAAGATGAAATCCAGCTTAGCTGTTTTTGAAAGGTCACAATCTTCCCCAAGATTCTCCATAGAAATTCTTACTTTTTCCGGTGCTGCGACTACATTGTGTATGACAGAGCTCAGACCGCAGCGCACTACTGAGCTCTCGACTCGTTTCCCGAACTTGAGCTGTTACGATTATTAATCGGGTTTTGCGCTGCATTCGAGCAGTTGGAACACCTACTGCGTATAACTCCGATTCTACCACATCCAAAACATCGACGTCTTTGACGACAGAATCTCGCTGTGTGCCCTTCTCGATTGCAATTATAACATCGGTAGCTAGGTCTGTTTGGTTGGTTACTGACCGTTGCAATTTCTGGGTTCTGACACGATACGTAGGCTAGGTCAGGTTCCAGTAAATGAGTTTGACGCCTTGATGGAGGTGGAGCAAACGATTCCACGGAGGACCTAACAGCTTCAAGTCTTCTACCGAGCCCCACTAATTCTTGAATTGACGGTACTTCACTCAACCCTAGTTGGCTCTGATAGAAGGGACTGATATTTCTTTTCAGAATACGCAACTTTTGTTCTTCACTGATTGGTTCCGTGAGTCTAGAAAATAAACTGCTCATAATAGCAACGTAAGTGCCTATAGACTCGTCCCTACCCTGTGTACGTTTTTTGATCTCTTCCATTAGGCGGTCATCATAATCGATAGGAAGGAACTCCTTTCGTAGCTCCACTACCAAATCTTTCCAACTTTTAAACTTTTTCTTATTTGCCCTATACCATATTAACGCGCGACCTGAGAACAAATCAAGAGCAGATATGAATAGCTGAGATTCTGATACGCCTCGAGCTTCACTTAACTCAGCTACCCTTTCCAAGAAAGAGCTTAGGGATTGGTTTGCCGCGCCCGAAAATTTTACATCCCATTTGTGTATGGGTACTATAGAAGTTGCACGCGGACTGGCTATGAATGTACTAAGTTCCAGCTCCTCAGTGGGTGTGCCAACTAAATCAACTTCCTCGATTACTGGCTGTAGGGAGCCTAGGGCAGCTATTATTTGACCCCTCAACTCTTCTTTTAATTCAATTTCAGAGTCCTCCTTAGCTTGCATCCTTTTTAATCTATCGAAAGCCCAGTTGATCTTTGTTGTGATCTTTCGGTAGGCGCTGCTCGTAGTATCACCCGTGAAGTTTACTATAAATTCTGATATTTCTTTTAGTTTATTTCTTAAGATCTCTACATCTTCCTCAAATTTGAAAGGATACTTAACAGCTTTCATTATTTCACCGGACTTTTCCATTTTTAACGCGCCCCTCAAAACTTTCCGCATATCTTCAACAGTACCTGTTCGTAAACCTCGAACAAGCACTTGATAGGTTAGTTCGTCCTGAGTTAGGCGATTTACCTCCATGGCTTATTGATCAGAAAGATTGCCGAATAAAAAAAACTCAAAACTTTTAAATAGTCTCAAGTGACCTAAGTATTATCTTCCTGAGGTATTAAATTGAAAAATCAGAAAATCTGGCCCCTAATCTCAAGTAGTTGAAGAAGCGCTACCTATCAGAAATTAATATTCAACTGTTTGTGTCGGGGAAAATACGAAATGAACTAGCTATTTACTAAAATCAGAATCCTTATATTTTCCATCTACCCATAGTGGTTGCACTATTAACAAACATCAACATTGAGCCCTATACTTGATATTCCAACTACGTAACTTTGAACGCAGTTCCAGTGGTTAAAAGTTGCACAATTAAATAAAAAAAAAGATATTCAAATATAGTATCAACCATTGAAGATACACAGATCACGACTCTTAGACAGAAGGACTTTTCAAAGTTTTAACACTGAATCTGCCTGTAGTTAAGTTGTAATTTTTTTTTCTTTTATTACATCCCCACCTGATCGAAGCGGCTTATAAATTGCAGTTTTACTCAAATTATGTCTATAAATTTTTCAACGTCAATATCAACACGAAGCTCAGGTTATCTAAATTTCAGTTAAGTTCATTTACTTGTAATTCTTAAATAAATTTTACCCAAGTTATATCCATAAATTTTCGAACTTCAATATAAACTCTAATCATGATAACAAAAAGTAAAGTAGTATAATTCTGACTTCGTCTTAAAACTATAATATAGAAATATTAAAAAAAAGAAGCGGCTGCAACTTTATTATCTTTGAAAATAATGAGAGAAAAACAAAATTCCACTAGTGCCAAATACCGACCTCTTAACCATTATAAGTTTAGTTTTGGTCCACAAAAAAAAAAATTTTATCACTGATATGCCAAGCGCTCAGCTGTAGTTAATTACAACAATAGCGATATTTCATTTACTTTACAATGATTCAACACAAGGTAAGTCAAGTCTCAACCAAAAGACAAAAACATTAATTACATTAGAAATGTGGTCGCTTATCCATCTGCAAGCCTATCGTTGATAGAATTACTCCTTAATAACAGGCCTATAAGAGGAATGTAACCAAAATCGTTTTATAGCCAATCAATATACGCCACTTATATCCAAATATTTTTCTTTATGTATGTATATATGTTACAGATAGCTAGTTGGATATCACTATAGCATGACCTTGTTCTCCTGGATTATCATGGAACAATAATAAACAGCTGTTGCTTCTCCTTGTATTCGAGCACAAAACTTGATCACCACACTGATGGCTGACAAAATTCTCTTTATTGCATGCAAATTTCAATATATTTACAAAAAAAAATTGTTACCAACGTACACCCACAAAAAAATTATGCGAGCTTGCTTAATTAATCTTTTCAGTGGGATAAATAAAAATTTTCATTTGCAAAATGATCGAATACGAATGATCAATACGACTCCACGATAATGTTATGAAATGCAATTAGCTTAAATTCAATAGGGGACTCGTGCGTATAGCCCAGCTGTAATAAATGAGTCTGCGATCTGTTTAACTGTTAAGTACCGCTGAGATCTCATTACAATTTTTTTTATATCATTGCCGAAATTATGACTAATACGTTCCCAACAGATCTCTATGCACTTTTAAAACGGATTTAGAAGAATTCCAATTGCCTTCTGGATATACAATATTTGACTTTAGAAAAGATAAAATTTTCCTCTTCGTATGTATTTCGACGTTAAAAAAAAATTAAATTTTTATTTTCCCACATTTTAACTTATTTACCAAAATTTCACTTGCTCCCTGTTTTTTTTTTTAACGAGGCCCCACGTTGGGCGCCAAAAATGTTACGCGCTGTTTTTCGTGCGTAAAGGCGCTAGCTCAGCTTGGGCGTCGGGTCAAAAAAACTAAATTTTATGAAAGCACCAAAGGGGAGCCACATTAGAGCCTGACAAAAGAAGAAAATACATATTGGGCGCCACGCGGTTTTTTTTTGAGGTACCACGAAACTCTATTAAATCATGGAAACGATAATTTTTTTTTTAACACTTCTTAATTAATATTTATTCCAAATTATAAGTACTGATCATTACAAAACTAAACATGCAAAAAAAAAAACAAAAAAAGATAAGGAAATATAAAATAATGGCAAAAGACATTAAAGTGTACCTTGACTTACGGGACACCCATGGTACCGCTTGCGTTAATCCATGTTACGTTATGTTAATGCCCGTCAGCCACGCAAAACCCTTAAATTCCTTCTTGTTGCTTTCCTTTTTTTTTAATTTCTTTTGTTGTCCTTAGTTCGGATCCGCTCTATTTTTGCCTCTTTCCTTTTTAACTTTTCTTTCAACTTTGTCCTTTTTTTTTTTTTTTACATAAATTTAATTTATATGAATTTTAACTTTTCAGCACTTTCTCACAACTCGAGTACTTCTGACCGTATCCCCTGGTTTTTTTTCCGCCCGTCTCTAGTCAGTAAGTGTCTCTTCACCTACCGGATGCCGCTTACTAATCCTCTCTCTGTTCCACAGATGCACTGAACATTAAACTTGGATCCGGTCATAAGATCATTATTCCCAACTTCCAACTTTTAAACTTGACTGTACTGCAATTTTTGGAGTACTGTTCGGTTATTTATAATGATGACCATTTTTCATTTTGTAATTGTGGTTTTCTTTAAACTGGGCTTACTTTATCCGGGCTGAGACACTTACCGTGATGATTGGACAGTGTTGATCATTTCCGACTTTCGTGCTGTAAGGTAATCGTGATTAACCGCATATAAGGGTTTTGAATGACCGAGAATTATTTATATTACGAAAATAGAAGAAACGCCGTACCATGGGAGTCGCGAAGTTATCTAATAACCTTATATAAATACAAAATCCATAATTACGTTAAATGAGATATTGAAATATTCATTAATTATTTTAAATGGAACACAACGATAAAATAAACCCTAGCGATCTAAAGAGGAAGTCTGGAAGTTCGTGAGACCTCGTTATGCTATATTGTTACTGACACTATTGTTAGTATGGAAAATTAAAGAAAACTAGTAATTCTATGGAAACGCTAGCTATTGATTAAATCTAATAATATAATAATAATATATCCTTATTCTAGGTGTTAGTAGGGTGATGCTGCCTTGTTGGAGTATGTGTAAATCCGTTTAATAAATTTATATGAAGTTGACCTTTGTGTACGTGTAGCTGACCTTGTGCATGTGTAGCTAATTTTTGTGTGTGTTTAGTTCCGAAGATGCTGAAGTTAACCAAGTATGCTGATTTTAAAATTGTGTGACGTGTGAATGTTGGCAAAGAAATGAAGCGAATGGTGTTTGCGTGTGGTGAATTTCTGGGCCATTATGTGTTTGTGTATGTTTAAGTGCAATTTCCCAGAGGTAGCTTTTGACTTAAGTTTGATGAAAGATGTAACTTTATGTATATTTTTCTGAAATAAAGTAAAACTCGAGCAGCATCAATAGTTCTACCAATATGCATTCACGATACGATATATACACATAACAAAAGATATGATATTAAGTATCTCATTTTTCAAGAACATATTGTCGATTTATTTAACTTGCCTAAGGTTACCAGAAATTCCTCCATTCAGTTGAGACAACTACTCGACTACACCAATGCTCACTTAAGCGCTCTTCAATCGCTTGGCTCTTTTGAGGATATAACAAATGCTCTGATTATTTACCTGGTCAATTCCAAGTTAGATCCCGAATCTCAAAACAAATGGGAAGAAGCTAGGGACGTATCCAAGTTGCCAACATGGGAGAATTGTGCCGAGATATTGGACAGACGTTGCCAGTACTTGGAATCTAGGGACTCCAAGCCGTCGCTAGGAGAATCGTCCACCTCTTCTCGACCTACTGACAAGCAGAAATTTAGAAATTTCCATCCTAATAACACGTCGTTAGCTGCTATACAAATCTCTTGTTTATTTTGTCGTAAAAATGGGCACGCAATTTATAAATGTCCTGATTTTTTGGGACTAACAGTTTTGAACAGATTTTCTGAAGTTAAAAAACGAGCTCTCTGCATTAATTGTCTTAACCGAGGTCATAGTCTTAAAAAGTGTCCGTCCCTATTACATAGATACAATACAAGGGGGACATTTTCGTCTATAGAAAAGCATGATATTACTCCGGAAGTCAAAGAGTTGGAATCAAACCAACCTTTATCGCTTGTTGGAAACACATCATTACAATCGTCGTCGCTTTCCGTCAACGAGGTTAAGTCTCATATTTTTCTCGCAACTGCTGTGGTAAAAATAAAAGACAAGTTCGGCCACTATCATCTTGCTAGAGCATTGCTGGATTCAGCTTCACAGCTAAATTTTATATCGGAAAACCTTGCACAGATACTGAAATTAGACCGAACAAGGGTTGACATAAACATCAGCGGAATAGGCAACGTACCTACTAAAGTCAGAGGGTCCTTACAAGCTAATATTAAATCAAGGATCAATGAATTTGAAACGAATCTCTCGATGCACGTACTTCCTCACATAACTGGCTTACAACCTGAAAGGTCATTCATTATTGATGATTGGAAGGTTCCTGAAAACATTCAATTAGCTGATCCAGAGTTTTTCAGGCCAAGAAAAGTAGATATTCTTATTGGGGCAGAGACATTCTTCCAACTGCTTTGTGTTGGCCAAATCAAACTGAAAGATGAACTACCCACATTGCAGAAGACATTGTTCGGTTGGATTGTGTCAGGGAAATACAAAAAATCGCCAAGAGAACCTCATATTCGAAGTTATTACATCTCTCAAGAAATTAATGAAGTTGAGACAGTTGAAAATGAACGGCTAAATACAATTGTTGAAAAATTCTGGGAGGTAGAAGAAATTGAATCAGATTCGACAAAATACAATAGTGAGCAGTTGCAATGTGAGACTATATTCTTAAATACATTTCGTAGATTACCAGAAGGAAGATTCATGGTAAAATTACCCTTTAAGGATAATCCAGAAGAACAGCTAAAAAATTCTTATGAAATTGCTCGTCGTCGCTTTAGCTTATTGGAGAAGAGACTTAGCAAAGACTCTGCGTTGAAGACTCAATACACTCAATTCCTGAGAGATTATCAATCGGCAGGTCATATGGAGTTAATTTCAAGACAAGATGTTCCACCGACTCATTATTTCATGCCCCACCAATGCATCCTACGGCCAGGCAGCACCTCCACAAAACTTCGTGTTGTTTTCGACGCATCTTGCCGTACGTTCACAAACAAATCACTTAACGACTTACTAATGGTGGGTCCTAACGTGCAGGATGATCTCTTTTCAATCATGTTACGATTTCGATGCTATAAGTTTGCACTCACGGCGGATATAGCTGCCATGAATAGGCAGGTCTTGGTCTATCCTGAAGATCGCAACTTTCAACTTATTTTATGGAGAGAAAGTCCTCAGGAGGAGCTCCACGTTTATAAACTTAACACGGTGACATATGGTACAGCCCCTGCACCATTTCTAGCCACAAGGTGTCTGGTACAACTTGCAGAAGAGTACGCGTCTACAATGCCCTTAGCGTCGAGAATCATAAAAAGGGATTTCTATATGGATGATCTTATTACAGGAGCTGACACAAAGGAAGAGCTTTATTCGATTAAGGATAATGTAGACACAATTTCAAAAGTGGCTCAGTTTACTCTTCGCAAATGGTATTCTAATGATTCGAATTTTTTGTCAGAACTACCCGAAGCTGAGCGAGAGACAACAGTACAAATCAATAACTTAGACATAGTGAAAACCCTTGGAGTCTTGTGGGAACCAATAGCTGATGAGTTTTGTTTTCAATATCAAGCGAATACTTCGGCATCATCCAGGATTACTAAAAGAACTATCCTGTCAGATATTTCACGCCTTTTTGATCCTCTTGGACTTATTAATCCTGTCGTCGTCAAGGCGAAGATATTTTTACAAGAACTATGACTTCTGAAGGCAAATTGGGATGAATCCATTCCTCTAAATATTGAACATCGTTGGCGAAGCTTCAAAGCAGAACTAGAGCATATAAATGAAATTCATATTCCTCGGCTGGTACTTCCCGCAGGTAGAGTGTCTTCAATTGAAATTCATGGTTTCGCAGATGCATCTACCAGAGCATATGGGTGCTGTATTTATATTCGATCAATAGATACCGTCGAAAATATATATGTCAATCTTTTATCAGCTAAATCTAAGGTGGCGCCCATAAGAGCATCAAAATCATTGCCCTCTTTGGAGCTGTGTGCTGCATTGCTTCTTTCGAGACTGGTAGACAAAGTTAGAAAACAGTTTCCCAGGCCTTACAGTCAGCTTTATCTCTGGTCGGATTCAGAAATTGTGTTAGATTGGCTTCGCTCTCATCCATCTACCTGGAAAACCTATGTTGCAAATCGTGTATCTGAAATTCAGAAATTGACAGGGAATGGAATATGGAAGCATGTGACTTCTAAAGCAAATCCAGCGGACATCATCTCCAGGGGAATAAGTGCTTCAGAGCTTTCAGGGTCTATGTGGTTTACCGGTGCACGGTTCTTGCAGCAGCCAAAGGAACATTGGCCACTTCAAAAGGAGCGACATTCAACCAACGATAACATACCTGAAAGAAGGACTATGAAATCAATACTAGTGAGTTCAGTTTCAGACTCGTTTTTAGGGACAGTTTACGAATCCAGCGATTTTATGAAAAATTGTCGTCGTTTCGCATTTGTGCTACGTTTTTTAAACAATATCAAAGTCAGGAAATACAACAGGCCTTTCATATCTGGAAATTTGACAGCGTCAGAGATTGATCAAGCATTCTTGCACATCGTCTGGGCTATTCAACAGTATGAATTTTCGTCAGAGATACAAGCCTTGGAGGAAGAGAAGGAAGTTAATTCTAAAAGTTGCATTAAAAAGCTTGCTCCGTTTCTCGACAACAAAATGGGACTCGACTTTTTGCGAGTTGGAGGCCGCTTGAAAGACGCCAATCTGCCATACAACAACAAGTTTCCAATACTCCTTCCACTTGGCAATCCTTTCGTTAAATCTTACGTTAAAGATCTTCATCTTCGAAACTTTCACGCAGGGCCTCTTGCTTTGGTTTCAATTGTTCAGCAAAGGTTCTGGATAGTGAATGCACGAGAGTATGCTCGTAAAATTGTCAGGAACTGCATACATTGCTTCAAATATCGTCCTCGATTGGCTCATCAAATAATGGGAGATCTACCAAGAGGAAGAGTGAATATATCACTACCATTCACTCATACTGGCATTGACTTTTGCGGACCTATAAAAACTACTTACAAGATCAGAGGAAGAACACTGTACAAATCTTATATCGCGATATTTATCTGCTTCGCCACAAGAGCTGTACATATCGAAGTGGTCTCAGACCTGTCATCAGAAGCGTTCATTGCTGCGTTGAAGAGGTTTATAGGACGCCGAAACTTGTGTAGACATATATATTGCGATAATGCTACAAATTTTGTTGGTGCCCGCAGGCAGCTAGCGGAGTTTCGTGATATTTTCTTTCGTCAGCAGCCTCAAAAAGATATCCACATTTGGTGTTCGAATCATGCTATCGAGTTCCATCATATTCCACCACGATCACCACATTTTGGAGGAATGTGGGAGGCGGCTGTGAAATCAGCAAAGACGCTCCTCTACAGGACGTTAAAGGATTCACTATTAACTTTCGATGAATTGACGACAGTCATGATACAGATTGAAGCGGTATTAAATTCACGGCCCATTACTGCAATGTCAACTGACCCGAATGATGAGCAGGCATTAATTCCTGCACATTTCTGAATCAATCTCCGTTAGAATGTTTCGTCGAGCCTGACCTCTCTACTCATAAATTTACTTTTCTCCGCAGGTGGCAGCGTATTTCATTCTTACAACAGCACTTTTGGCGGCGTTGGACAAAGGAATATCTGTCGCAACTACAAGAAAGGTCTAAATGGCGGTCTCAATATCCTAACATAACTACAGGAGTGCTGGTCCTAATTCATCAGGACGATCTTCCACCATACAAATGGAAACTTGGGCGAGTTGTTGCTACTGTACCAGGTAGTGATGGTCATATTCGCGTCGTAGAAGTAAAGACCGCAACAGGCATTCTTCGACGTTCAATCCATAAGGTGGCACCACTTCCAGAAGATGATTGATTGAAAGCATCCCAATACTTTCAAAGCCGGCGGCATGTTTAGCCACAATATTAAGTTATAAAGTTTTAATTCTTCCTAAATTGCTTTAATTTAACTAATTGCTTAAAATAAATTAATTCAAAATTGTTTCAAAGTCAAATTCCATATAGTTGCTCATTTCAAGTTGCTCATTGTTGTCCTATAAAGTTGCTATAATCAAATCCACATAACATGTAAAAAATTTTGTGAAACACTGTCATTCTAGTCGTCGTACGCTCGCATCATCGAGATTACTTCTTAATAAAGCCAGTCAGATCTAGAAGTTTCTTTTCATTATTCACTCCTCGTGTCATCTATCGTCGCATACAAAGTTGCAATCAGGTTAAAAAAGCTTAATCCAACACCCTGCTTGGTAATCATGTTGGTTTGGGTGCAGTGGTAACCGTTTTAGCGCACCGCTCCTAACATTGTTGTCGAACACTTTCTCCATTATTTTGCTACCTTAACTTCCTTCCACATGCTTGGTTTATACCCTTTCTGTAGAAGCCCGATACCATTGGTGTGAGCCTTAGAGAGAATCTTTTGAAATCTTGCACTTTTGGGTAGATCGTCAATATCCTCGCAGAGATTCCGCCAAGTTCTTGTCATAGATTTCTTAAGCTTCTTATTGTACTGAGTCAAGGCGTGCTTGTATTCCTTCCAAGCACCTGTTGTTTTTGCCTACTTGAAGAGCCTTCTAGCACTGGCACTTAATCTATCTAGTTACGTGTTCCACCAGGGCACATCCTGCGCTGTTTCCCTTTGCTTAACAGGAAAACTTTGCTCATAGGGGCAGATGATCAGTCTATGCATTTGGGAGGTCTAGGTCCATCCGGCTCTCAACTTGACCATAAAAAACCTGATATGGTTATGGTCCGACATTCAGGCTTCGCTTGTGACAGGCCAGTTTACAATGCTATCCACCATATATGGGCTGATGAGTGTGAGATCCAGCAACTCTTGGTGAACGGCGTTGAAGAATGTGGGTTGATTCCCTATATTAGCTATGTATATATTATTTTTAACTAAATAGCCAAAAGGGTACTCACCTGTGTCACTGCTTCCCCATACAATGTGATGGACATTCGTATCACACCAAATGATGTAGGATTTATTCCTTTCCTTGCAGAAGTCCAGGAGTTTTGTAATTTATTCTGGAGGAGATAGGTCCGTATCACCCGGGAAATAAGCTGAGGCCATGACCACCTCATGTTCGCCTTTTTACGTTGGCACCCCCACTAAGATAGCCACTAAGTTCCGAGGGAATAGTTCTGTAATAGGAAAAATGTCAATATTAGGTTTACAAACATTGCCACCCATAGGGTGGCATGTTTTCTATCGTATGTCAACTTACCGCATTTAATCGGAAGCCCTTTAGTTTGGCTTCCAATAACCCAGAATTCTTGCAGGAGTGCTATATTTAGATTCATTAGGGAATCTTCTGCTAAGCACATCCGAGGCAGCTTTTGCATGATGAAGATTCATTTGGAGTAGTTAAATATTACTCTTGCCTTCGAACATTAAGAATAATCTTTTCGTGCCCTTTTTGCTGTTTTTCCCGGCCTCTTGGTTAGCCTCTACAGTATTTCCCTGCTCCTTTTGCAGCTTTCGGTCTGAGCTGCACCTGCCCAAACTGGAAGTTGATCCTACAGTTTGGCGTCTTCAGTCTCTCTGCTGAGCGGTGGTCCACTGAGAGTGTGACTTACGAGGCAAGTCACAGTCACAGACCTCTCACTCAGCTAATGTAAGCTCATGATTTTGGGCGCTGACGTAGCGTAGTATTTCCATAGCTTTAACCGAGCAGGTGAGAACTAGCCATCCGGGTATCGCAATGTGTCCGAGGAATACCGGTTTGACCCGCTCATTCACCAGCTCCAGGATTCTCCCAGAATTTCTCTACGAATATATTTGTGGTGATCTGATGTAACCATTTCTTCGGGGACGTTCGCTGAAAGGATGCATATCTTCACACCTGCCAACACTTGGCTTCATATCTTTTATCTTTCGAATCATTTCTGGGGCCCATGGTATCCTTATCAGATACCTTTGAGCCCCCAGGTGATCCTTTTGAGTCCTTAGCTGTGCTCTGGATTCTTGTCGGATCATTTGGTTTCGCCTCACCAGATATAAGGGGTTGATTTACGACCAAATCTTGAGAATTCTTCTCACTCTCACGTTCCGGCCATCAGATGTGCTCGAACTTTATTGAATGTTCAATAACTGTAACAGTTCCTCTACGACCATTGAATTTTACTGTATTAAAGACATTGAAAGATACTTTATTCTGCCATTGAGTCTAGTTTCTGAAATAAAACTAATGTGAGGCTTTGTATCCTCCAACATTTTCTGTAAAGATAATCTCCTATCAAATGAAATTAAAGAATTGTGTACTCATTCTAAAATTGAAGCCGAGAATTGCAGATAAGCGTCTGATTTGTCATCTTCAGAGTTTATTGCCTTGTATTTAGGCAAAAATTCTCTGATATTCCTGACTCATTTAAAAATTCATTCATACTTTGTTCAGTCACTTTTCTTTTAAACACGTCTGCTTATGAGACTTGCGGGTTTAGAAGGTTATTAACTTAGTTATCTACTTTTATTATTCTACTTACAGAGTTAACCTTTTTCTTCAATTTTTAGGGACTCCCTTATGTTCTTATACTTATGGTATCCAGGGCAGCCCGTAAAACTGGCCAGGTGTTGCGGGACCACACAGTTGACACATTTAGGACAAGGTCCTTTTTATCTTTCAATATAAAAGCTGTTGCGCACACCTGAAATAAATAAAAAACATTACAAATGGATATATAATGTATTTCATACTTAATTGATAATTCATTTATTATTGCACAAACAAGAATATACAATTGTTTTTGTATCTACTTAGCAAAGATATATGTACATCTAACATTAGTTAAAATATATATTTCCCCATCAATAATTACTGCCAAAAAGGAGAAAAAAAAAGAAAAAAAAGAAGGTTACAAATTCTTATCTAAAAATAAAGTTAAAGTTAAAATTCAATGCTATAAGTTCAAAATTCAAACAATTCAAAACTAATTCAAAAATCAAAAACTCAAGCCATAAATCTACTATAAATGTAGGATGAAGATTATGCAAGCAAGACAAAACATAAGCCAATGACTAAAACTTTCTACATTGTCAAGAGCGTCCATCATATATTGATCCGAAGATGAGTCACCAGCCTCTCCCTGAAGGAAACCACTGTCTCGGCCCGACGAATGGTATCAGGCAATGTATTCCATAGTCGGATGGCGTGAACGAAGAACATACGGCTGCTTTGCAAATAATTAAAAGTAAGAAGAAGAAGCTTAATAGTTTTAGAGGAGCGAGGGAAACTAAGCTTGTTATGCAGATAGGATGGCAAGCCAAAAATTAGGAATTTGAAAAGAAAGAGACATGTCGGAAACTGAAGGTACGAGGACAGGCTCATTGATGATACTTGGGGGACTAAATGAGACACAGACTCGAATCTGCGTAGCTTAAAAGCATAACGGACAGCAGAGTTGAGGGCGACTTTAAGTTTTTGCCAAGAAAGCGAATCGAGGTTCCCGTAAACAACGTCTCCGTATGCCAGAATCGGTATGATTAGGGTTTTCGCTAGGTGCATCTTAGTTTCGGAAGAAGTAAAGTGTCCAGAGTACCTTAGGCGCCTAATACAAGCAGAAATCTTCGACACAGAAGAGTTAATGTGATCGTGCTATGTTAGAGTTTTGTTTATGACCACACCCAGATTGGTGACTTTATCGACGTAATCTATAGAACTCCCATTAAGAGCTACGGGAGGTATCATTCCTGTCTCGATTCTACGTTTAAAAATGACAATGCACTTACATTTACCAGGGTTCAATCGCAGCAGGTTATTTGATGCCCAATCCGCTATCTTTGATAGATCGTAATTGATGCTGCTAATGCACACAAGACCATCGCTAACAGGTTTAGCATAATAGATTTGAATGTCATCAGCATATATATGGATCTGAGAATACCTGACAACGGAAGTTATATCGTTGATAGGATAGGCAAAACTGCAGAGGTGTGATTATCAGTTCTTGTAAAATGCTTACGGTCAGATAAAAAGTTCGCTATAAAATGAGTAGCCCTGTGCCTGAAATTGTATAATGTGGACAGCTTCATACAAAAAATACTATGGTTGACAGAATCGAATACCTTTGAGAAATTAAGTAGGGTGAGAATAGTAAGGAGATCATTGTCCAAATTCAACGCGAATATCATCGGTAATTTTGAGAATAGCTGTAGTACAACTATGCCCTGAACGGGAACCAGATTGCACATCCGACAAAAAATTCTTGGAGCTGACATAAGATGCAATTTGATTTTGTATAATCTTTTCCAGTACTTCAGAAAAAAACGGAAGAATACTGATGGGGCGGAAATCCTCAGGTGCGCAGAATTTTGTTTTTTTTTTTTGGATAGGGGTGACAGCGGCCAATTTCCATTTTACAGGGAAATGTGATGATGAGAGACATGCATTTATAATATTTGTAATGGAGGGGAGAATATAAAGTGCTATTAGCTTGACAAAGCGTGGAGAAATGTTGTTTGATCCCGTGGCACATGATTTTATAGAATTAATAACTTGAAGAACTTCCGAAGCATCCACTCCACGAAAATCAAATTCCTCATTGTGATCGTTTCGCGGGGTCCTACATACTACTGAGGAAGCGGATACAGAGCAGCTGGTAAAGTAATTATTGAGTTGGTTTAAATTGAGGTCACAATCTACAGTCTTAGCTTTCGTTGCACCAAGCTCACGTAGATTACGCCACAATTTTCTTGAAGGAAGATTGGTGTTCAATTTTTTATGGTAAAACTGGTATTTTGCCTTACGAATAGAAGTATTAACTATATTACGCAGTGCTTTGAAACGTTCAAAATCTCTAGAAGCTCGTGTCTGTTTCCAGATAAAATGCGCTTTATTTCTCCGGTCCATAAGCTTACCGATAGAACTGGAAAACCACGGATTCCTATTAATTCTTTTAACGATTTTAATAGGAACAAAACGCTCGAATGTCTCTAGTACCATATTCTCCAAAATTTAAACTTTATTATCAATTGAAGTATAGTTTGACGAAATAATTAGGTTAAACTCAGTATTAGTCAGTGCAGCATGTAAGGACTGCATATCTATTTAGCTGAAGTCTCTGAAAGTGAGGGTTTCAGTGGAGCGATTCCCACTCCCAATGTTAAGCCAATATTAGAAAGATTAGGTCGCGATCCGAAATGCCCGGTAGGGCAAGTTGGCTAAAAAAAGCCACGTCAGAGGGTTATTGCATATGAAAACATCGAGCAAAGATGAACTACTACCAGAAAAATGCGTTGGTTCATTATTTATTGCATGAAGGTCACCTGCAGACAAGAAATTTATAAACTGTCTAACCGGACCGGTCATCCTTAATAAGTCTAGGTTAAAATCTCCACATAGAATTATGTTGGGAAAACAGCAAGAGAGATTCAGAAGATATCAGATAATGCTATCGACGGAGGTTTGTAAACGCAGCCGATAAGTGTTTTGTTTTCAGCACCAAGAATTTCGAGAAATAAAAACTCCGTCGAAGAAATTGTAGTAGACAGAAAGATTTTTGCCTGTATATTAGGTCTTATGTAAATTACCACACCGCCACCTCTTCTATCCTCCCTATGATGTCGAAATCGATGATAACCTCCAATATTTATCAGTGATGTGGGTACTGCAGGTTTCAGCCAAGTTTCCGTCACACAAACTATATCCGCCTGGGATCGAGTAAATATTACGTGAAATTCATCTATTTTAGGTAATAAGCTTCGAGCATTTATGTGACATATATGCAATCCGCAACTACGAGAAGCAAAAACATTGATCATTGTATGACACATATGTTCTTCGTTCAGGCAATGAGACAAATCACCCACAGTCGAAGGAGTCCGAGACACCGGCTCCCCAGAAGATAGCCCGATGCCGCACACCGAAACAACAGAAAGACGCACTTGACAAGACGAGATACATGATAAACTTTACGTATAAATCTACATTAATAGAACAAAAGTTGAACTTAATTAACCACAAAAACAGCAAAAACATAAACAGCTCACATATCGATCAATAAACCTCTATATTATCTATATCGGAGATTTTTATTGAGACTGAGTTGGCAGATCTTCTGATAAAAACGGAACCATTTAACACAAATACGGAGTCAATTTTGCCTTCTTTTTTCAGCCGCCTTGCGTGAAGAAAAATTCCTCCGTCCTGGTGTGTGAGCGAGTGATTGATGTAAATTCGATCGTGAGGTAACGCCGAGGAACCGATAGATTCTAAATTCACGTCAGAAACTTTTACTGGTGCAGACTTCATGTATTTGGCAAAGAATATGCGCTTCTCCGAGTACGTGGGGAACTTCACAATAATAGGTACAGCATTTGTTTTGCTCGTCGTACTGCCTGCTTTGCGTCGATTGCCTGCACGAGGTCTGAAGACATCGAGATATTGCGAGGGTGTATGACCAATTTTAAGAATTATTTTGCTCACAATTTCCCTGGTGTCTTCCTCATTTTGATATCGGATGCCTGTGACCACAATATCATTCTGCCGCTGACGCCTTTCAATTAGGTTCAGATTTACCTTCATACTAGCTCAGAAGTAATAGTTTTTCAAGTGCCACTAGCTGAGAGTTGATGCTAGATAGTGTTGATTGCATTGAGTTATATTTATCTTAAAATTTTTTAATGCAGCTTTTTAGATCATTGACCTTTTCAGACAGCATGTCTTGTGCAGCGATAAGCTGTGACAAATTGCTGTTAACCTCCGCAAGGTCATCAAATCTTGGAGATTTCCTATTACTTCTCACATCATCCGCCATAATGGAAAAAATAGCACTTAAAATACCGTAAATGAAGAAAAACTGAGATATATGTTTACTTATACTGTTACGAAGTGAAAAATAATTTTAAAGCACGGTTGGATAATACAATTTCTAGTTAGAGGTAGAGCGACACAAAGCCCGACTACTCACTTGCTGCTATTCTGAACTACTATACTTTCCTTAATTTCTCCACTCCAATTTCCTCCAGGTCATCCTGCAGTGACAACAACTAAAGTGAAATTAAAAGAAAATACATAAATTAGTACAGATTGATTAAAATAATGAATTAATAAGCAAACAATTTTTACAAAATATATGCAAAATCTGCCAAGAAACGAATTTCTTGGCAGTACAACAACAATTGCATGTAAATGCAACTATTGAAAATTATTGCTAAATTCATATATTGCGCATATTAAACATTTGCAGAACATGCAAATAAGTTTACATACGCAAATTACATGAATTTGCAACCTGTTGAAATTGAAAAAAATCAACAATTTGCACCATTCTTGACATTTCACAAATCATTTTCCAACATGAATAATTTATCAGAATTTGAATATTTCCTGCAAATTATTCATGCTGGAACTCACATATAATTAACAATAAACACTTAAAGAGTGACAAAATGTACTCATCTAGATAAAATATCTATAATTGTGGCGAAAAACACAAAAAACAACACGGCACTGACGAACTGAAATATCGCGATCGCGACTGTCAAATTGACTCGCGAAAAAGTCAACTTGGTGAAATCAAATGCGCGCAACCTGTTGAGCAAACTTAGAAAGCGCAAATTACACCAGGTAAGCAGATATTTAATAAAAAAGTGAAATTAATTCCCATAATGAGTGGGAAAGAGAAAGATGTGAGAATGAAAAGCAAGAAATCAGAGAAATATTTGCGTTCCACATTGGAAATTGTCATAATATGGCAGGGAGCCGCCATCCTGATAATTTCCGAAAAAAAGTAAAATATCTAAACAAATAAATTAGGAAAATTCGTGGATAATTTAAAATGAATTAGATGAAAGTAATGGGCACATTTTAAAGTAATCGTAAAAGTCGAGGAAGTACGAAAAGTATACTAAATTCGTATTTTCCTTGTGCAACCTATTGTAAAATGGCCGCTCAGAGGCTATAAAAAGGAGGCGAGTCCTAAGAACCCTATCATTTGTAATAGCGATCTTACATGCATAAGCATACGATCAAGTGGTTCTTCTTTTCAATTTCCAGTGTTTTTTCCATTTTCAGTAATTTAGCATAGGATAAAAGGTGCCAAATCTTAAGGTACATAATCACACATGCTTAAATTTGTGTGCAGTTGGTATTGGCGAACGGGCAATATTTGTAAATATAACTATTGTGTGGGAAACTAAAAAATAGTGTATAAATTTACTGGTTGGTTTCTTGCATAAATTTAAACACATGCCAAATCTGGCATTTTAATAAAACATGCAACGAAACAAAATAGTTAAACTAGCTTAAGAATTAAAGTGAATTGCAAGTAGTACATGAATAGTGGTAAATTCGCGCAAACTTCTAAAATTGCATTTAATTAAATATATGCCAAGATATGGCATGTTAATACACATGCAATTGGAATATAGACACAGAATTAAACCTTAAAGCGTAGTGAACTAATAATAAATTTAGATTTAGTGATTAATGTAAATTGGAAAAGAGATCAATAAAGGCAATAGTGAACACAAGCCCACATATCTCTAATTTTACGTACCGCTACACTTCCCACCTGAATGTTGTAATTTAATTGTGGTCATCAATTGCAGCTACATTACACAACAAAAACAGATTTCGGATTGATGATTTTCCCACATATAACACACCTCGCATTATACCCACAGTAATCGCAAGTGTATCCTTATCTTTGAATCCTGAAGCATATGATTATATTCTTCGTTCTTTCTTTTCCCACCAGATCCGTGATTTACTCAACTTATCAACTTGAATTTATGATTCTGTGTATTTTAAAGTAAAGTTAATTATTATAAACCGGTAAACATTTTTTCTTTACATAATTGATAGCTTATGTACGGACTTTTTTTATCGAAAAGATTTCTGCTTAGTGTGAATACAGTCAAGATCTTAATTAAAAGCAAGTTCTTATAAAAAAGATTGGAAATAGGCTCAATTATTTTCTTCAGCAAAATTAGTCGGGCGGAACTATTGTTAAGGACACTGTTGAGCGAGTGGAGAAAATTTAAATGGAATTCTGCATACCACTATGGGATATAACTGAAGCTTTGGATCGTCCAAATGTAAATAATGTAAATCATTCTTTGCTATTCTAAGTACTCAATACCCCTATTCCTTTATTATTGGTTTTTCTATAATGTAAATCTACCAGGTAACTTTCTATTATGCACCAAACACATTGCGTGTCTTTGGCTCGGATACCCAAATAAATAAATATTTATGTTTATTACACACTATTTCCATGATTTTAATAACCTTTTTTTTCTGTTTGCAAGAACTGGGAAAAATATGGAGATTTATTAATCAATCATTGTACTTGATACATATCGCCGTAATTTCTGATAATTTTGTAGTTTTTTTAATTATAGCGAATTGGTGCTTCTAATTTATTTCAAACAGCATTTGACTGAAAAACTACAGTTTGATAATTAGAAGTGTACACTATGATAGAACGATTTTTTAAATCCTGTCGTATATATGGTATTAACTGAAAAGGAAGTAGTGTGGGGGAATATGGAAAGAGCGAAGTTTCATTTGTATCTGCATATTGTGTCTAGGTTTGAATCCGCGGCTGTATGATTAAAGTTAAAAAAGAGAAAAAACTTAGAACTGTAGTGGGAAATAATATTTAAATAAAGTGTATGTTTGTAACTTACTGTATTTTGTTTGATGAAGTGGAGTACTTCTTTCCTCCTTGTCATCTTTAACCCGTGTTCATGAGAGCGATACGATACGTGCGATATTTTTGTGACGTCCTGCTTCTCTCTATAGATCTATTTCTATTTGACAGAGGTTTTTAAAGTGGACAGCTATAAGTTAATTTGTTTTGGCATTGTAGACTAAAGTAAATATTATTGTGAATCTCGAAATTCAAAGTTTTTATAATGGATAGACAGATGGTATTAAAAGCAGCACTATTAGTACTACTTACGAAAAAAAAAATTCTCCTGGAGCTTTCCACATCGAAGGCGCCTAAGCGGAAAAGTTATAAGAGGACAATTAAGGATTTTACCATACAGCAGTTAAGGAATTCATAATTGCTAATGAATTCTATTTTAAGGACTTCCTACGGATGACTCCCACACAGTTCAATAACTTTTTTTGTTAAAAATAATGGGGCTCACCATGGAGCAAAAAGCGTTCAAGAAAGACTGTGCATATCCTTAAGGTAATTCAATAATTAGTTATTTTAGAAAGCTTAGCAAAGATAATATTTAAACAGGTTTTTGGCTTCAGGGGATAGTGTGACGAGCACATCCTTTTTATTCAGGGTTGGAAAATCTACAGCCAGTGGAATTATTTGTGAGTGCATGGAGGCTATTTGTGAGTGCATGGAGGCTACTTGGGAGTGTCTTTCACCAGTTGTCTTTACTGCTTTGGATGACGAGTCATTCTCGCGAGTAGCTGAGGAGTTCGAACGCAAATGGCATATGCCAAATTGCATTGATGCAATTGATGGGAAGCATGTAGTAATTCAGGTAAGCTTTCAACTCCACTAATAATTTAAATTCTGTATGTCATCGTCTTAAGCTCCTCCGAAGAACGGTTCGAACTTCTATAACCACAAAAAACGTTCAGCATAGATTTACTGGCTGAAGCTGATGCATCCGCCAAATTTCTGTACTGCGACATTGGTGCCTTCGGGAAATAAAGTGACGGCGGAGTTCTGAAGGCATCGTCATTAGGTATGCTGATTGCGAAAGGATTTAAGTGAGTTGAATCTTGATTATTATTGTAAGATCGGGAACCATTAATACCCATATTTTCTTGTGGGAGATGCTGCATTTCCTACGGGACGTCATATTGCTCGTACATATTCCTTACGCGGAACGCTTTCCACATCGCCAAAAGTTTTTAATTTGCGAATCTCGCACGCACGACAATGCGTTGAGAGGTTCTTCGCAATATAAGTGCAGAGGTTCCAAATATTTCGAAAGCCTATAAAATTGAAAGTGGAAAACGTGGAGAGGGTTGTGAAAACAGCGGTATGCCTACATAATTGGCTTCCCTGTGATGCAATAGAATTTCCTGAAGACGATAATCTTCAATTCACTGAAGGACTGTCTGATGTGATAGGAAGCAGTTGTAAATAAGGGAAAAAATAAGACATAAATTGTTTAGTTTCACGATAGTTTTGGTTTTACTTAAAAAAATTAACAGTTACTTCATGCTTACAACTAATAATATTATACATAGAAAATCACACATTATTTCATCACCAGTTTGTACTTCAAAAGTTGATCACGTTGTTAATAATAATTCGCACTTATCATCACTGGTTTACTCATTTTCTATACTGGATAGAACCTCCATAATGGCCATTTGAGCCTTCAAGCCTTTCCTGCAGAGAAGCTATTCAGCCTGGACGCCACGTACATCCCGAAGTGCTTGTTTTGGCCCTTTGGTTGAGGCTCTCCCAGGGCTGACACCACACTCTGGATCTGCTCGTCCAGGTTAACCAGCTCATTATCAATGTGCCCCGCAGCATTCCCCTTACTTGTGTCTTCCCGAGTACGTTTGTTCATTGGAGACAAAGTGCAAGATGTTCTGTAATATAAAATATTAATAAGAATGTAAGTAATTATTTTTATTTTAACACACTCTCTCTGGGAAACAACATCATTTAAAAATAAAAGCTCGTCTGCGTATTTGTATTGATGTGTTTGCTTGGCTGCAGACCCAGATGGCAGATTGTTTTCCTTTCTGTTTCTAACAAAAGCAGTCCGGATATATAGCCGTTTCTTCCGTAGTTCACCTAAACGTGTCATTATTATTATTATTGTGTATTGTACAATTGATTGTTTTGTTGGTTACCAGGAAATTGTGTGGTCAATTCAAATCATTAAACATGTTCTAAAATTGTGTTATTCCTCAGAATACAATTCACGCACCCGCGCTTTCCACTTCTTCCTTGCTGCTAACAACCTGTGGCCCTGCCATAATTTCTTCTTTTACTGTAAAAATAATCAATTTGTTTTACTTCGCATTTTAAGTAGTTAAAATATTAATACTTAAATATTATAGTAAACTTGGGCATTCCTGTGGAGCTATAGCACCCGATTACAAATGTAAACAACAAAAACCTTGAGGTTAAAGTGAAAATAATAATTGTAAACAAACAAAAATGTTGAGGTTAAGGTGAAAATCGCACGAAACTAAAAGCATTGCTGCGATTAATTTTTGTATGGCACGAAACGTAGAAAGAGTAAGCATGTTCAGCGACAACTACATTGCTGCAGCCTCAGAGCTCCGTCGCATGCGATAAATCGCGTTTGCGAACAAGCCATTAGTATGCTGCCGTCAGTGGTAGCCGAAAAAATTTCTTCGCCTTTTTGATTTTATCCTAAGGAATATTATTGGTTTCTAATAGTCGCATTATGATAGGGGTGGACATAATTTGTCCACTTATGTCGACTGGAATCCCTAGAGTTGGAATTAATAGTTTTCCGTTGATTGGTGAGGGATTTTTAGACTGCGACGGAGGATTAGTCGGTAGGTTTTTAAATTGTGTTGGAGACTCAATTATGCCATCTTGATTGGTAGGATTGCTTCCTTTTGTTGACGTTGCTGCTTTGGGCTGGATGTCGTTTGCATTGGTTGCCTTTGGCCCTTTGACGGAAATTAATTCGCGCAATTCTGGTATGTCTAATGAAATATAATATGGCTTCCTTTGGAGTGGCTGCAATTTGTTTTATTGGACGACGTGTTTTTGTTTCCTATCATTTTCAGAGTTCGGAAGCGAGACTCGAGGTTTTTAATGTTTTTAATTCAGGTAGTTCAGTGCTACTCTGGAAACTTTCCTTACATAATTGGTGTGTGCGTCTGGGTGTAGTTTTTGCACTATCAAGTAGAGGATCATTGGATCCCAGTTCTTTGTTTCTACTACTAAGTTTTGTAGTGCTAATAACGCTTCGATTTTTTTGTCTAGTAGTCTTTTAATATTATCGGCGGTGTCATGGTGTATGGGTGGGAGAGACAATAGTTTCTTTAATTGTACGTTGACTAATTTTTGCTTATTTGAAAAGCATTCCTTTAGAAGCTGCAAAGTTGGCTGATAATTTGCATCGCATACTTCGTGATGCCTGAGCAATTTTTCAGCTTCTCCTATGAGATTTGTTTTTAGAAAGTACAATTTGGCACCGTCTCTTAAATAGTTTGTATTGTGTATGACCGAGTTTAATAGATCGTGGAATGAAACGCACGTAGAATATTTTCCATCAAATGTAGGAAGGTTAATCCTAGGGAGTCTTTCACTATTACATGAATTTGTGCTAGCAGATATTGTGTGAGTATGAGGAGGATTGTCGATAGACGGTGGTGTTAGTATATCTATATCCTCTTCCATACCTGCTGCTTTTCGTTATAATACTCCTGAATCTCGCTAAATATCTATTTTGTGAAATATTCTAATTATAGATCTTCTTCTCTTCATTCTCCGCTTTATTGGTCTATGTCGAGTTTGGAATTTTTTCCAATACTCGGTAAAAGTTTGTAAGCATTCTTCTGTCGAGCTAACAGTTTTCTTTCTGCGATCTCTCGAATGCTCTTTATATAGGCCTTCCATTAATCGCTTCGCTTCAAGTTGGGATTCCCTTGACTCTTACACAGAACTAATGGTTTCGTCGCCAACGTCAGACGATATTGATTCGCCATCTATACCCATTTTGTATAGAGGGACTTACTTTCTCTCACTGTGATGTGATAAGCAATATATATTCTCAATTTCATATTTTTTAATAGCTGAGCTTTCCAGCTCGAAGAAATCTGTGCTCAAGCGAAAGGAGATGCCGGTTTATAAAGAACAACTCAACTTTTCAAATTCATTCAAATACAAAAATTGTATTTCAATATGTAATGCCTAAAACTAATATGACAAAATTCAATTCCTAATAATCCCAATAATTCAAATAATTCAACTCTTACAAATTCTGGTGAAGAATACGTTCCGAGTAAATTATTAGACGAGAATGATTGATTCTGCTGTGGCTCGCCGACTTTTTATAGCCGCCGTGAGCCGCTACGTCTCTGTTTCATGTTGGGTTGCCCTGGCAACGCTCAAACTCAGAGTTACATTCCATTGAACTCCGACTGCGGCGAAACCAGATGACGTCATATCATGGAAATATCATTTTTACTACATTACAATATTGTAAATATACTGAAGTACGTGCAAAATGGTAAGTTTTCGTATTTTATATATTTTTTTATTGTAATGATGTTTTTTATATCTTTCAGGAAATATGTAAATGTAATTGGAAGAAATTTAGGACGGCGCTGGACCAAAGGGAGGAAGTTCTTATCATCAGATAAGTGTTTTTATTGATCTGTTTTAAGTTTTAAATTCTTTGTGTTTCTTTTTTGTTTTTTTCGTAGGAGAGGATGTTTCATCGAGAAATTTCAATGAAGTATGCGGGCTGAACACTCTACATGTAGTTTTATTTATTCCCTGGTAGACAACGCTCATCAGTTTACAAAATTTTATTACCGGTGCGGGCGGGGGCTCTTATGTTAACTAACACAATATTTTAGTCAAGTACGATAATGTGAGTGTATATTATGTGGTCTTACGACAACTAACTATTTTACTGACCGCGTCCATGAGGTTCTTCCCCAACTCATCTATCAGCTCATCAATAAATTGGTATGGACACTGATATGTAGATCTAGTGCATCTAATGTAAGAGTGAAATGGAGATAAATGATGCTGCGCTAAATATTTCCTTTGTCTTTTGCTATGCGCCTTCAAAGTGCGGACTGAATTTTATCTTTGTTTTTCATTCCTTTGTGAGAAGCGAAGCGAGGAAGATGAAATATAATTTAAAGTGGAGTGTAATTGAGGTCATCCAGTTCCAGTTAAGTTCAAGTATTTTGGAATCATTTGTAAGGAATTTGATCTATAGTATATTCCTGTTTAGAAAAAAAAAGTAAAAGAATAACTAATTTGTTGATGATATGTGTAATGGGTATATATTGTTGGTACTGTAGATTTGCCAAGTGAAAAGACGGACTTTTAAAATAAAACTTAATTTATTAAATCATTTTACTGATGGTACTAAAGTTGTGTTGTTAGCGGATGGACTGCTAAAAATCAACTCACTGCGAGTTATGACGGAACTGCTGTTCATTGCTGTTGAACGGTACACTCTTGGCGTGGTGATTAGAAAAATCTAGAATGCCAGTGCTGATGAGTGTCATCTGTCGTGATTGTAAGTTATCCGTATAGGATAATTTATTGCTTCGAATTTCGAAGGAAAGTGTTGTCGCTTCATCACTCCCCCTCATTGAAAAGTCCTAATTATAACTAATTTTAATTAAATTCATAGTGTGAGTTTACAAATTCATTCTGTCATTCTAAATTTATCTAAGTTTGAAATTTTAATCTGTGTAATAGGAGAAATTAATTGTGTGTTAATACATTTATACATGTTACAATTAACTATTAAATTGTTTACTAAGTGTTAAATTTTAAATGTTACTTTATTTCTTAAAGTTATTCTAGTTTCTCGTTCAGAAGGAAATGCATCTGCGTTTAATATGAATGCGCGTTTCAAACGGTCAAGAGAAATTAAACAATCTTTTCCATTCAGTTGTATTATGAAATGTTTACTATTTTTGTTTAAAACTTGAAATGGGCCTGTGTAGGGGGAGCTTAAGCTTCCTTTATACACATCTTCGCGTACAAATACGTGCGAGCATGTGTGTATATCTTGTGGGTAGAATATATTGCTTTGTTTTCTAGATAGAAGTTTCTGTGGTTTTACATTTCCTATCGTATCCTGGATTTCTTTTGCTAAAGTGGTAGTAATTCTGAAGTTGATAATTTTATTATCGGCTACTAGTTCGCCCGGTAGGCGTAAATGTTGCCCGTAAAGTAGCTGCGCGGGTGTGACACCACAATCTTCCACAACCGCTGATCTAATGCCTAGTAGGATCCAAGGCAAGTTATAGTACCAACTTTGGAACTTTGCTTTCTCGTATAGCGACTCTTAAAGGGAGGTTACGGTTCATGACGATGAAAAATTCAATTTTTTTTACATAATTTTCGTTCTTAAAGTGTTTAGAGCACGTGGGTAAAGGAACTTTTTCATATCTAAAGTATTTTAGAATTGACAGCCTGTTGAAAGCGCAACCGTCCGTCGGCTAGAAAATGAAAATTTTCGTTTTCTCCGTTAAACTTGAGAAGAGTAGAAGAGTAAAAAAGTGCGAATCGCCAGAGACGATAAAGGGTATCAGTTGTTGGTGTAGAGGGTTTTATTTTCTTTCTAGTCTATCTTCATGGATTCCAATCTCACATGGAAGGTGCATATAAACTTAAAGTCCTCGCGAGTCTGCTTTGGATGACGAGCCATTCTCGCGAGTAGCTGAGGAGTTCGAACGCAAATGGCATATGCCAAATTGCATTGATGCTATTGATGGAAGCATGTACTAATTCAAGTAAGATTTCAACTCCACTAATAATTTAAATGCTCTATGTCTTAAGCTCCTCTCAGAAGAACGGTTCGAACTTCTATGACTACAAAAAGACGTTGAGCATAGTTTTACTGGCTGAAGCTGATGCATCCGCCAAATTTCTGTACTGCGACAATGGTGGCTTCGCGAAACAAAGTGACGGCGGAGTTCTGAAGGCATCGTCATTAGGTATGCTGATTGCGAAAGGATTTAAGTGAGTTGAATCTTGATTATTATTGTAAAATCGTGAACCATTAACACAATGGTGTTTTTGTTTTCTTTCCAGAGATCCAATACCTCGTTCCGATATTTTATTGGGGGAGATGCTGCATTTCCTACGGGACGTCATATTGCTCGTCCATATTTCTTACGCGGAACGTTTTCCACATCGCAAAAAGTTTTTAATTTGCGAATCTCGCACGTACGACAATGCGTTGAAAGGTCCTTCGCAATATAGGTGCAGAGGTTCCAAATATTTCGAAAGCCTATACAATTGAAAGTGGAAAACGTGGAGAGGGTTGTGAAAACGTAATTGGCTTCCCTGCGATGCAATAGAATTTCCTGAAGACGATAGTCTTCAATTCACTGAAGGACTGTCTGATGTGACAGGTGGCAGCAGCAATACCCCAATGTTTGGAGGGACCGACTTGGCTAACTTGCTTAGCGATTTTTTTATGAATAAAGGTGCGCAGAGCTTTCAATGCAAGCAGTTCTAAAGAAAGGAAAAAATAAATAAAACATAAATTGATTAGTTTCACGATAGTTTTAGTTTTACTTAAAACAATTAACAGTTACTTCATGCTTACAACTAATAATATTATAAATAGAAAAATCACTTATTATTTCATCACATGTTTGTACTTCAAAAGTTGATCACGTTGTTAATAATAATTCGCACTTATCATCACTGGTTTACTCGTTTTCTATACTGGATAGAACCTCCATAATGGCCATTTGAGCCCTTGAAGCCTTTCCTGCAGGGAAGCTATTCAGCCTGGACGCCACGTACATCCAGAAGTGCTCGTTTTGGCCCTTTGATTGCGGCTCTGCCAGGGTTGACACCACACTCTTGATCTACTCGTCCAAGCTAACCAGCTCATCGTCAAGGTCCTCCGCAGCATTCCCCTTACTTGTGTCTTCCCGAGTACGTTTGTTCATTGGAGACAAAGTGCAAGATGTTCTGTAATATAAAATATTAAAGAATGTAGGTAATTATTTTTATTTTAACACACTCTCTCTGTGAACAACATCATTTAAAAATTAAAGCTCCTCTGCGTATTTGTATTGATGTGTTTGCTTGGCTGCAGACCCAGATGGCAGATTGTTTTCCTTTCTGTTTCTAACAAAAGCCGTCCGGATATATCGCCGTTTCTTCCGTAGATCACCTAAACGTGTCATTATTATTGTGTATTGTAAAATTAATTGTTTTGTTCGTTATCAGGAAATTTTGTGGTCAATTCCTCCCAAGCTCTGGCGATCTTATTCCTATCATGATACCGAGCTATCCTAGTATGCCAGAGACATGGTCGACCTTCAACTTCATGTATGAAGTCTACGATTACATCGTACCTTTCATGAAAATCTGTAAAAATCATTAAAAATGTTCTAAAATTGTGTTATTGCTCAGAATACAATTCACGTACCCGCGCTTTCCACTTCTTCCTTGCTGCTAACAACCTGTGGCCCTGCCATAATTTCTTCGTTTGCTGTAAAAATAATTAATTTGTTTTACTTCGAATTTTAAGTGGTTACAATATTAATACTTACATATTATAGTAAACTTCGACATTCCTGTGGAGCTATACCACCCGATTACAAATGCAAACAATATAAATCTTGAGGTTAAAGTGAAAATAATAATTGTAAACAAACAAAAATGTTGAGGTTAAGGTGAAAATCGCACCAAACTAAAAGCATTGCTGCGATTAATTATTATGGCACGAAACGTAGAAAGAGTAAGCATGTTCAGAGATAACTACATTTCTGCAGCCAATCAGAGCTCCGTCGCATACGATGAATCGTGTTTGAGAACAAGCCATTAGTATGCTGCCGTCAGAGAGTGGTAGCCGAAAAAATTTCTTCGCCTTTTTGATTCTATCCTTCAGAATATTGTTGGTTTCTAATAGTCGGATTATGATAGGGGTGGACATAATTTGTCCACTTATGTCGACTGGAATCCCTAGAGTTGGAATTAATAGTTTTCCGTTGATTGGTGAGGGATTTTTAGACTGCGACGGAGGATTAGTCGGTAGGTTTTTAAATTGTGTTGGAGACTCGATTATGCCATCTTGATTGGTAGGATTGCTTCCTTTTGCTGACGTTGCTGCTTTGGGCTGGATGTCGTTTGCATTGGTTGCCTTTGGCCCTTTGACGGAAATTAATTCGCGCAATTCTGGTATGTCTAATGAAATATAATATGGCTTTCTTTGGAGTGGCTGCAATTTGTTTTATTGGACGACGTGTTTTTGTTTCCTATCATTTTCAGAGTTCGGAAGCGAGATTCGAGGTTTTTAATGTTTTTAATTCAGGTAGTTCAGTGCTATTCTGCAAACTTTCCTCACATAATTGGTGTGTTCGTCTGGGTGTAGTTTTTGCACTATCAAGTAGAGGATCATTGGATCCCAGTTCTTTGTTTCTACTACTAAGTTTTGTAGTGCTAATAACGCTTCGGTTTTTTGTCTAGTAGTCTTTTAATATTATCGGCGGTGTCATGGTGTATGGGTGGGAGAGACAATAGTTTCTTTAATTGTACGTTGACTAATTTTTGCTTATTTGAAAAGCATTCCTTTAGGAGCTGCAAAGTTGGCTGATAATTTGCATCGCATACTTCGTGATGCCTGAGCAATTTTTCAGCTTCTCCTATGAGATTTGTTTTAGAAAGTACAATTTGGCACCGTCTCTTAAATAGTTTGTATTGTGTATGACCGAGTTTAATAGATCATGGAATGAAATCCACGTAGAATATTTTCCATCAAATGTAGGAAGGTTAATCCTAGGGAGTCTTTCACTATTACATGAATTTGTGCTAGCAGATATTGTGTGAGTATGAGGAGGATTGTCGATAGATGGTGGTGTTAGTATATCTATATCCTCTTCCATACCTGCTGCTTTTCGTTATAATACTCCTGAACCTCGCTAAATATCTATTTTGTGAAATATTCTAATTATAAATCTTCTTTTCTTCATTCTCCGTTTTATTGGTCTATGTCGAGTTTGGAATTTTTTCCAATACTCGGTAAACGTTTGTAAGCATTCTTCTGTCGAGCTAACAGTTTTCGTTTTGCGATCTCTCGAATGCTCTTTATATAGGCCTTCCATTAATCCCTTGGCTTCAAGTTGGGATTCCCTTGACTCTTACACAGAGCTAATGGTTTCGTCGCCAACGTCAGACGATATTGATTCGCCATCTATACCCATTTTGTATAGAGGGACTTACTTTCTCTCACTGTGATGTGATATGCAATATATATCTCAATTTCATATTTTTTAATAGCTGAGCTTTCCAGCTCGAAGAAATCTGTGCTCAAGCGAAAGGACATGCCGGTTTATAAAGAACAACTCAACTTTTCAAATTCATTCAAATACAAAAATTGTATTTCAATATGTAATGCCTAAAACTAATATGACAAAATTCAATTCCTAATAATCCCAATAATTCAAATAATTCAACTCTTACAAATACTTTAATATAATACAGTAATTTAAAAAGAAATCCAATATAGTTAAAAAATGCCCACACCGTGGCTTGTTTCATTTATTTCTGAAAAAAAAAGAAGAAACGCACTATGAAATTCACGGATAAATTCAATAGAATAATATTGTTCAAAATATACTTCAACCTGTGGGCCTTTCTAAGGAAATTGAAAACGATGTTGCAAGTACCTGTATTGAGTGCTGCACTGTGAGCAGAATTGGTTTTATGGTGGTGTGGAAACAAAATTGAGGTGCCGTAAAGGCGGAACAAAATGGAAGTTTTGTCTCTGATGCCCATGTGAGCACGGTAATAAAAGCAGAAGTAGATTTCTACAGCCGGAGTAAATTCCTGCTCAGGTGTAGAACGGAACGGAAATGAAGCACAAGTAAGTTTCTGCAGCAGGGGTAATTTTCAGCTTAGATGTAGGATGGAATTGAAGCAGAAATAAATTTCTGCAGCAGGAGTAAATTCCTGCTTAGATGGTGGATAAGATGAAACAGAAGTAAATTTCTGCAGTAGGAGTAAATTCCCACTTAGGTGGCGGATGGAATTAAAGCAGAAGTAAATTTCTGCAGTAGGAGTAAATTCCTACATAGGTGAAGAACGGAATTGAAACATAAGTACATTTCTGCAGGAGGAGTAAATTCCTACTTAGATGGAAGCAAAAATTTGATTTTTTGCGAAGGATATGAAACTGATTAAATTCTGGTGAAGAATACGTTCCGAGTAAATTATTAGACGAGAATGGCTGATTCTGCTGTGGCTCGCCGACTTTTTATAGCCGCCGTGAGCCGCTACGTCTCTGTTTCATGATGGGTTGCCCTGGCAACGCTCAAACTCAGAGTTGCATTCCATTGAACTCCGACTGCGGCGAAACCAGATGACGTCATATCATGGAAATATCATTTTTACTACATTACAATATTGTAAATATACTGAAGTACGTGCAAAATGGTAAGTTTTCGTATTTTATATATTTTTTTATTGTAATGATGTTTTTTATATCTTTCAGGAAATAAATGTAATTGGAAGAAATTTAGGACGGCGCTGGACCAAAGGGAGGAAGTTCTTATCATCAGATAAGTGTTTTTCTTGATCTGTTTTAAGTTTTAAATTCTTTGGGTTTCTTTTTTGTTTTTTTCGTAGGAGAGGATGTTTCATCGAGGAATTTCAATGAAGTATGCGGACTGAACACTCTACATGTAGTTTTATTTATTCCCTGGTAGACAACGCTCATCAGTTTACAAAATTTTATTACCGGTGCGGGCGGGGGCTCTTATGTTAACTAACACAATATTTTAGTCAAGCACGATAATGTGAGTGTATATTATGTGGTCTTACGACAACTAACTATTTCTTCCCCAACTCATCTATCAGCTCATCAATAAATTGGTATGGATACTGATATGTAGATCTAGTGCATCTAATGTACGAGTGAAATGGAGATAAATGATGCTGCGCTAAATATTTCCTTTGTCTTTTCTATGCGCCTTCAAAGTGCGGACTGAATTTTATCTTTGTTTTTCATTCCTTTGTGAGAAGCGAAGCGAGGAAGATGAAATATAATTTAAAGTGGAGTGTAATTGAGGTCATCCAGTTCCAGTTAAGTTCAAGTATTTTGGAATCATTTGTAAGGAATTTGATGGATAGTATAATCCTGTTTAGAAAAAAAAAGTAAAAGAATAACTAATTTGTTGATGATATGTGTAATGGGTGTATATTGTTGGTACTGTAGATTTGCCAAGTGAAAAGACGGACTTTTAAAATAAAACTTAATTTATTAAATCATTTTACTGATGGCACTAAAGTTGTGTTGTTGGCGGATGGACTGCTAAAAATCAACTCATTGCGAGTTATGACGGAACTGCTGTTCATTGCTGTTGAACGGTACACTCCTGGCGAGGTGATTAGAAAAATCTAGAATGCCAGTGCTGATGAGTGTCATCTGTCGTGATTGTAAGTTATCCGTATTGGATAATTTATTACTTCGAATTTCGAAGGAAAGTGTTGCCGCTTCATCACTCCCCCTCATTGAAAAGTCCTAATTATAACTAATTTTAATTAAATTCATAGTGTGAGTTTACAAATTCATTCTGTCATTCTAAATTTATCTAAGTTTGAAATTTTAATCTGTGTAATAGGAGAAATTAATTGTGTGTTAATACATTTATACATTTTATTTATAAATTCAAATTTTCAAAATTCCTGATAATTACTTTTATTTATTATATATTCCATGTTACAATTAACTATTAAATTGTTTACTAATTGTTAAATTTTAAATGTTACTTTATTTTTTAAAGTTATTCTAGTTTCTCGTTCAGAAGGAAATGCATCTGCGTTTAATATGAATGCGCGTTTCAAACGGTCAAGAGAAATTAAACAATCTTTTCCATTCAGTTGTATTATGAAATGTTTACTATTTTTGTTTAAAACTTGAAATGGGCCTGTGTAGGGGGAGCTTAAGCTTCCTTTATACACATCTTCGCGTACAAATACGTGCGAGCATGTGTGTATATCTTGTGGGTAGAATATATTGCTTTGTTTTCTAGATAGAAGTTTCTGTGGTTTTACATTTCCTATCGTATCCTGGATTTCTTTTGCTAAAGTGGTAGTAATTCTGAAGTTGATAATTTTATTATCGGCTACTAGTTCGCCCGGTAGGCGTAAATGTTGCCCGTAAAGTAGCTGCGCGGGTGTGACACCACAATCTTCCACAACCGCTGATCTAATGCCTAGTAGGATCCAAGGCAAGTTATAGTACCAACTTTGGAACTTTGCTTTCTCGTATAGCGACTCTTAAAGGGAGGTTACGGTTCATGACGATGAAAAATTCAATTTTTTTTACATAATTTTCGTTCTTAAAGTGTTTAGAGCACGTGGGTAAAGGAACTTTTTCATATCTAAAGTATTTTAGAATTGACAGCCTGTTGAAAGCGCAACCGTCCGTCGGCTAGAAAATGAAAATTTTCGTTTTCTCCGTTAAACTTGAGAAGAGTAGAAGAGTAAAAAAGTGCGAATCGCCAGAGACGATAAAGGGTATCAGTTGTTGGTGTAGAGGGTTTTATTTTCTTTCTAGTCTATCTTCATGGATTCCAATCTCACATGGAAGGTGCATATAAACTTAAAGTCCTCGCGAGTCTGCTTTGGATGACGAGCCATTCTCGCGAGTAGCTGAGGAGTTCGAACGCAAATGGCATATGCCAAATTGCATTGATGCTATTGATGGAAGCATGTACTAATTCAAGTAAGATTTCAACTCCACTAATAATTTAAATTCTCTGTGTCTTGTAACGGCTATAATATTCTTCCTTATTCGCAAAATTCTATTTTCGAGTATCTTGGGCAACAGGGCATGTGTAATCATCATTAGTCAGATGCATCCCAAACCCAGTCCCTGGAAAAAATAATTTAATTAAAGTAAATGAACTTCTTATCCAAATACACAGGAAAAAAAAAATTTTTTTTATTATAATAAATTCTTGCCAAATAAAGTCAGTAAATTGAGTCCAAGCGGAAATCAATCGCGAGAAACTCAATAAAATAAATCGCCCACTAAACGTTTCTTTTGGAAGAGAAAGAAGGTAAAAACAAAGAAAATGCAATTTGAGCATTTCCGATCACCCAACAAAGGTGCTGATCAATCAGGGGCAATGCACTTGGGTAATTTTCCCTCGTATCGTTTTTTCGGTATGTGGCGATCGAAACCCCACATAGTAAAGCAATCGATGGAAGAAAGATCTTCCGCGGGAGCTCGTCCAGTTTTGTGTTTTGTTTTTCGTTCGTCTTGTGCGCCCTTATAGAATTTGAAAAAAAAAATCAAAACAGAAGTAGTAGTGACAATAATAATATTTCTTTAAATAAAGACCGGGCATCGAGCAATTGTGCGTGCATGCCGGAAATATTGAAACGTTTAGTTTACATTTTTCTTTCTATAAATTTATTTGTGGATGTGACTCGATAGTTACTGAGTGACAGCATAAGCTCTTTTTTCTGCCCTCAAAGAAGGGAATTTTAGATAAATCTAAGGTGAGGTGTGATTACTTGCTCATTGCCGGGAAAAATTTATTTAGTGAGGTTTCTTCTTTCTGTTGGTTTCGAGTACAGATATCAGGTGACAGTCTTTGTCCTGCACGGTGTGGATCAGTTCCGGAGGGAAAGGACAAAGTAACAAACAAACAAAAAGTACAGAAATCGGCCAGTGAAGTTTGCGCAGCATCGATAGGGCCAAACCTGGCGCCTTCTAGAGCGCCCAAAGATTTCCTTGTGATTAAACACCATCCAAAATCATCGTCGGAACTTGATAGTGGAACGGAGGAGAAACCAGCAAAATCCACTGATAGGAGAAAACGAAAAAAAAAAATCCCAAGAGCAAGCAGGAGAAATTTCTTATCTTTTTTTGTTGTTGTTTTGTTTTCACAGCGTTAATCACCAGGCCGCTGAAGCGCTTCATCGCCGGGAGATTGACAAGTAAGTACATTTACGACAAATTAATTGTAATGTGAGTAGATTGTGTTGTTTTTTTTCTTCTCCTTGTCTTCTCGGGGTTATAGGCTAATTCTGTATTTCTTCCTCTGTTCGTTTATTTCAACTTTTTTTTTTATATATATATATATATATTAGCAATGGAGTCGGAATTTGGCGATCTCCTTTTTTTTTTCTTTTCTCTATAGAAATCTAAATTAGTACATTAGTATATTAACGTAGTGCTTTTTGTTTTGCGAAATATTATATTGAAGTAGTTTTTTTGTTTTGCGAAGTATTTCCGGATAGGTAGTACGTATATATACATATATCTGTATACATGTGAGCTACCATCATACTTCCACTTAGCGATCTTTATTTTTTTGTTTTTTTTATATAGATTCCTAGAATAGTGTATTAATGTAATGGTTAATTTGGATTAGCGAATTCTTTCATAGCGATTTTTTTTTCTCTTTATTTTATTTTTTTTATTTTAAATGTTTCTTTGATATAATGTATACATACTCACGTATTAGCTTGATTAGCAATATATACGCTAGTACAGTGACGTAGTTTTTTTTCTATGTATCTATGTACACGCATCATGATTATCAATATATAGGCTAGTATAGTAACTTAATGTTTTTTTTTTCTTAATATATCTATACCTACATATATACCCGCTTATGGTTCATGAATTGATTTACAAATACCCATACATTACGCCTTTGACTAGTAGTGTGACCCTTTTTACTTTTGTGCGTGTTCGGGGAAATAAATAAATAATAATGGCCATGTGCTAAGTTTCATGTTTTCGTTTGGTGTCGGGTTTGGTTAAGGTTTTGGGGAAGCTCGAGATGCCGGGAGGATAAAGTAACTGGCAGGCTCACCTAGGAGTATGAAGAGGGCAGTGGTGGGTGATGCAGGTAGCCCAGTGTGACCCATCATTCTAATTGGTGTCACCTCTTATCGTCAAGCCTTTTTTTTTGTTTTTGGTCTTAATTTCATTTGTGTCTATTTCTTTCTACCTTCCAAAGGTACAGCAATAGGTAGTTGATCGGAGAGCAAAGAACCTACCCAAGCCCTGAGCTTGAGCCGGCAAAAGTCTGTACCTGCTCATCTAAAGGTCAACCCTCAATGTCCCTAAATACCAACCAAGGGGCAAAAAGTAGCCACAGCAAGTCATCTGTCTCGCTGAGTTCGAAGGTCGGGAAGCGGCCACGCTCAGAGGGGAACATGACTGGCTTAGCCGGTTACAGTCTTAAGCTCCTCTCAGAAGAACGGTTCGAACTTCTATGACTACAAAAAGACGTTGAGCATAGTTTTACTGGCTGAAACTGATGCATCCGCCAAATTTCTGTACTGCGACAATGGTGGCTTCGCGAAACAAAGTGACGGCGGAGTTCTGAAGGCATCGTCATTAGGTATGCTGATTGCGAAAGGATTTAAGTGAGTTGAATCTTGATTATTATTGTAAAATCGTGAACCATTAACACAATGGTGTTTTTGTTTTCTTTCCAGAGATCCAATACCTCGTTCCGATATTTTATTGGGGAAGATGCTGCATTTCCTACGGGACGTCATATTGCTCGTCCATATTTCTTACGCGGAACGTTTTCCACATCGCAAAAAGTTTTTAATTTGCGAATCTCGCACGCACGACAATGCGTTGAAAGGAAGGACTGTCTGATGTGACAGGTGGCAGCAGCAATACCCCAATGTTTGGAGGGACCGACTTGGCTAACTTGCTTAGCGATTTTTTTATGAATAAAGGTGCGCAGAGCTTTCAATGCAAGCAGTTCTAAAGAAAGGAAAAAATAAATAAAACATAAATTGATTAGTTTCACGATAGTTTTAGTTTTACTTAAAACAATTAACAGTTACTTCATGCTTACAACTAATAATATTATAAATAGAAAAATCACTTATTATTTCATCACATGTTTGTACTTCAAAAGTTGATTACGTTGTTAATAATAATTCGCACTTATCATCACTGGTTTACTCGTTTTCTATACTGGATAGAACCTCCATAATGGCCATTTGAGCCCTTGAAGCCTTTCCTGCAGGGAAGCTATTCAGCCTGGACGCCACGTACATCCAGAAGTGCTCGTTTTGGCCCTTTGATTGCGGCTCTGCCAGGGCTGACACCACACTCTTGATCTACTCGTCCAAGCTAACCAGCTCATCGTCAAGGTCCTCCGCAGCATTCCCCTTACTTGTGTCTTCCCGAGTACGTTTGTTCATTGGAGACAAAGTGCAAGATGTTCTGTAATATAAAATATTAAAGAATGTAGGTAATTATTTTTATTTTAACACACTCTCTCTGTGAACAACATCATTTAAAAATTAGAGCTCCTCTGCGTATTTGTATTGATGTGTTTGCTTGGCTGCAGACCCAGATGGCAGATTGTTTTCCTTTCTGTTTCTAACAAAAGCCGTCCGGATATATCGCCGTTTCTTCCGTAGATCACCTAAACGTGTCATTATTATTGTGTATTGTAAAATTAATTGTTTTGTTCGTTACCAGGAAATTTTGTGGTCAATTCCTCCGAAGCTCTGGCGATCTTATTCCTATCATGATACCGAGCTATCCTAGTATGCCAGAGACATGGTCGACCTTCAACTTCATGTATGAAGTCTACGATTACATCGTACCTTTCATGAAAATCTGTAAAAATCATTAAAAATGTTCTAAAATTGTGTTATTGCTCAGAATACAATTCACGTACCCGCGCTTTCCACTTCTTCCTTGCTGCTAACAACCTGTGGCCCTGCCATAATTTCTTCGTTTGCTGTAAAAATAATTAATTTGTTTTACTTCGCATTTTAAGTGGTTACAATATTAATACTTACATATTATAGGAAACTTCGACATTCCTGTGGAGCTATACCACCCGATTACAAATGCAAACAATAGAAATCTTGAGGTTAAAGTGAAAATAATAATTGTAAACAAACAAAAATGTTGAGGTTAAGGTGAAAATCGCACCAAACTAAAAGCATTGCTGCGATTAATTATTGTATGGCACGAAACGTAGAAAGAGTAAGCATGTTCAGAGATAACTACATTTCTGCAGCCAATCAGAGCTCCGTCGCATACGATGAATCGTGTTTGAGAACAAGCCATTAGTATGCTGCCGTCAGAGAGTGGTAGCCGAAAAAATTTCTTCGCCTTTTTGATTTTATCCTACAGAATATTGTTGGTTTCTAATAGTCGGATTATGAGAGGGGTGGACATAATTTGTCCACTTATGTCGACTGGAATCCCTAGAGTTGGAATTAATAGTTTTCCGTTGATTGGTGAGGGATTTTTAGACTGCGACGGAGGATTAGTCGGTAGGTTTTTAAATTGTGTTGGAGACTCGATTATGCCATCTTGATTGGTAGGATTGCTTCCTTTTGTTGACGTTGCTGCTTTGGGCTGGATGTCGTTTGCATTGGTTGCCTTTGGCCCTTTGACGGAAATTTGTTTTATTGGACGACGAGTTTTTGTTTCCTATCATTTTCAGAGTTCGGAAGCGAGATTCGAGGTTTTTAATGTTTTTAATTCAGATAGTTCAGTGCTACTCTGCAAACTTTCCTCACATAATTGGTGTGTTCGTCTGGGTGTAGTTTTTGCACTATCAAGTAGAGGATCATTGGATCCCAGTTCTTTGTTTCTACTACTAAGTTTTGTAGTGCTAATAACGCTTCGGTTTTTTTGTCTAGTAGTCTTTTAATATTATCGGCGGTGTCATGGTGTATGGGTGGGAGAGACAATAGTTTCTTTAATTGTACGTTGACTAATTTTTGCTTATTTGAAAAGCATTCCTTTAGGAGCTGCAAAGTTGGCTGATAATTTGCATCGCATACTTCGTGATGCCTGAGCAATTTTTCAGCTTCTCCTATGAGATTTGTTTTTAGAAAGTACAATTTGGCACCGTCTCTTAAATAGTTTGTATTGTGTATGACCGAGTTTAATAGATCATGGAATGAAATCCACGTAGAATATTTTCCATCAAATGTAGGAAGGTTAATCCTAGGGAGTCTTTCACTATTACATGAATTTGTGCTAGCAGATATTGTGTGAGTATGAGGAGAATTCTCGATAGACGGTGGTGTTAGTATATCTATATCCTCTTCCATACCTGCTGCTTTTCGTTATAATACTCCTGAACCTCGCTAAATATCTATTTTGTGAAATATTCTAATTATAGATCTTCTTCTCTTCATTCTCCGTTTTATTGATCTATGTCGAGTTTGGAATTTTTTCCAATACTCGGTAAACGTTTGTAAGCATTCTTCTGTCGAGCTAACAGTTTTCTTTTTGCGATCTCTCGAATGCTCTTTATATAGGCCTTTCATTAATCCCTTCGCTTCAAGTTGGGATTCCCTTGACTCTTACACAGAGCTAATGGTTTCGTCGCCAACGTCAGACGATATTGATTCGCCATCTATACCCATTTTGTATAGAGGGACTTACTTTCTCTCACTGTGATGTGATAAGCAATATATATTCTCAATTTCATATTTTTTAATAGCTGAGCTTTCCAGCTCGAAGAAATCTGTGCTCAAGCGAAAGGAGATGCCGGTTTATAAAGAACAACTCAACTTTTCAAATTCATTCAAATACAAAAATTGTATTTCAATATGTAATGCCTAAAACTAATATGACAAAATTCAATTCCTAATAATCCCAATAATTTAAATAATTCAACTCTTACAAATACTTTAATATAATACAGTAATTTAAAAAAAAATCCAATATAGTTAAAAAATGCCCACACCGTGGCTTGTTTCATTTATTTCGGAAAAAAAAAGAAGAAAGCGCACTATGAAATTCACGGATAAATTCAATAGAATAATATTGTTCAAAATATACTTCAACCTGTGGGCCTTTCTAAGGAAATTGAAAACGGTGTTGCAAGTACCTGTATTAAGTGCTGCAGTGTGAGCAGAATTGGTTTTATGTTTGTGTGGAAACAAAATTGAGGTGCCGTAAAGGCGGAACCAAATGGAAGGTTTGTCTCTGATGCCCATGTGAGCACGGTAATAAAAGCAGAAGTAGATTTCTACAGCCGGAGTAAATTCCTGCTCATGTGTAGAACGGAACGGAAATGAAGCACAAGTAAGTTTCTGCAGCAGGAGTAATTTTCAGCTTAGATGTAGGATGGAATTGAAGCAGAAATAAATTTCTGCAGCAGGAGTAAATTCCTGGTTAGATGGTGGATAAGATGAAACAGAAGTAAATTTCTGCAGTAGGAGTAAATTCCCACTTAGGTGGCGGATGGAATTAAAGCAGAAGTAAATTTCTGCAGTAGGAGTAAATTCCTACATAGGTGAAGAACGGAATTGAAACATAAGTACATTTCTGCAGGAGGAGTAAATTCCTACTTAGATGGAAGCAAAAATTTGATTTTTTGCAAAGGATATGAAACTGATTAAATTCTGGTGAAGAATACGTTCCGAGTAAATTATTAGATGAGAATGGCTGATTCTGCTGTGGCTCGCCGACTTTTTATAGCCGCCGTGAGCCGCTACGTCTCTGTTTCATGTTGGGTTGCCCTGGCAACGCTCAAACTCAGAGTTGCAATCCATTGAACTGCGACTGCGGCGAAACCAGATCACGTCATATCATGGAAATATCATTTTTACTACATTACAATATTGTAAATATACTGAAGTACGTGCAAAATGGTAAGTTTTCGTATTTTACATATTTTTTTATTGTAACGATGTTTTTTATATCTTTCAGGAAATAAATGTAATTGGAAGAAATTTAGGACGGCGCTGGACCAAAGGGAGGAAGTTCTTATCATCAGATAAGTGTTTTTCTTGATCTGTTTTAAGTTTTAAATTCTTTGTGTTTCTTTTTTGTTTTTTTCGTAGGAGAGGATGTTTCATCGAGGAATTTCAATGAAGTATGCGGACTGAACACTCTACATGTAGTTTTATTTATTCCCTGATAGACAACGCTCATCAGTTTACAAAATTTTATTACCGGTGCGGGCGGGGGCTCTTATGTTAACTAACACAATATTTTAGTCAAGTACGATAATGTGAGTGTATATTATGTGGTCTTACGACAACTAACTATTTTACTGATCGCGTCGATGAGGTTCTTCCCCAACTCATCTATCAGCTCATCAATAAATTGGTATGGATACTGATATGTAGATCTAGTGCATCTAATGTACGAGTGAAATGGAGATAAATGATGCTGCGCTAAATATTTCCTTTGTCTTTTGCTATGCGCCTTCAAAGTGCGGACTGAATTTTATCTTTGTTTTTCATTCCTTTGTGAGAAGCGAAGCGAGGAAGATGAAATATAATTTAAAGTGGAGTGTAATTGAGGTCATCCAGTTCCAGTTAAGTTCAAGTATTTTGGAATCATTTGTAAGGAATTTGATGGATAGTATATTCCTGTTTAGAAAAAAAAGTAAAAGAATAACTAATTTGTTGATGATATGTGTAATGGGTATATATTGTTGGTACTGTAGATTTGCCAAGTGAAAGGACGGACTTTTAAAATAAAACTTAATTTATTAAATCATTTTACTGATGGTACTAAAGTTGTGTTGTTGGCGGATGGACTGCTAAAAATCAACTCATTGCGAGTTATGACGGAACTGCTGTTCATTGCTGTTGAACGGTACACTCTTGGCGTGGTGATTAGAAAAATCTAGAATGCCAGTGCTGATGAGTGTCATCTGTCGTGATTGTAAGTTATCCGTATTGGATAATTTATTACTTCGAATTTCGAAGGAAAGTGTTGCCGCTTCATCACTCCCCCTCATTGAAAAGTCCTAATTATAACTAATTTTAATTAAATTCATAGTGTGAGTTTACAAATTCATTCTGTCATTCTAAATTTATCTAAGTTTGAAATTTTAATCTGTGTAATAGGAGAAATTAATTGTGTGTTAATACATTTATACATTTTATTTATAAATTCAAATTTTCAAAATTCCTAACAATTACTTTTAATTATTATATATTCCATGTTACAATTAACTATTAAATTGTTTACTAAGTGTTAAATTTTAAATGTTACTTTATTTTTTGAAGTTATTCTAGTTTCTCGTTCAGAAGGAAATGCATCTGCGTTTAATATGAATGCGGGTTTGAAATTAAACAATCTTTTCCATTCAGTTGTATGTTGAAATGTTTACTATTTTTGTTTAAAGCTTGAAATGGGCCTGTGTAGGGGAAGCTTAAGATTCCTTTATACACATCTTCGCGTACAAATACGTGCAAGCATGTGCGTATATCTTGTGGGATGAATATATTGCTTTGTTTTCTAGATCGCTGTGGTTTTACATTTCCTATCACGTCTTGGATTTCTTTTGCTAAAGTGGTAGTAATTCTGAAGTTGATAATTTTATTATTGGCTACTAGTTCGCCCGGTAGGCGTAAATGTTGCTCGCAAAGTAGCTACGCGGGTGTGACACCTCAATCTTCCATAACCGCTGATCTAATGCCTAGTAGGATCCAAGGCAAGTTATAGTACCAACTTTTGGAATCTTTGCTTGCTCATATAGCGACTTTTAACTGCCTATGGAACCTTTCTATCGAACCGTTTGATTGTGAGTGATATGTGTTTGTGCGAATGCGTTGACTGCCTAGTATTGCTGATAAGTCCCTAAACATAGCAGATTCAAATTGAGAGCCTTGATCTGTGGTCAAAGTTTTGGGAACTCCGTATCGTGCGGCCCAGGTCAGGCCAATGAGAAAAGCGATCCTTTATTGTAAGTAGGTACGTAAATCCGTTGGATGGTGGAAGCGGTCCAACTAAATCCATGTGGATGTGCCCAAATCTTCCAATTGGAACATCGATTTTTACATGTGGTGATATTAAGTGTCAATTGACGTTTGATTTTTGGCACGACACACAAGTTTTAGCCCATCGGTTGATGTCAACATTCATTTTAGGCCAGAAATATTTTGGCGTGATCAGTTTTCTCGTAGCTCTAATGCCTGGATGTGAAAGAGAGTGCAGACAATCGAAAATAATTCGACGAAGGGACTCGGGTACATATGGTCTATTTTGACTGGTAGCAGTTTCACAGAATATAGATTATTCTTCTAAAGGAACAAAATTTTTTTCAATTTTGTAAAGTGACCCTGTCTGCTTGCTTTTACTGTTTTTCAAAATTTCTTTGAGTTCATCATCTTTTTCTTGTTTATTAACTAAAATTGAGAAATCAATTTTTGACTGTCCGACTGTACCTATATAGGCTCTTGATAGAGTGTCTGAAATAATATTACGATTGCCTTTAATGTAGCGGGTGTCATTTGTTAGTTCTGAGATGAAACTAAGATGATTTATGTGGCGAGAGGATTTTTCGGTTTTAGAACATGTCGCCTTCGTAAGCGGTTTATGGTCTGCGTAAATTGCAAAATCTTTGCCTTCTACGAAATATCGAAATCTTTTGGTGGCTAAATAGGCTGCTATGTGCTCCCTATCAAAAGTGGAGTATCTTTTTTCGGACTTCTGGAGCTTTTTGGGAAAGAAGCTAAGGGGTTCCCAGTACCCTTGGGACTTACTCTGTTGCAGGACGGCGCCAATGGCGTCATTCGATACATCCACCCAAAGGCTTATTTTTGCGGTTGGGTTGGGGTGAACGAGGAGCGTGTGGCTTTCTAAAGTTGATTTGATGGTCTTAAAAGCAGTATCGTGCATTTGGCTCCAATTGAAATTAGTTTTGCATTTTGTGTTGAAACTGGGTTTTTTAAGGAGGCCATATATGGGTGCTGCGTATGCTGTGAAATTTGGTATGAAACGGTTATAAAAGTTGACCATTCCTAAGAAGCGTTGGAGCTTTTTTTAGTGTTTGGGGTTGGAAAATCCGAAATAGCTTGTACTCTGTCTTTTGCCGGAGCAATGCCATTTTCTGAGATTAAATGTCCCAGAAAATCTATTTGTGAAACGCCGAAAACGCATTTTAATGGGTTAACATTAATTCGTTATTTTTGAAAAAGGTGCGTAAATGCTCTTTATGCTCGTGCTCATTTTTGCTGCCTATGAGAATATCATCGACGTAAGCAAACGTGAAATCCAAACCCGTTAGTACTTCATTAATGAAGCGCTGAAAGGTCTGGGCCCCATTTTACACGCCGAAAGGCATCCGTAAAAATTCGAATAAACCGAAAGGGGTAATTACTGCCGTTTTATAAATGTCTTCGGGGGCGACCGGGATCTGATGATACGCCCTTATAAGATCAATTTTTGAATACAATTTGCAGCCGTGAAGGTTTATTGTGCAGTCATGAATGTTAGACAGAGGGTATTTGTCGAAAACTGTACTAGCATTCAATTGTCGATAATCCCCGCATGGTCGGAGACTTGTTGAGTTTTTTTTTTTCAGACCATGTGTAAGGGCGAGGCTACTGAAGAAGATCAAAGCCGACATATGCCTAATCTAACCATTAGCCGGAATTCGTCTTGAGCTAGTTTGTATCGTTTGTATCGAGTCTTCTCGCTCGAGCAGAAGGAAGCGGGCCTTGTGTGTATATTCGGTGTAATATTTTATGATTCACATGAGTATTAAAATCAGGTGTTGCTTTTAATGAAGAAAAATCATTGAGTATGGAGGCATACCCGACTTGTAAAGGGCGTAATTTAGGTGAGATCGAATTTATATTTCGTGAGATGCAACTAATTGAAACTGAAGTTGTCTTGTCTATAAGCTTTCTACTTCAAAGTTCGACTACTAAATCAAACTTGTAAAGGAAATCAGCACCGATAATTGCATGGTCAACAGATGCGATCACGAACCTGTGATCGAAAACCCTGCGTAAATTGAAGTTTAAAGAAAGCTGCTTACATCCATAAGTTGTAATGTGAGCACCATTAGCGCTAACTCAATTATAATCGCATTTGCTTGTGTATAATAAACGGCCCTTTTTTGGAATTAATGAAATTTCAGCACCTGTGTCAATTAAGAAATGTGTATTTGTATTTTTGTCGTATACAAATAAGCGGCGAGAGGATTTGTCTGACTTCGCTGCCGCCCACGAAGTAGCGATGCTTAGTTTTTTGGAGCTGAATTGTTTTTGTTTTCCTTACATGGCGGAGTACATTTTTTGGCTCTGGTACCATAGCGTCTATGGTACCAACAAATTGGGTTGTTACTTGGGTCTCGTACTCGAGGCCATGAAAAATGTCGACTATTGGAAAAGAACGGTTTGTAGATCTGGGATGTCGAAGTTCTAACCAATATAATCTTTCACTTATCATTTGCACGGTACTGTTTATATTTTGAATAGGATCAGCTTGAGTTGGTGGTATAACATGCCTTATGGAAGATACTTTTGAGGTAGGAGTTGAATCGAAAATACGGTTCAAGAGATGAACATTTCTTTTTGATTTTCCATTAAAATTTTAAAAACTCATCGGGGTCACCATTTGTTGGTAATGTATATTTGCCAAACGAAAAGACGAACTTTTAAAATAAAACTTAATTTATTAAATAATTTTACTGATGGAACAAAAGTTGTGCTGTTGGCGGATGGACTGCTAAAAATCAACTCATTGCGAGTTACGACGGAACTGCTGTACATTGCTGTTGAACGGTACACTCTTGGCATAGTGATTAGAAAAATCTAGAATGCCAGTGCTGATGAGTGTCATCTGTCGTGATTGTAAGTTATCCGTATTGCATAATTTATTACTTCGAAATTCGAAGGAAAGTGTTGCCGCTACACATATATCAGTCGAATTGCAATAATAATATTTCTTTATGTTTGCGATTGCGTGTCGTATCCATGCACGGAAGACATGCGTGATAATCCTAAATCTGTTATTTTCTGAATTTAAAAACTATATCACCACTGATAATCATGATTACGTTCAGCGATGTGGTATTTGATTTACTCACCAATGAGATTCATGATTACGCTCAGGGATGAGGGATTTGATTTATTAACAAGACCAATCATTGAATTGGTCATCACATAAATGCCAAGTTTGTAAGTGAGTTTAGTCCCGGTGCTAGAACAAAGTTCAACATTACATTCATCAAACCAATCAAATGATCATGAGCTTATCAGTGCGCCCATGATGATTGGGCTACTAGGGTTGCTTTCGATGTGTATGTGCTGTATATGTATGCACACTAACCGCTTTTAGTACCGACTGGAATCTGTCCTGTTCCTCAACGTTGGTTTAATATACCTATAAGTTTAAATCGCCATTAAAAAAAGAGATTTAACTCATTACCTTTTACTCGAACTTAGACTCTGTATTATTTCAGGTTTATCTGCGATGGGTTGGTTTGAATACCTCTGTATGTTCATTCCACCATAAACCATAAGTGATATAGTAGATATGAATAATCTGAATTGAAATTCTCAAAACAAATATGTCTTTATGGATAGTACTTACATCCAAATTTAAATCGTTGGAGCTGCTAAATTTCTAAAGGCAGTCAATTCATTGTTTCTCATTAAGAACTAAAGTTATCATAGTTGACAATGTTATCAAATCATGAGAATATTGTCACTGTCAGGTGAACCTTTAAATAAAACTACTGCAAACTGAACCTATTTTAATAAGCTTTATGGATCCCTAACAAACTGGCTGGTAATTTCGGCGGTAAATTATAAACCATACAAATTTAAAAGCAATGCAGAAAATGTTTACAACGTATACGTCAATAATTAACAAATGGTTACAATATATATGTGTAAGAATTTAAAAGAGAATTGAAATGCAAAATGAGGCTGAGTATATTCTTGTGTGTGATAAATTTTGCCATTTGGCTTACAATGTGACAATTTGATTATAGTAGAAAAGACTTTTCTAAACAATTTGTGAAATCAAATAGATATTGTGTATACAAAAACATTATTTCAAAGTGAGAAAAAAATACATTATAATGTATCGGCAATTTCTAATGAATGAGTTAAACCAATTAGAAAGTGTTGAGCTCAGGGACGAGTCACTTTATTTAAGGAATCGCTACGATCATTTGATTCAATTTGTCACGGATTTTTTGGAATGTACCGGTTGCCAAAGTTCCTAGCACACAAGATCGTATTAAAGATCTCTAGCCGTCTCGATCGACCGAAATTTTGAATATCCACAAATTCCTTTTTCACATTGAGATTTCTCGCCACAGGTAAATATATAGCCAATATACAAAATTTTTAAAATTTTAGTAACTAGCCTACATCTTATCAAAGAACTTTGGAGCAGGAATTCCTGTCAAATATGTCCGAATCACCAGCAAGTCGCTGTATTTCGAAGAGCATCGATGCAATTGAAAGGGAACTGTTTAATGGGCTCATTAAATTTCCGCAGACCACTGAGGAGATTTGTATAACTAACATGAAGTAAGTAACAAAACATTAAATTCAGTATGCACTATTCTGTTAAATTTCTCATGCTCCTAAGGTAGTTATATTGGAAGAAGAATAATATTATCCTTTATAACCTTACAGGTTTGTGAAAAATACAATTTTCCCGGAGTGATTGGTGCTATTGATTGCACCCATGAAAGAATGCTTGCACATCGAAAAACGAAAACGAACGACTAAACAGTTCCACACAAAAGATTCGTTTATGCTTACATATCGAAAACGAACGAATAAAAGTTGGGTTGGGTTTGTATCAAATATAAATAAACTGAAATGAGGCTATGTAAAACAGAAAAGAATATTCGTTCATATGTGTAACATAGTATGCACCAAAAATATACTTGACAGTTCGGAACGAAAATTTGTTTCTCGTACGAATATACATAATAATGTATTTTAATTAAAATAATGTTTTAAATATGGAGATTATTTTATTGAAACTCTAATTAGGATAAATATCCAATATTTTACTACATGTACTGAAGATAATTTCTGTTAGCTTAGGGTAAAATTTGTGTATTTCGGTTTAGTGTTTTCGTTTTTCAATGTGCAAGCGGCCTTAAAAGCAATTTTGCGATTCAGAGCAAAGGATTCTGAATATAAACGCTCTATTCGGAGGATCATCATATGACTCCTTTAAATGGAAGAGTTCGTTCATCCCTAGACATCTTGAGCGAAATTATATAAAAGGGATAGGAACACCTACCTTCTCGGTAAATATCTACGTACATTAACAACTAAAACACGTATGCTTATAAAAGTGTTGATAGTAAATAGAAAGTATTGCTCTTTGGGGAATTGGTAATAAGAGTGGAAACAGTTACCTCCGTGGGTGGACACTTGGAAATACTGTTTTACTTTTATAATTCTTTTTATACCCTAGATGCAATCTGTAACGTATACTGAGTTTATCATTTCGTTTTTAACTCATAGAAATAATGCTAGAGCAAAATGAATTGAACACCTACGCATTATTTTTTTTTTTTTTTTTTATTTTATTAAGCCAAGCTCAGGGGATACCCTATGATGCAAAGCACAGCGTGGCAGGAAGGAGATAGGGAAAGGTTAAGGGATTATATTAAAAGCAAATTTTATTTTTGCATGTTTTCCTTCCTAACTGTGGGTGTAAACTATTTTCCTTTCTATATGTAGATCTAAGTAAATTTAACTGTATACATAAATGTGATCACGAATGAAAAAGTCAGGTTTCATTTTATTAATAAAGATTTATTTTACCTATCTATCAGTCTACTATTAAAAATTATTATAAAAACATATAAATAGAATAAAAAAAAATTATCTTTATAAAAACATAACATAAAATAAAAAATCCGTCTTTATAAAACCATAACATAAAAATCCTCAGGAAAAAAAACCTGAAAAGAAAAAAAACAAAATAAATTAAAGAATGAGTATTGAATAGAAACTATATTGTATGAATTTGTGTATCAAATTACAAAAACTGAAAAACATTTATACGCGTATTACTACTTGAGATAATTATCATGAAATTAATTTATACATTGTTTGAATAGAATCAAATGTTTTCAAAGAACCTATCGAACTAACTAGTGAAATTAATCAAATCAGATTACATCAAAAATCTGTATTAAATGGAAGAGTGTCTACTCCTTTAAATTCAATAGTAGATCCTGGTGCTCCTTGAAAATCGAAACAAATTGCGGAATAAAGGCAAATGTTTTATGTTTTTTGTAAAAATTAGGAAAATGTAGTCAGACTTACGTTTTCAATTTTGTGGCAGTATGTTTAAGGACTATATCACAAACAAATGAATAACATATATAGAGTCCTCTATTGACCCCCACTTTTGTCAGCATGTTCTATACTGGTAGAAGCGGTGTTTTTGGAAATGGAAAGCCAACCGCTATCTCCAGCTTCAACCCCAAATATTCAGCGAATAACGCACCATCAGCAAAATGTGGGTCAATTTCTATTGGGAGAACTTCCATATGATATTCATTTGTTTGTGATTATATTAAGTGCATTATGCACTATGTACTGCCGCTATTGCCTCAGCGATGCTCCGCTATTTCCCTCAGTGCTTGGACTTTGGCGTCTTCAATAGCTTCCAATCGGGCATATCTTTGCGAATCCAATACATATTCAACATACTCGTATGCATATAAAAGTACATAACATATCTCACTATCTTCCGCCAATGAGGCGCATCCCTTCTCCGCTGACGTGTAGAGGCAGATTGTCCTGTTTGAGGTGTATCTACTTGGGCTGATAATGTTGGCGTTATTGGTTGAACATTTGGGGTTGAAGCTCGAGATGGCGGTAGGCTTTCCGTTTCTGAAAACACCGCCAGTATAGCGTATGTCGGAAAAATATTCCTGACGTGTGCAACCTCTGTATTAACTGTATTCAACCCTCCATTGGTCCCCTTCCACCGCATCAATGGTGAGCAATGCCAATACCCTTTGGTCTTGCGAAGACAGCTCATTTCTAACAGCAAGTCCATTTACTCCGCTTAAGGGAGCAATTGCTTTAATGAGACGGTATCTGGCCTTAACATTTTTCCTACAAGAGTAGAAAGAATGCTTATAAGTCAAATTAAGTGAAGTTTCTCCAATGTTTGATATACAGTGCCAGTCAAAGCAAAGAGTTAATAGAAAAACAAAATATAATTCTTATTTACTTCAGAGGTCTTTATTATTCGTTATGTAAATTTTTTTATATGGCTTTATTGCTTTCAGTTCCCTTTGTTTTGACCGGCACTGTACGTTTGAAGTAATTTCAAATAATAAATATACTTATTTCAGATCTAGCCAGTATCGCTTCCACTGTACTGGCGATTTTACCGCACCTCCCATGAAATTGAGCAAGATAGAAACTTGCTCCACTTTTCATTCATCAATTTCGCTCCATTGCAGATTCGAAAACATTAAATAGAAATTAGATTTTCCTTTTCCCTAGAAACTTAAATCAGTGTTACTCTGTAACTAATCATTGGCATCATAGACTACGAATTAAATCATGTATATTTTAATATTTGCTTTATTTATATCAATCTGAATTAGTGCAATATGATTCTATTTGACATAAACATACACATTTATGTATTTGAGTACCCGTACTAAAGCACGCAAAGAGTTTCTCCAAAACCCTCGAGAATACTTCACAAGCCATGAAAGAGACTCCCTCCCTACCACATGCGAGGCCCAACGTACTCCTTACATTCTAAAATATTTGCAGTGTTCTTATGTAAAACTGACAAAAGTTGATTTGAATAGCTCCTCCGCCCTAAACTACTATTCATACCGAAAAATGGTGTTGTGATAATCTTAAGATTGCTTTCGTATCTTCCGAACTGTAATAAAATTTTCATACCTTTCCTAACAAAATTATTTAAAAAAATTTATCTTAGCCAAATGACTACGATTTCTCAAACAAAAATTCTCAGCTGAGTAATCATTGTAATGTCCCTGTGCCGTCATGCGATGCCGTGGACGGGTGATATCGAATGTAGCTGCCTACAGATTCGGTCTCCGGCTGCACATACACACATGCACAGCTGAGAGGTATTGAGCATAAAATGGTAAGGTTACTTTGTAATCAAAACTATTTTATTATTTTCTTAATAAAGGTATGTAGTAAGTGCAGCCTTTGGGAAGATAAGGAACCAAGCTGTAAATTACTAGAAGACTATTTTGCTGTATGGATAGTAGTTTGGGCTCTATAGCATTTATAAATTCAATGTTTGGTACTTTTCCATAAGCATCAATATAGAACATTTTAGAGAACGGACTCCGAACGCACACATATAGGTTTCAGTTTCATGGCTTGGGAAGTATACTCGAGGGTTTTGGTTTGGCACATCATAGGAAGTTACATAAAGACTGTCCTAGAAAGTAAAGCACAGTTTTCAAAACCTTACTATATCAATACGAATGTGTAAAAGAACAATTTTTTGTTTTAGTTTTTTTTTTATTTATTAGTACTATAAATAAATTAAAAAGAAATATGTTTTTGCCGGGAGAACAATCGGACTTTTTTCTTAATTGGAGCCATCAGCTTTTGCACAGTGGAATCATTCACTTTTCTAGTAGCTAATTTCCATAGACTACAAAAATTTTGTAGTTTTGTAGCACTTTTGCCTTGTTTCCTCAAGATATATTTGACGGAATCCCAGTGCCGCTCATTAGGTCGACGTTGGGGGACGTTGGGGGGATTTATGGCCTTTTCTACAAAATTCACTTTATTTTCTCGGTACAAGCTCAAAGTTTTTCCAGCATAGTGACAAGTTGCTAAGTCTGGCCAAAATAGTGTAGACATCTTATGCAATCTGAGAAACGGCAATAATCCTTTTTTTATGCACTGGTTTATGTGTACGTCAGTGTTAATAGAGCCCTCAAAGAAAAGGGGCCGACTGCGCTGACCACACTGACAAATGGCCTGCCAAACAAGAACTTTGCGGCCGAATTTTTCTATAAAAATTGATTTTTCAGCATCAGAAACATTGTTTTTATCTCTGCCAGCAAGAATACTAAATTCATATTTAAGGTACGATTCATCGTCCATTACTATGCAGCTTTCGCTCAACTGACACAATTTTTCATACAACTTTCTGGAAGGTGTAATGGCAGTATTTTGTTGTTTTTTTGTTCTTTTTGCACATTTATGTTTTTTGTAAGTTTTAATGTTATTTCTTTTTTTAATTTGCTGGACATTTGATTTAGAAGTGTTAAATTTTTGTTTGCAATATCACGCTCTGACACTATTATGTTTTTCTCAATAAATTTCACTATCTTTTTTTCTAAAATCTTGTCACTTGCACCTTTCGGTGTACCACTTTTTGTTTTTTCTGATATTGTCTGACTTTCACGAAAGCGATCTAATGTTCTTTTTACAACCCATCGGTTATTTTTAGCCTTATTAGCAATCCATGGATACGATTCTTGTTCATTTTCTACCCAAATGCGCAAAATTTCACGGTGCACTTCTTCTCGCTCGGAAGACATTTCGAGCAATATGACAGAAAACCGGGTTACTACAATTATTTTACATAGTATATGAGTCATTTAAAGGTTCCTATTAATTTTTTTATAGTGGGGTCCATAAAATCATGACCAACAGTAGGCTACAAAAACGTGCATTACTTTCTAGGACAGTCCTTAGTTAGTAGATACACAATATCCGAACAAATCATAAAAGAGTAAGAGTAGTGGGAGATTTGAACATCCATATTATAGTATAGTACTGAAACTAAGAAATTTTAATTATAGAAAAAAAAAGAAGTAATAGAGGAACTTAGTAACTACATATTAGAATATACAGTAAAGTATTTTAATTAAAAAAAATAGAAAGGTGGCAAAAATTATCATTTGCAGTGGCAGATGTTAAAAATGAGCTCCACAAATAGCCTTTTGCAGTACTTGCGAATTTTATCATTCTGCATTTTTATACCCTAGATGAAATCTGTAGGGTATACTAAATTTGTCATTCCGTTTGTAACACATAGAAATAATGATGGTAGAGCACAAGGTATTAGACACCCATGCATAAAATTAAAAGTTATTTTGGTTTCAGCATGTCGGTCCGTCCGTCTGTCCTCAGGTTAACTCAAGAACGCGGTTACTTGAAGAGCTGAAATTTTGCACACAGGATTTTAAAACAAAATGTAAAGTCATGTTCGAAAATGGAACAAATTGGATAACTCCTTTGTAGGGTTGCTATACAAAAATTTCCTTATTGACTATATATTTTGACACTACCTCAGAACGCGTCAACGTAGAGAACTGAAATTTTGTACATACGGTTTTTATGCAAATAGCAAATATAAATTCCGAAATGGGCTAAATCAGGCTACCCGTTTTGGTGTTGCTTTATAAAAATTTAGGATTTTCACGTATACTGTGAAAACAATAAGTCCTGTACTATTTTAATATACCGAAAAGTTCTTCAGAATATAAAATCATATTAAATTGGTTTAATCATTTTTTCTGTCCGACAAACCGTTCCAGAAGTATACGCGAAAAACCAGTTCAAAAAATAATCTTGCATAGAAATGACAAACGGATATTCATCTAGGGTATCATAAGAATTGGTCTTAGACCAACTCTAGCTCTAGGTTTTATGGACAGACGGTGCAAATTCTGCGATGATAACAGCAATTCTCGAAAAGTAATATACGTACAGCCGCATTTATCGCCTTCCGTTGGCTCATTTAACTAAATATGAAGGTACTGTGAGTGACGTTTATGTTTACAATGTTTATTTATCTTGGAATACAAACTCAAATTCTCCTTACCGTTCATGAGCAAAATCAAAATTTGATTCCATGTAATCAATTCGCCTTTCCTTCTGCTCGCTGGGAGCTCATCTGGAATAAATCTGCGGAAATAAAAGTATCTATACTTTTAAATTTTTATAATTAGTTGATTCGAATCATAGCCCTCTGTTGTATATACACATACAGACCTAGGGCTTTCCATTTTTTTAATATCATACGTTATATTTATATAAAAACCCTAAATTAACATATACATATACAGACTTAGGTCTTTCCATTTTTGAAAATCCATAACCATATAACTCTGAAAATTAGAAATAATATACTTATAAAAACATACAAATTTCGGATCCTAAAAAATATCATTAGCTGATCATGCATAAACACACGATCAGCTCATCGCTTTAATACTCGAACATATTCAGAAAAAAAAAATAGAAGAAAAGATTGCCAAGTACAACGGAAGAAACCAAAATATTCAATTGCACTTGTTACATACATACTAACGCCCAAAGAAAGTATATTACAAACATTGCGTAACTCCCAAGGAAAATATATTACAAGCATTGCGTAACTCCCAAAGAGGTATAATTAAAGCAATGCATATACGTACCTACATACATCATATAGGAGGAAATTATATGGCATATACATACATACCTGCATCGGGTAGGAAGAAAGTATATTTCAAGCAATGCATATACATATCTACCTGCATACATCAGGTGGAAATTATATTGCATATACATATAGGAATATAAAAATATGCCCAAGATCGCGTGAACTATATTAGGAATTCAATTTATTAGTAATATAAATTAGCGAAAACAATTATTCTAATGTAAAATAAAAATACTCGACTCGTACGAAGCGATGGTGCTGTGAAGATTGCCTAACGAATTAATCTTCATGTCGCCGGCACCCTTACTTCTTGTTTCCTGGATCCGAGAGCAGCTTGTGAGCGAAAATCGCTGCGATCAATGTTTCCACATTCGGTCATCCTGTCATACGTCGACCTTGAAAAATCTTGTTGGGTTTGTTACTGTCATCGAAGTCTTCCATCGTCTTAGCGTCGTTATTAAACTTTAGGATATTTTGGGCTAACGTTTTCATGTTGCGCTATCATCTTCAGTGTCATCATTTACGTCGTTTTCTCTCATAGTCGTTGCTTTCTTGCGTCGTCTTCTATTATCTTCGGCTTCTAATTCGTTCGTCTTGCGTAGTCATCATGTTCTTGTGTTGTTAGAATTAGCACCATCGTTGCGTAGTCATAATCTTTTAACATCTTCGTTTGCGTAGTCATAATCTTCTAGCACATTAGTCTTGTATAGTCATCATCCTCGTCTTAACCAGTTATAATGTTCTTGGGTCATCTTATACTACATTCGTCTCATTTGCAAATACAGCTAATTTAATTCAAACTTGGTTCTTATAATATCTTATTGCTAGTTTAACTGTAAGAGGATTTAACTTTTAGTGAGTAGTATTATTTCTTGTGGTTATTGTGGGATTTTTGGGTGGTTGCAATTGGTCCGTTGTTACATCTGTCACTTCTTTTGCTGATTCACAATCGTGCTCCGATTTGATATTCTCGTATTCGTCGTCAGACTGAAAATATGCGAATGGTCTCATATAATCAACGGCAGTGGTGGTAACTTTCGGTCCTTCATGTTCACCAATCTTAGTTACTTCATATCAGTCGGTTGGCCGGACCATGGTTACTCGATACGGTCCCAAAATCGTAAGTCCGGTTCCAAATTGCGGTCGAAGAATAGCAACTAAGTCACCCGTCTTGTAGGCATTTTTCTCTTCTTACTAAATATTTTTCGATTGTGTTCTTGAACTTTAAGTATCTGTGCTATTGCAATATCTCTTTGTTCATATCTGTCTTGCAGAAAACCTTGCAATATTTCTTCCTTGATCATCTCATCGATACTTATGTCTTCCTTATTTTTCATTTGTGTACCTGTCATTAGATGGAAAGGATTTGTCGCGATGCTTCTCTGATGAGAACTATTGAGCTACATTTGTTTTTGCTGGTATGCTCATACCATGCGTCTTCAGAATGAATTGATAGCTTGGTAAGTACTGCAACGATGATACGATGGATTCTCTCCACTTGACCGTTTTCATGCGGTGCGCCGGTTGTAACTTTTACGTGCTCAATCTTTCCCTTTTCGCAGTATTCTTCAAATGACGCTGAAGTAAAAGCCGGTCCTCTATCCATTATGATTCTAGTCGGATTACCGAAAGTAGCTTGCTGCAACAAAAGCTTCTTTACGGCCTCTGACGTCATTGCGGATTTCGCTGGATAAATCCACACAAACTTTGTGAATCCTTTTCTGGTTGCATCCATTGGTCCTAGATGGTTAATCTGGTAAGTCTGGAGAGCAGTCGCTTCTTTCGAAATAGGGTTCAACAATCCTTCCTTCCTTCCTTATTTGCTAAAATGCACGGAATGCAATTTGCTATGTATTCGGAGATACTCTTCTTTAAATTTGGAATAAAATAACTTTGTGTAATTAAAGCCCCCATTTTCTTAATTCTAGAATGACCTTGGTTGTGTTCCACTTGAATAACTGCTTAGCTGTTTTCCGTTTGCCGACGTGAATGCCCTTAGGTGTTTCTATTGCTGATGGGTTTAGATCCAGCTTAATTTGCACTGGAAATTGTTTATTTCCTATGCCTGCGTAATCCATGGTCCTCTCCGTTTTATTTTACTTCTGTTTCTGATTAAAACCACCGCACGCATTAATTATTTTGAAAAAAACCGCGTTGCTTTACTTCCTGACTTTGCAATTCTTCTCCTAGTTATAGCGTTCGCAAGCTCGGTTGAGCCCTCATGTAGTAATATAAAAAAATGCCCAAGATCGCGTATACTATATTACGAATTCAATTCATAATCAATATAAACTTGCGACAAAATAATTCTAATGTAAAATAAGAATACTCGACTTGTGCGAAGCGGTGCTGCTGTGAAGACTGCCTGACGACTTAATCTTCATGTCGTCGGCACTCTTACTTCTTGCTTTCTGGATCTGCAAGCTGCTCGTGACTGAATTCGCAGCTATCAGTGTTTCCACATACATACCTACATACATCATTTTCACTGCATGTATAATTTCAATTATCACTGATTTACGTCAAGAATTTCATATGTAAAACAGCGAATATGTCACATTACCCCTGCGCGCAAGAATTATCACGTTGTAATACGACGACTTTGCACCAGCGGTAGAACATATACATGCAAGTAGCAAGATGTTAATTCACGGTTAGTGCAGTGCGCCGCAAATGCTTACTATAATCCGACTATTACATCATAAATAAATAATAAGCCGCAAGCGTTCGACTTGATTTTATGATTCTGTATCTTACAAAATATATGTATATTTACAAAAACGACGAGTGCCGCGATTTGTTTAACAAGAAACGATGGATAGAATATACATGACTTAACACTTTGTACTAGGTGAGCATTGTGTACACAAAGTAGGAAGTAAATAACACATCGTACACAGTCGGAAGTAAGTTACATATCTTCCGTAGTCGGAAGTAAATGACACATCGTCCATAGTCGGAAGTAATTTCACATTTTCTGTATATAGTTAGTAGTTAAAGTAAGATCCATTTGTATAAATAGACTAAGAAAATGTGAAGTAAATATCAGTCAGTTCAGTTCAGTCGACGGTCTTCCACATTAGGAGTTGAGCTTAGACCGCTACTCCACCTCTACATTAGGAGTTGATCGTATACTGTGCCTCCACCTCTATACAACGAGTTGAGCTTATACAGCCACTCCACCTCTACACTAGGAATTGAGCTTATATAGCTCTACATTAGGAGTTGAGCTTATATAGCTACTCCATACGTCTCCGCATCATAACATACAAACATACTAGAGATACCTGAACGTGACCCCAGGAAGAACTAGATAAAGCTGAACATACAACAAATTGGCGGTAGGATCAAGGAAGTTAATTTAATACAAAATACTTGAAAAACTTTGATCATCGAACCCACATAGAAGTAAGCGTGAGAGCATCTTACCCCCAAAGCTAGCGTCAAAAGTATGACGTTAGGGCACTACTAATCTAATTCAACCAGTCATCGAAAAGAACAAACGGAACACACGTCCTCTAAAATTTATCAGCGCAGAAGGTATAAAACAAAAACTAAAAAAGAGAGAAGCTACCGCACTTGGACACAAAAATATCTCTGAAATTGGTCAGTGAGATCGCAAGGAAACCGAACCCTCTCCCATTTAAATAGGCTACGTAGTTAGGTCATATACATTAATTGATATCAGTATAAAGAAGGGACAAAACACCCCTCCATTAAATTTCTTTTCATCTCTTTCTCTCTTCCAAAATTATTTAAAAAACAAGGGGGAAACTTCAGAATTAGATAAATTACCTCTCATTCGAGAAAACTCTATTAGGATTGCTTTCATGCCCAGACCCGATCGAGGCTCTTCTTACTCAGATTTTGAAGTAGCAATTAGTTCATTGACTTTTGACAATACAAGTCCTCTTGATAGCCCAAGAGCCGAGCGAAATACACCCCAAGGTAGGCCATCTATAAATTGATACTGCGAACTTCGTTCAGGTAAAGGTTTCATAAAGTATAGTTTGATTAGCTTGTTGAGTTTCGTGAACCATTGCTTCGTTCACCTAAGTTCTACAGCTGGCGTAAGGTTATCATATTGCAACGTGCGAATTCTTGCGCGCAGGGGTATTTTGTTACTCGATCTACCTTCACTTGTTTCTTTATGTGATTCAGGAATTGGTGTAGGTCAGTAACGGAGTTTGTAAATATGTTCGTAAATATGTTTATACATGCAGCTGGGAATTATAATTCTGCATGCAATGAGAATGCTGTAGGTACGTATGTATTTACAAGTTTGCATTTCTTTATTTATGCATGAAATTATAATTCTGCGTGAAGCGAAATCGATACAGACATGTTTGCATGTATATATTTAACTGATGCATGCAGCAAATGGATGCTCTGTATGAAACAAGCTTGCTCGCACGGACTCATAGTTTGGACGCCTTAATACTCAAACAAATATTAACCACACCAAATTCGAGTAAAAATAATCAAAACACTTCCCAGATAGACCAGCAAAGAAAAACATTAGACCAAGGCAATCCAAATTTAATTATTGGGGAGGCTCAGGTACATTACAGTATCGATTCTGATATAGACGATGATGCTTCTAATTATCCGCAACCAGAAAAGCCTAAGCAAGTACAATGCCATGTTGTTACGACAGCTCAAACGAGAGAAGCAAAAAACAAATTGGAAGAAGTAACTCAATACCAAAGAACTCCTCAAGGAATTCGAAAGCATTTACAGCACTCCAAAAACGACTCAGTTGAAATCGACTCAACTAAAAGCAGCCAGTCTGCAAGCAGTACATCTGAACTGGGCAACTTACCTTCGAATAATAAATCGATGAATTTCCAAAATAAATCACCTGAAATTATTTCAGACCCTGAGGAAATTCAAATAGTTTTAAAGGACTAACATGACTCTGCATTTGGTGGTCATCAAGGAGTTATTAAAACTTGCAAAAGAATAAAGAGAAAATAGAAGTGGAGAAACATGCCCAGTTCAATCGGAAAGTATATTCGGAAATGTACTAAATGCCAGAAAATGAAGGCTAGGTCAGAGTATCGTATACCAGTGGTCATAACAGATACTGCCCTAATGCCATACGAAAAAGTATATTTCAATATCATAGGACCTCTTGAAGAAACCCATTCGGGAAACAAGTACATTTTGACATTTCAGGATAATCTAGCGAAATTCGTAGATTGTTATGCCTTGCCAAATGGCGAAGCGGAAACGGTAGCAGGAATATTTTTCTACGAGATAATTACTCGTTATCGCTTTCATAAAAAATTAGTAAGAGATCATTGGATCTAATTTCTTAAGCGATCTTTTTAAAGGTATCTGGAAAGTGCCAAAAGTAAAAAAAATGCAGACTTCTGCTTGTGGTCGACAATCCAACGGCGCACTCAAACGAACACATAGACCCAAAGTAGAGTACTTAAGAGCTACTGTGTCGGAAAAGCCAAAAGCTTGGGATCGATTCCTAAGAACCGCGGCTTTCGTATACAATAATAGCCCACACGATGGCACTAAACTCACTCCAATAGACTATATATTTGGATTTAAATATAAGGATCAGAGCCCATTTACAATCTCGAGAGTTACTTTCACCTTCTGAAATACAAAATACTGAAAGCGTATGCTCTCGCCCGAAAAAATCTGAAGCCTGAAGTCTGAACTGCAGTACGCGTCCAGTAATATTCAAAGCAGGAGATAAAGTTCCATTAAAATACCGAGAACAAAGTCCGGAAACTCAAAAAGACACAAGCAGACTACCCTACACGCCCACAAAAAAAATCTAATCACAATGGTAGACTATGCATTGGTGGCCAAGCTCACAGTACAACTTCTCCCTCTGTTTTCGGATGAAAATGCCTCACAGTTAGGTCGTGAGCTGCAAACATTCATTAGCTATTGCAAGCAGGCCCTTCACTGTCTGGATGAGGAAGAAAAAGCTGCTTTCCTCTATATCTTCCCCACTATTCTTAGTGGCGACGCCTATCAACTGTTTGCTTCGGATGTCCCCTCTACTTTTAGTGAAGGGGAGCAACGCCTGAAGAGCACCTATATACGATGGAAATCGTACCAACAAACTCATCACAATACGACAAACCCTATTGGAAACTTTCATTGCCTTCACAATAAGAGTGAGGCAGTTGCTGACGCTTTAAAACGAGGTAGCGGTACTCAAGTATGGAGCGACGGTAGCCCCAGCTGTGAAGCACAGTTGGCAGATTTAGCCAAAAACGACCACAAAAGTGGAGTAAATAATCCCCACCTAAGCCAATACCTCCTCACGCTCTAGAGCAATAGATTCAAAAGGCTTTAGACATGAAAAAGCTGTAAGCATGCAACATTTTCGACCAAACGCCACTAACAGAACAGCCTTATCCAATGGCTCCAATAGACCCAAGTTTCTGAATTCGAGCTCTTATCGGGACTCCTTACAGTCAAGAATAGCAGCCTCCCACTTATGCAACACCACGACCACAAGAGCCCCGACAATTCAGTAATCTCCCGTATATACATGCTCAACCGCTACGCCCTCCATTTCCTCGCAGTCTATTTAGACAAGCGGATACACAAAAATTTGTCACAAAACATGACTTGTGACTTCTGTCAGAAGAGGGGACACACCTATACGGAGTGTCTAAAACGTAAAAATACCCCCTTGTGCTCTCACAGCAGAAGTTATGGGCATGACACTCGCGCCTGTCGAAATGAACTCGTTTTATACGAGGACCGCCAAACGGTTCGCAAAAGACAGACACGAACAATTCAACATAAAGCAAAAATGTGATTTTTGTGGGTACCGCGTGTAGCACATCTATACGTATGACTACATAATGAATTAACATACCTTAAGAAGAAATTTATTAATAGCATAGAGAGTGTACTGCATAAAATTTCATAACATTCACAGACACCTTATAAAAATACCAAAGTTGCTATAAATCTAAGTACAAAAAAAGTTTTAGAAAATAAAAAATGTCAACCAAAAAGTTAGATGCTCGAGATTCTTGTTTCACTTTAGTTGTAACTACATAGAAATAAAATAAAATAAATAAAGCAATAATAAAGTGTAAATAAAATTAAAATAAAATATATACAACTCTAAGTAAACCAAAAAGAAGGGACAATCAAAAAGATATTTATATGTTAAAATAAAAAATAAATCTCCTTCTTATTGATAACAATAATTTTTATCTTTTTATTAGTTACTGAAAATGTATCTTTATGTCTTTTATATGTTGGACGAACCTCAATAACATATGAATAAATCGATGTAACAATTATAATACGCGAAATTTATTTTATAAAGATATATCTATATTATATTACTATATTACTATATTTAAGCGCCCGTCAACTCGCACTCATGCCCTACGGAGAATTGATCCTACATTATCTCTTACAGTTCCTTGCATGCGAAATCCTCTCACGCACGCATACATTCAGATGTCTAACTAATCTATCAGTGCCGGCCTATTATCCTATCTAATTATCAATCACTCATATTCTCACATTGCAAGAGAATGCATGCATGCAGATACGTTCACCCATGAGTGCGAGAAGACAGAGCTAGGATATTGTAAGCGCAAAAAGGGATTTCTTTTGCGTGCGTTACACAATGCAATATTGACGAGTTTCCGTCATTACCTCAAACCAACATCGATATTGGTGACCCCGAAGATGAAGAACAAAAACAAGCAACAAATCCCATTGTCGTAAGGAACTAAAAGATCGATTCATAACGTCAAAAGCAGAGAAAAAAATCATTTAATCAAGATTGCACAACCAGTTAAGTTGAAACAAAAAGTATAAAGAAAATACCCAAAGAAAAAAGAAATCACATACAAGGAAGACCACAATAGACGAAAAGAAACTAAAATAGAAAAATGAAGTACAAGAGAGAACACAGTAGAAGAAAAGAAAATAAGATAGAAAAAAGAAAAGTAGAACACAAAAAAGAAAAAGAAAACAACAGAAGAATACAAACGAATAAAGAACAAAGTTATAAAGGGAGAATAAGAAAATTGTAACAAGCAACAGGTTCATTTAAAAGCCAAGTTTTATAATATTTTATATTAATGAAATTCTAAAGGTCCCGATTCAAATTAATCTTAAATTTTTTTATATAACAATATTTATTTCAAGAATTTGATACATACAGATTTTTTTATCTCATTTACTCCTTTTTCCGCGTTAAGTATTTTAAACTTTCCTTACCTTTTTACTCTTTTTCACGTTGAGTATTTTAAACTTTACTTAACTTTTTGCCTTTTTTCGCGTACGTATAATAATACGGGCGATGAGTGATAAGTGTGATTTTCGGAAGTGGTTTTCTGGTGGTTGTCTCAATAAAAAAAAATGAATGCAGGGGATTGAGCTAATTTGGCTGAAGGAAATAGAGATGGTTTGAGTGCGGTTGCTGTTAAATGGCTTCTGTTTTGGGCACCATATCCACAAGCATGGTTTATTCAGGCATAATCCCAATTTAGCTGGAAAGGAGTTACACAAAACCAAACGAAGTAGGAGTATATAGTACAAGCGTTACCAATGGGCATAAGTGTTTGATATTTTGGGAACACCTCCACAAGTAGATAAATATAACACACTTAAGAATGCTCTTATACAAATTATTACCGAGACTGAAGAAAAGAAATTGCAATTCCTTCTTTCAGATGCCGAAATTGGGGACAGAATGCCATCAGATTTCTTTAGAACCATGAAAATTTTAGCACGTTCAAATTCGGAAATCACAGAAAATTTTGCAAAAACTCTGTGGATGAGAAAGTTACCAACAAATATAAACATATCTCTGACAAGAGCTGGTAGCGATATAAATGAACTTCTGCAATTAGCAGATAAAATATCTGAAATTTCAAAATCTCAATGTATTTCAACATAAAGCTCGCATAACTTCAATAGTGATTTAAATTTATTAATTAAAAGTTGTAAGTTGGAAAATAAAATAGACTAGGTGGAAAAAGTTGTACAAAATTTACGCAATGCATACCACCATGTCCTTCCAAAAATGTCCATAATTCAAAACTAATTAACACCTCAGCCAGTTCAACGAGTTCCTGACATATCTTTTCTAAATGGTTGTTTGTATTCGATAAAGAAAATAAGTATAAATTCTTAATAGATACTGGGGCAGACCTCCCAGTAATACCTGCCACCTTCTGCAGCAGATACAAAAGAGACCACACGTCAACTCTGGTCGCAGCAAATGGCTCTACAATCCACACTTCTGGTACGAAATTACTGAAAACCAATTTTGGTTTTAGAGGAGATTTTACGTTTCTTTCATAATTTCTGATGTCAACCCACGTATATAGGGGCCGACTTTCTAACAAAATTCAGCGTTTTAGTTGATCTGAATAGTAAACATCTAATCGATGGCAACACATCTTTGTTGATAAATCGATTAAGCATTAAAGCACATACACCTTCGTCTAAACATTTCACAATTGAAAATGATTCCGAAAATATTCTACGACAGTTTCAATCACTGACAAAACCTCCTCGTTATGGAGTACCGGTAAAGCATAACGTAGTACATCACATTACGACAAAAGGACAGCTACCGTTTTCTAGAGCACGTTGGTTAGACAATCAAAAATTTAAAAATCCGAAAGTAGAGTTCGATTATATGCTTCAATTAGGTCTCTGGCAACCAGCATCATCATCAACAGCCTAGGCACTACATTTGGTACAAAAGAAAAATAGCTCTGATTGGCGTCCATGTGGAGATAGAGACAGCTTAACGCTATTACTATCCCGGGCAGGTATCCAATCCCACATATTCAAAATTTTTCATTGAACTTACGTAATTGTTACATTTTCTCAAAAATTTATTTAATAAGAGCTTATCACCATATACAGGTAGCTGCAGAAGACATCCAAAAAACTCCAATTCCAACACCTTTCCGCCTTTTTGAATTAACTAGAATGCCCTTCGGGCTAAGAAATGCCTTTCAGAGGTTTATGAGTCAAGTTGCCAGTGATCTAGATTACGTTTTTACTTATATTGACGACATTTTGGTAGCAAGCCAAAATGAGGAAGAGCACAGATCGCATTTGAAAACTCCCTTCGAACGTTTAACAATTTATGGTATTAACAATAATTCAGAGAAATGTGTATTGGGTGGTACTTCTTTAAATTTCTTAAGTCATCATATTAGTAAAGACGGAATTCTTCCTTCTCCTGATAGGATTGAAGTCATTCGAAATTTTCAATGACCTAGCTCTGTCAAGCACATTCAACAATTCATAGGAATAGTAAATTACTGTCACTGCTTTATTTCAAAATTAGCAGAAAGGTTAAGTCCCATATATGATCATTTAACCCTTTTATTAACAAAACCTAAAAATTCTAAAAATTATTTTTGGCCAGACTTGTGTGAAGCGAATTTCAAACACATAAGAGAAGCTCCCGCTGCAGCAACCTTTTTGGTGCACCCCATCGAAAACACAACTTTCAACTACACTTTGGACGCTTCTGCAGTAGCGGTAAGTGCTGTTTTGCAACAGTTAAACAATTATATTGGGAGACGCTGGATTTCCAATCAAAAAAATTAACAAAGGCGGAAACGAAATATTCAGCGTTCGATAGTGAACTGCTTGCAGTATATTTAGTTATTAAACATTTTCCTCATGTACTCGAAGGTCGAAAATTTACAGTATTCACAGACCATAAACCATTAACAAATGCCATTTGGACAAAAACGGAAAGGAGCCCTAGGCAAACTAGGCATTTAGATTTTATTACGCAATTTACATCAAACATCCAACAGACTAAAGGAAAATCGAATGTGGTAACAGATGCTCCTTCACCATATCTGAAAATACCGACGAATGCAGTAGAATCGAAAACAGTAAAAGAAATTAATTTACATGTTATTAATAAAGCACAAATCGATGAGGAAGAGTTAAAATATCTCATCGAGCAACAACAACAAAATGTAAGCTCTAAATACATACTTCAGGAAATAGATATTCCTTCAACCAATAGTAAACAATGGTGCGAAATTTCGACGTGTAAATTCCGTCCTTACATACCAAAGGAACTTCGAATAACGATTTTTGACTTATTGCATGGATTATCACATCCAGGCATACGTGCAACGCGAAAATCAATTTGTAATAAATACTTTTGTCCATGTGTGAACTAAAATATCAACCATTGGGCCAAGCCATACTCACCATGTCAGCAATCGAAAGTTCAAAGGAATACAAAATAAGAAAATGGAAGTTTCAAAATTCTCAATGCTCGATTTGAGCATATTCATTTAGTCATTACTGGACCTCTGCCGCAAGCAAAAGAGTACACACATATTTTCACAATCATCGACAGATACACTCGATGGCCAGAAGCATATACCATTAAGAATACTTCAGCAAAGATAATACCAAAGCTATTCTAAGAGCAATTTATATGTCGTTTTCGCGTACCTTTAAGGATAACGACAGACCAGGGAGCTCGATTTGAATCAAAATTGTTTCAAGAGTTATCTTAGTTTCTCGGTTGTCACAAAATCCACACAAGTCCTTATCAACCTCAAGCTAATGGAATGATTGAAAGGTTCCATCGTCAATTAAAATTCGCTATTAGAGCAACGAAAGATACAACCAATTGGTCTTGCCTTCCTTCAATCCTTTTAGGTATTCGTACCACGGTAAAAGAAGATTTGCTATGTTCTCCAGCCGAGTTAGTGTATCGTCAAACGTTAAGATTACCAGGAGAATTCTTTTTAGAAATAAGCAAGTTTCGCCAGATCCGACAAACATGATTCACAAGTTACGACAATATTTTGAAACTATTATACCAACAGATTCTAGAAAAAACAGTACCAATTGTTATATTCTGAAATATTTATACGATTGTGAAAACATTTTCGTTTGCAGCAACAGGATAAAACCGAGCCTTCAGCCATCGTATGAAGGACCTTATAAGTTAACTGAAAGAGGAGAGAAGATTTTAACATTAAGGTAAACGGAAATTATTGAAAGTTTCTGTAGACCGCCCAAAACCTGCATTCAATGAAAAATTAGGAAAATCCCCTGAGATAGACACCAGAAGACCGAAAAAGGAACTTACTTTTAACTTGTAATTCCATTCGCTTTTATTGGAATTTTACTTAATTCCTATTTTCGTCCTTAATTGATGGGGGAGCAAATGTAGCACATCTATTTGTACAACTATATATTAAATTAACATACCTTAAAAACAAATTAAGTAATTGCATAGACACCTTGGAAAAATAAAATGTATAGAGTAAACAAAGTTGCTATAAATCTAAGTACACAAAAAGTTTTAGAAAATAAAAAATGTCAACGAAAAAGTTAGATGCTCGAGATTCTTGTTTCACATTAGTTGTAACTACATAGAAATAAAATAAAATAAATAAAGTAATAAAAAAGTGTAAATAAAATTAAAATTAAATATGTACAACTCTAAATTAATCAAAAAGAAGGGACAATCCAAAAGATATCTATATGTTAAAATAAAGATTAATCTCCTTCGTGTTGATAACTGTTAACGCCGCTACTGTCAATTATTTTACAAATAGTAGCAGCCATGAAAGGAGTAGTTAGCCATGAATGAGTTCGCTGTCGAACAATTCCTTTTTAAAAACAATTGTAATTGCACGTTTTTTTTTTTTTTTTGTTTTTTTTTAGTAATAAAATTGTTCTTGTTGAATCGGTTTTTACTAATTCTTTCTTTTACGTTTGTGTTCTCTTACTACAATTATGTTCCTTCGAAATCGGAATTTATTATAAAATCTATTGACAAGTGAACTGGCATCTTTCTAAAAGATACAAAGAACAATAAATTCCGTCAATAAGATTCTAAATTCGAACATTGACATTCAGTGTTAAAGAAAAATTAACGTCATCATGGCCACAAACCTAATTCAATCTCGTGATACTGCTCGCAATGCAATTAAGTATGCCTTGATGTTAGCAAGAAATCGGTTGATTCCACAGATGGAGCCTTTATTCGGACTTACATTAAAGCGCTAGAGGATCACTGGTCAAGATATTTTGAGGTAGAGGCAGCAGTAGACGATTCGTGTTTAACAGATGAAAATACTAAAGCACTACAGGAAACTGAACGAGTTCAATCAGAAACATGGTATATCAATTCTCTTTGCAACTTTAATCGTTTGCTGTTATACATAAGCAAAAAGATAGGGACAAAATACGAAACTACAAAACTAAGTTCTGCACGAGCAGATTCCGGTGCCAAACTGCAGAGAATTTCCATACCAAAGTTCAATGGATATCCAACGGAATGGATATCATTTCATAATCTTTTTTCTTCTCTTGTTGACAAAACCGTGCTTTCTGGCAGCCAAAAGATGTACTATCAGAATGGAAGTCTTCATGGAGAAGCCCTTCAACTCATCAAATCCTTCCAAGTCACGGACGATAACTATAAAGAGGAATGGGATCTCTAAGGAAGAGATATAACATTGAGCGAGTGATTGTAGAAGCACATCTCTCATTTAGCTTTCCTGCTATAAGTTCAGCATGTGCAACTTCGATAAAGGCTTTAATTGAATTGAATTTTTCGTCAGTCTCATAAGTGCTGGGAAAATTGATTTTTGGTTTAACTCATAAGACACCTCATAAAATTACCCTTGCGTTCGTCTGTTTGAATATTATTCAATTATCATAGGCAAATTTGGATAAGAATTAAATATACTTAATTTGGTCGATCGTCTGTTCGTTGATAAATATCTGGTATGGCACCCTAGCGGCACGCAGCCGAGTTGTTCTATCTTGATGGCTCTCTGCCCCAGAAATCACGCACTTATAAATACAATGTTTTTGCGCGATAATTCTCCATTCATTAAATTCGATGTGGCACCTACTTGAATATTACGAATTATATATCCTTCTGCTTTTTAAACTAAAACTTAAGATAGAAAAACATACATGAATGATTATAAAATTTTTATCGGTAAATCAGAAGTATTAAATACAATATATGAAAAATTTGTTTGTAATACTCGTACATTATTAGTATTAACTTACAGGCTCTTTATATACATATGACATATACATATACATTTAAGCGGCTGTAAGATTCATGGATTTTAAATCATAACTGTATTGATTGCAATTGAGTTATCATAATGCCTATCATACATCTTGTGAGCGTTGCAAAACAGTCAGTATAACATATTCTTAGATTTTGGAGGTTTTAAATGGTATTGTATAACGTACAGAGTACGTTGTATAGGTTCCTCACATTGCGCTACATTTTAAATACGTTGTAAATGAATTGTATAAACTCATCGTAACTCAAAGTCATTAGTGGCAGAAGCAAGTAATATATGCGTCACTATGAAACACTTACAACGCCATGTGCTACTTTGGTAGTGAACTGTAGTTCACTTCATTACGTTCATTACACTAAGTTCATTATACTAAGTTGATTAGTTTGTAAATTTTGGTTATTATAAGAAAAGTAGAACTGTAGCATACATATTAACTTTTTATTACTTAGTGCTCCCACCCGTGATAAGCGCAATTACCTACTAATTTAAACAACGAGACCCTGCGCTACCAGCAGAGTCAAGTTTTTACTTGCAGATCACGTGATGTTAAACATCAATTCCTCGATTACTTCTGGTGTTGCTTAAAGTCCACGAAAAGTATTTTAAAGGGAAATCTTTATTATGTTCTTAAAACTTATTTTTAATCAATAAGCTTCATAAATGAAATTCAAAGAGGTTTTGGAATAGAATAGAAGATAAAGTTTAATCAGGTATTTTTTGTAAGCAAAAACAAAAATACGGAATGGCTGTAGCATATTTCTAGGTATATAGTAGGAGTACCGATAAATAACTGATTAAGATAAGCAAATTTATTTAACTTGTAGAAAATCAATAAAATAATTTAATTGAAATGGAAAAAATTTCAAAGTTTTGGTCAGGTTAAAGCGGCAATGCCAAACTGAAATTTTCGACCTGGATGCTCACTTTGCGTGACGCGGACTATAGTGTTATCTGCAATAGAAAAAGAGCCATTTATTAGAAATGGATACTTCACATAAAATGATTAATTAAGTACGGCCATATGCAAATTTCGGAGGATCGTATTACAAAAAGACAAGCGATATCTAGAAAGTACGGATATAAATAACTTTACGTTCGGAAAATCGATGTTTCTAGAATGTAATCTTCACGAAGGTTCTGGACAAAGTTTAGGAGTATACAAGTACGGCACTTGTCACCGCCAGGAGGGAGTCTTGTCTCAGATAGTGAAGTAACATAGCAAACTATTTGAATTGCGATACAGTACTAGCGATAATTAATGCTTATGACAGGCATGGGGTATCGATATCTAGATATTCCGAATATATAGATATCAAAGCACCCCCGACAGACATAAAAGGAGGTTGATGTGACAAAACGTACTTGACATTTCAAATCAGTTCACAGATCTTTAAGCGTAACTAACAAATTTGTAAATGGAAGTGACAATAATATGAGCTTTAACAACGCAGGCTAAATGGTAACAATTAATTGTAAATATACGACAAATTCAAGAATTGGAACGAAAAAAGAAAAAATTGCGTTATTTTTCAATAAGATCCTGGTTGAGGTATAAAATGTATCGGCGGATGTGGTGTCTCACTTTACATAAAATGAAGAAAAGTGTGGTTACGGTTTGTTTAAAAATAACAAAATTGTAATGTAATAATTTATTAACTCTGCGGAGTTTAATATTTGCCTTTTCTTATTACTTTTCGCGGAAAACATTTGGTTCTTCTTCTTCTTATTCGCATTTTTGGGTAAGCACAGACACATTTTTACTTCATTAGATACATTATCATATTATTATCAGCAACAAGATGGCGCTGCGCAAAGTAAGAAGGGTATACCTACTAATTTTTGAGGATATTGATATCTAGATATCGAGTCTATACCCACTAGTTTTTCTGGGTATATTAGTAGTATTTGATTACACACATGGTGTATAAACGGGATATTCCGAATATCTAGATATCGATACCTCATGTCTGTCATAACCATAAAGTAGAGTTTATTGTGAATTGTTTGTGAGTTTAGAGAAAAGTAAACAATGGAGTGTAATAAAAAGCACTTGTGAGTTATATGTAAAATATTGTGTTTTAAGCAACGAACTAAGACCACGCCCGAACAATAGTATACCTTATGATTATCATCATCTCGATTCTAGAGGTATAAAAATGTGCACAAAGTGACACAAAACATACTTTATTAATCAAATTAACGGTACGGAGCAACGTATTCATGTAATTGCCCGATCAAGAAAACCACCTTGTTTCAAGGAAAATTAAGCTCACATTTTCTACCATTTTAATGTAAAAGCATCTATGGCAAATTCTTTATAGTCGAAAATAATGAAAGAATTTGATGAAAGATAATAACGTTCTTACAACAAACTACAAAACCGGATTTAACTAAAAAACATAGCCTGCAAACATTAATTCAATTCATTTATTTAAAGCTTGATTATTATCGCCATATTATCGTAACGGATATTACCTCTTAAAAGTGGCATCTCGTTAAAATAATTTTCCAAGCAGATTAATTTTCTTAAAAAAATAAAACGATCATGGTGATTACCCATTTCAAACAGCAGTAAATACTTGTAAAAAGCTGATTTAACAATAAATAAAGAAACCGAAAGAGGAGAGATTACACTTCCATATAAAGATTTCAATACTTTTATGAATTTCGACAATGAAGACGAGTGCTTTCAAGAGCTCGGAGAGGATGATGCCATTTTCCGTGTCGAAAAAGGATATACAAACTGATTGAAAATAAGTTGGATGCCATTAAAAATCTTTATTAAATAAAACATGTTTTTACTTTGATTGATGTTCATAATTTGTGATATTTTATTTAGCTAGTAAAAACATCAATGTATTCTTATAAACAATGTAAGAGTAAAAACGAAACATGCATCAATTAAAAAATTTAAAAAATATTAATTTTAATTCAGAACGAAAATGTCTTTAAATCAGAAATTATTTCAGCCACATTAACTTAAACTAAATGTAACGAAATTACGCATAAGACTGTTGGCAATACATACGTCAAATTTGAGTTTAATTTAGGGAAAGTTAATAATTATCGCTTTAGGTAGAATCCTCCTCTGCAAGATTCTTAAATACTGAACTTTGGCAATTTAGGTTGTTTTTGAATAACAAAAAAATATATTGTTTTTGAAATAAAAGGAAAATTTATGTTTTTGGGATATGTTTTGTTCGTAAAAAAAAAACAAACAAAAAACGAAAAGTTCGAAATGTGCAAGATATTGTTGCGAGCGTGGCTCTTGGTTCGTTATTTAAAACACAATATTAAATAATTAATATACAAGTTCTTTATTTCACTCTAATCATACAATTCACAAACTTTCTAAATAATCAACTCAACTCTAATTATCGCTTAATACTGTACTTTCAATTATCGCAATCTAATTACAACACTTTCGCACGTTTATTACTTTCACTTGTTAACACTGCAACGTCTAAGACAAGACTCTTTTTCTGGCTATGACAACTGTTATATTTATACCCTAGAAACTCTCCAGATTATTCTCGAGTGTTCTATTTTCCAGAAGCTTCCTGACTGTTCTATTCATTCTATTCCTGAACCTTCCTGTAGATACCATAATCAATTCTCCGAACCTAAAGTCGTTTACTTCCATTGCCAGTAGATGTCACCAGTTGTCTATTTCTATTGCACGTAACACTGCCCCCTTCTTAAAATTGTTCGTCCCGAACAACAGGTGGTCCACGGTCTTGATGCTTGTAATATTGACACAAGCGATCCAGATGAACGATTTTTCGTTTGCCTCTTGTACCACGTTGAATCCTGTATACTACGTGATTTATTCTAGTTACTACTGAATACGGTCCCTCCCAGTGTTGTTGTGAATTTGGAGAACGTCCCTTACGTCGGTTCGGGTTGTACAGCCAAACAAGATCACCTTCGCTAAATCCTGCTGAATTCGCACGTAAGTCATAGCGGGTCCTCATCCGATCACTATTTGCCGCTAATTTTGTCCTCGTGGCTTCTTGTACATCAGCTCTCCTTTCCAATGTGGCTCTGACATTACACTTATACATTTCCTTTCTGCTGCTATGTGGCGGCCCTTTGTAAGAAGCACATACAGTGCATCTGCGACACCAGTTCTCCACATCCTCCCGCATATGTAGCCAATAAAACTTTTCTCGTATTTTAGAAATTGTTTTATTCACTCCCAAATGTTCTCCAGATGTTCCACGATGTATTTTACCTAGAACTTCGTTGACCTTTGATGCCGGCAAGACTATTTGCATTCGGAATGATTTACCGTTAGGTGCCTCCCATTTCCGTTTTAAAATACCGCATTCAACATGAAGAGAATTCCATTGAGCCCAGTAGCTTTTCAGATTTTCACTCATCCCTGAAATATCCTTCCATTCTGGTTTTTCTATATCTGCTTTCCAAGCAAGAATAGGCGATATGTCCGGATCTTCTCGTTGAGCTGTTCGCAAGTTCTCAATGTCCCAACCTGTTGATGGTTCCACAGTTACCAACTGCATACTTGCTGTTGTTTCTTTTTCTTCCACCCGGCCGCAATGTTTGCATTCCAGTTTGCATGGACGTTGTACAAAGGCTTCTGCATTTCCATGAATAAGTTCTTTCCTATGTTGCATCTCAAAGCCATAAGGTTGGAGTCTAGTCGTTCTAAGAACAGCTTGCTCCCTAGTTCGCCAACTTGGACATTCTTCTCTCCCTTTATTTTCTGTTGATTCCCTTCGACGGCGCTTCCTGCAGTCGCTTTGAAGGTGTCCCAATTTATTACAATCCCAGCATCGAAGAACACTACGTGAAGGGTTGCTCAATGATAACTGCAATCTATTGCAAGTCTGCTGCCCAGCTCGATATCTTTGCAATTCCACTCTCCTCTCTTCATCTAGGGATTCCACTCGTCGGCGTTTTCTGCAGTCCCTTTGTAGGTGTCCCGGTCTATTACAATTCCAGCATTGCAGAATACCACGTGAAGGAGTGCTCTGTGATGGCTGCATTCTATTACAAGTACATTCGTTCACTGAAATTTCTCTCATTCGTACTGCACTCCGTGAAGCTTGTCTGGCGGATTCATACACTAATGCATAGGCTAGTGCTTCTGCTGTTGATTTCTTCCCTGCTATCCTTAATGCATGTTGTAAGTTTTGATCTGCAATAGCGTTCACAAATGCCTCCGTCGCCACTTCATTGAGAAAATCCGCATTCATGCTGGAGTATGAAAGATGCGCTAATCTTTCCACATCACCCTGCAATTGTTGTAGTGATTCGCCATCATTTTGAATCCTGTTGCGTAACTGTAGGCGATATACTTGCTGCATGTGTTCATCTCCGTAACGTAATTCTATCGCCTGAACTAATGAAGAGTAATCACGTTGATTTTCAATCGGTACAGTTTGTAAGAGTTCTGACGCAGGAGCTCGAACTGCTAACACCAGAGCTATAGCTTTGTCTTCATCATTCCATCCATTTAGCTCTGAAGCTGCCTCGAATTGTCTCTTGAAGATATGCCACGAATTTTGTCCATCAAATATTGGGGGTTTCATTCTATCTGTGCTGGATATTTCAGCTGCTACGTTTAGAGGCTGACGATGCTTTATTCTTTCTAGATCTGCTTTAAAACTGTCAAGCTGCTCGGTGACTTTTTGTTGAGGTTCCGCCACTTCCTGCTCGATTCCTTCAATTTTTAAATTTTGTTCGTCTAACGAGTTTTTCAGGAAAGTCTTCTGTTCCTCCAAACGAGTTTCTAGACAATTCTCCAAGGAACTCTTTTGTTCGTCCAAGCGGGTTTCCATAGATTTCTTCTGCTCATCTAACCGGGATTCTAGAGAATTCGTTTGCTCATTTAAGCGGGATTCCAGAGAATTCTTTTGTTCCTCATTGGAATTTTTCTGTTCATCAAAACGGTCTTCCATAGATTTCTTTTGCTCATCTAAACGGGATTCCAGAGCATTCTTTTGTTCCTCGAGAGAATTCTTTTGTTCATCAAAACGGGCTTCCATTTTGCTCATTAAAGTACTCAAAAGCTGTTCCATTTTCATTGTGGGCTCTTCTTCAACTTCGGTTTCTTCCAAGTTATCTTCGAAAACAAATGTTTCAGGATTCTTTCCTTCCTCTATCAAAGCTTGTCTGAGTCGCTCGACTAGAACTTTCTTTGCACCTGTCGTTTGTAATGACCGGTTTTCTAACTCCACTTTCAAATCCTGCGTTCGAAGCTCCTCGAATTTTCGCCCCATTACTTTAGTAATTCACTTTAAGTTGAATATAAATTATTTTCCAGAACTTTCAAAATTTAACACAATTTCACAAAATTAATCACACTTTGAATTTTAAAGTCAATTGCCACCACTTTATTTCGCGAATTCATTTCACTTCTGACACCAGTTGTTGCGAGCGTGGCTCTTGGTTCGTTATTTAAAACACAATATTAAATAATTAATATACAAGTTCTTTATTTCACTCTAATCATACAATTCACAAACTTTCTAAATAATCAACTCAACTCTAATTATCGCTTAATACTGTACTTTCAATTATCGCAATCTAATTACAACACTTTCGCACGTTTATTACTTTCACTTGTTAACACTGCAACGTCTAAGACAAGACTCTTTTTCTGGCTATGACAACTGTTATATTTATACCCTAGAAACTCTCCAGATTATTCTCGAGTGTTCTATTTTCCAGAAGCTTCCTGACTGTTCTATTCATTCTATTCCTGAACCTTCCTGTAGATACTATAATCAATTCTCCGAACCTAAAGTCGTTTACTTCCATTGCCAGTAGATGTCACCAGTTGTCTATTTCTATTGCACGTAACAATATTATCATTTTGTGTAATCACAAAACTAATTTTTGACATTCATGTTTTATGCTATCTATTATTTGGATTTACAAAATTGATTTTGAAGTGAGTTTCCTTAGTTGATTTCCATTTTTCAGACGTGAAATTGGTTATACCTCTTATTTAAAAGAAACAGGTTTTCACTTAACTTTCAAGTTCGAGCTCAACAATATTTGTTTTTCTTATTTCCGTATTCAGTTTTTATTAATATCTGAAACGCGCTCACTTCATGGCATTGCCTTATAACTTACTTCTGTATGGTATTTAGTTGCTTTGTTCCAGGAGTAAATAATTTTTGATGGTATACTGACATTATTTTTCAGCGTTTTCATTTTATTCACAGAAGGAGATTGAAATTTAGCTGCATTCATATTGCAGTTCATCATGTTTATATAATTATTGGTAAATGACACTAGAGGACTCACAATTTCAAAACTAGAATCAAAAATAAAATAAAATTTTAAATTTCAGTCTAAAGTAAAATAAAAAGCTACGAGAAAAACAGAAATACCAATGACAGAAATTATAGAAAGCTATCGTACATGACCCAAAATGCGTTATTATTGTTCAAACCCACTACATATACGGAACGGAGAGAGTTTTACGGAAACATTTCGTGAATTCTGAACTATATTTGGTTAACTTTAAATCATTCGATAATTTACGAAGATAGATTCAATTCACGCAAGGAAAGAAACCAACTCAACAAAAAACAACTCAATGCATTTGTTAATTAAGTGTTGCAAAATCAAGAAGTACATGACGATCTTTCCCAGAAAATCATTTTCAACGATGAATGCATCCATTACGAGCTAATGTTTGGTGCAATGCAAATCTTGAAGGGCTGGTGAATTTGATTGGACCTTACTTATGAGACTGCGACCGTCAATGCCCTCAGATTGAATGGTTGCAGCAGGCAGGTGCAAGAGAAATTTCCTGGCAGTTTTATATCAGACACAGGTGGTTAGAAATGACAAGTAAGATCGCCTACAATCCTATAACAATTGCTGAGCTCAAGAACGTAATTTGAAGCTCCATATCAAAACTAAAGTCTGAATTATTATGCAATTAGAAATTGAAAATTTCGACGAAAGAAAGGGGCTGTGCTGTCAGCAGAGTTTGCAGGGCACGAACAGCTAGTTTTTGATCAGTCGTGTCCATCGCAAGAAGCGTCTAAATTAAAAATCCGCTCACTGACCTAGTTTTTGTTGGCGAAAAAGTGCAACCGCCTCGTCCCGGTTTCAAACCCCGGTTGTTTTTTTTTTCTTGTATTTATTAATTTGATTTAGAATCGTTAAAAATAAAAGTTCTTAAAATTCTTCTTTATCCATCAGTGACTGATTCTAACAAGTGTAGTTTCGATTCCCGTCCGGGAAAAATAAATAAAAAAAATTGAATTTACAATTTATTTGTGCGCTTTCATCGTTACTGGTTAATGCCAGCTGAAAGCAAATCGTGGCTTAGTAGGCTAGTAACAAATTGATAAATGCAGGAGGAAAAATCATCTATCTCGTTAGCTCAGTGGTAAGAGTAGTCGCCCGGCAAGCGGAAGGTCCCGGTTTCAAACCCCGGACGAGGCGGTTGTTTTTTCTTCTTGTATTTATTAATTTGATTTAGAATCGTTAAAAATAAGAGTTCTTAAAATTTTTCTTTATCCATCATTGACTGATTCTAACAATTGTAGGTTCGATTCCCATCCGGGCAAAATAAATAGAAATTCAAAATATTACTGAAGTCATAGCACATATGTATATGTGTGCGCTTAGTGATAGCGCGCGCCTAGCAAACGGCCGGACCCCTCTATTGTTTACGCGTTACCTTTATACTTCTTCGAGTCGGAGACCTTTGTGTTTACTTAAAGTTTTACCTGTTTCTTCACAAACATTTATTTTGGAGCTCAGTTATATCGAAATTCAGACAGTGCGTACTATCGTTACATTGTGCATAAACCTCTTTGAAGAGCTTAAAAATGGATTGGAAACTAGACTTTAAACGCGTTTTTTTTTTTCAATACAACGCTTTTACGGTCGGCCGGGGTAATAAAAATTTGTCTATCCACCTGATTGGGCTGATATCTGGATATGTTATTCGACTCATCAATAGCTCTCGCAGGAACTAGGATTTTTTTTTCGTTCCTAATTTGCCAATTTACAGCCCGATTTCCACTAAAGGAGTAACGTTTTTTCGAAACCCACCATTTTGTTATTTTGCAACAAAATTGTTTAATCCTTGTTCCAATCAGAATGACAAGCTTCCAGAACAATAATCTTGTTGACCTTTTTATTTGAGATGTCCTCAACCGGCGGAATCACCACGGCCAGCCACCTACCTTTTTTTAGACGCTCACTTCAGTGCTGCAAAGCTATATAAAAAAAATCAAATTTTCACTCTTAGGTATTATTAAAAACCAGCGAAGAGGTAGTCGCAAAACCGCAGCCAGAAGAATCGTCACGGATTCATTAGTAATGATTGAATTTTTATTTGAGAATTGCATTAAAGCGTGAAATAAATAAATTCTATTTGTAAATCGTTGGCGTAAGGGATATTTTACTATATCTTTGGGGGCTCAACCGAGCTGAATCCCTGATAAATAGAGGAGATAAAGTAAAGTTTTTTTTTATTAATCGAGAAAATTATTAAGAAGTAAAACAACAAAGTATAATTCAATTAAATAAAAGAGTCGATCACATGAAGAAATCTGATTTCAAAGGAAAAGAGAGTGTGGGATTCTAGTGACATTCTTCGGTGGAACAGAATAACTAAAATCCCGGTATTCATAATGGTGGCATACAAAGAAAGATCATGGTATATTCGACAATAGTAGCAGCTCATAAGTTTTCATATACCAGTCATCCAAACAAGGAAATGAAAATTGGTGAACAGAGAAGTGTGCATTTAATTCATAATATAAATAGAATACTTCTGACAGTGTACCATAAATTCGAACAGGGGTTGTATGCTAGCTACTTTGGGTGAATGTCCGAACTAATCGAAGGCGAATAATTTATAGATACTTAAGCTGAATTTCAATGCTAGTCATGTAAACAGATTTCAACATGTCATGAAAAAGATTTTGAAGTTTCATGAAATTAAGAAGTAAATAATAATTAAAATAAGGCCTGTACATCAAAGCAAGTATGGAATATATTAAGAAGTATGTGTTTAGACGTCACGTGACCTGTAATTAGAATAGACTCTGCTGGTGGCGCAGGGTCTTGTATTTTAAATGAGGAGGTATTGCGCTTACCACGGGTGGGGGCGCAAAGTAAGAACTAGAACGTTGCTACTGTAAAGCTTTAATCAAGACTGTGACTTTCTTACATTTACATTCTTTTTATAATAACTAAATTTTACGAACTAAGCAACTTTGTATGAAATGAACTTAATAAAATACACTTAATGAATAATGTCTAGTAAGCAATATTGTCTCGAGTTCAATAAATTATTGTGAGCAATTGCTTATTTTGCGCAATTTGCCTAGTAAGCAAGAGTTCAATAATTATTGCGAACAATTATTGCTTATTTGCGTTATGCTGGGTTTTTTGACCTTTTTTAAATATCTACACGCAGATTTATTTAATATGGTTTTATGTCAAATTTTATGTTCACGTTTGAACATTCTGCCGGGGACTCGGTGATGAGTAAAGATTGAACTCTGAGATGGCGTCTGTATGGTCTGCTGGTGGTGAGTCATTTGCTGAGCTTTTAGTTGTTTTCATAGCCTGCCACCTTTTCCATGTGAACCTTCCTGCGAAGACTAGTCCTATAATTGTACCTATCGCAAGCACGCTTAGACTTGTTCCAACTGCGTGTGTACGTATGTTTCTCCAGTGACTGGTGACTTGGATCTCTTGTCCTTCTTTACGTAATCTGGCGTATATCTGTTCGGATGTTTTTATTACCGGCTCCGCATCTACTTCCGTGTCCGGGGCGATCCGTTTTGTCATGCTGGTTTCGAAGTTTATTTCTACTGGTTTTATGAAGGATGCTCTCACGGGTACGCTTATTGATACTTCTGATTTGAGTATATTTCGTTTGGTTTGGACGATACAATTTTGTGGTACTTTTAGTATTCCAGTGCCGTTGAGACTTATATCTTCTCTGATGCCTTTGCACTGTAGTGCAGCTGTTACTGGTTTGTTCGAGATGAATAACCATATATTAGTCATGTATAACTGTTTCCATATGATTTCGTCTAACTCGAATTCCCTTATTGTACACCGATGACCTTCCTGTCGTTGGTATAGTTCGTCAATGACGCAGTTGGGGTTGTTTTCTATACTCCGTACAACCGAAGGTGTGCACATGAAGTTGTGCTTTTTTATTTGCACACAGTGATCGAGCTCGTCTTCCCTTAACATGAAGTAAGTTTGCATATTGTAATTAATTGCTAAGGTTGTTGCAGGTAGCTCCATCACAGCATAATGTCTTTCTTTTAGCCTTTGTGGTATTGCAGTGCATTTTATCAGGGTGTACCTGCTGTGTTCGATGATGTGAAGGTAACCATATATCTTAATTTCATCATTATACAGTTTCATCTCTATAGGCGTCTTAAAATAGTTCAGGATGTCTAGGTTTGATGGTAGTTTAGCTTTGGCGTTACCGATGATTTTGAGAAGATCTGTAGGTTGCAGAAAGTCTAACAAATTTCCGCGTTGGGTGTATGCATTCATTAGCTTGTTATATCTTTCTCCAAGCTCCTCGATGTAGTTTGTTGCCGCGTGATATACTGCAAGGAACTGTATGTTTAATTTGTTAGCATCAGGTCCAGCGAACCATTGCTGTTGCATCACCTTAATTGCCTCTAACCCTTTATTAAGTTTGTCGGTAAAGCTATTCAATTTTTTGATTGTTGTCATCTCAGTTTCGTTGACCGTCGCGAGGGTTGTAAGCATGATATTGGTTTGGTGGTTAACGGCTTGCTGAAGAAGTTGCTGGTTGTGTTCTAGGTCTTTGATGTCTGCGTAAACTTCGTCATTCACTCCGAACACCGTCTGCAAGATATTACCAAGAACTCCTCTTTTCCTTCTTTCTCTAATTGTTTCAGCCTGCAAAGTCTTGATATGTTTATACAACTCGATGTGGATGTCTGTCAGGTGATGAATTAATCCATCACAGTGTGTGTCCTTTGATATCTTAAGTGTTTCATCACACAGTATGTTTACTTGCTTGATCGTTTGATTTAACTTGGTTATATCGGTTTTTATTTCGTCAGCAGTGAACTTGAGTTCAACTCTGAATGTTCCTCTTTTGAGTTGGATTTCGCCAATGTCTTCAACGTACAGTCCTGGTTGCGGGCGTGTAATGTTCAGAGAGCATTTGCCTAATTTAAACAGTAGTGATAGTAATAGCACAGTTATGAATTTTGTGTTTAGACCCTTTTTTCGGTTTCTATACTCGTTTAGTGTAATACGTTTCTTCGCAGCTTGCGTAGACTCTGTATATCCCATCCGAGCTCTATATTTTTCTGTTAGTTGCTTTTGCTTTCCTATCGGTATAAGACAATCATATTTTGTAGTGACAGGGTGAATGCGACAACGTTTCGGGTTCAATTGTTTCGCTTCCTGTTTTGCTTGTTCGATCCGTCTTCTATATGCTGTGGTTCTATCTTCAACTTCATGACCTGACTCTTTACGCGATCGTTTTGATGGTGATGGAGCATTTATTGCACTAGTTTCTTGTTTCCGTTTGTTACTATATTGTCGGGATGGTAATGGAGAATCCTTTTGATGTATTTGAGGTTCTTGCATCTCTGAGTCTGGTTTTGTTATAGCAGCACAGACTATTACGTTTCCAGTTAGCTTTCCTTCATTACTTCCTATATTACTATTTGCTGTTTCTTGAGGCTCCGGGAGGTTGATAGGCAGAGGGCATATTTTTGATATAGGTCGTTTGAGCTCATTATTTCCCCTATATTGCACAGTTACGACTCGCACTAGTCCATCTTTACCTGGGTGAACCTCTTTAATCTTTGCTAGTGGCCAATTTGTTGGTGACAAGTTTTCATCTCTCAGTAAGACTATTTGCCCGATTTGCATGTTGTTAGCCCGGTTTCTCCATTTTGGTCGTTGTTGTAAGTAATTTAGGTAGTCTGTGGACCACGCCTTCCAAAAATCTCTATTCATTCTTTGAATGTGTTCCCATCGAGAATGGTAATGATAAGATTCAGTCAGAGCCTGCGGCTCAGGAGGGCCTATTAGAGCTTCACCTATTAAAAAGTGTGCCGGGGTTAGAATGTTAAGATCCGATGGATCTTCTGTCAGGGGACATAGTGGCCTCGAGTTTAGACATGCCTCAATTTGACAGAGGAGCGTTGTCATTTCTTCAAACGTAAGGATTGATTCACCTATGACTCTTTTTAAATGGTACTTAACGGATTTTACTCCAGCTTCCCATATTCCTCCAAAGTGAGGAGCTGCCGGGGGAATAAAATGCCATTCTGTGCCTTTGCCTGCTAAAGTATTTGCTAGACTATTGTTGTTTTTTATGGCTTTCTTCAGATCTTGATCAAGAATCTTCTGTGCCCCGACAAACGTTGTTGCGTTGTCGCTATATATATGTGTGCACCTTCCTCTTCTGGCGAAGAAACGTCTGAGTGCTGCCAGGAAATCTTCCGTTGTAAGGCTACTTACTAACTCCAAGTGTATTGCTTTGGTGGCGAAACATATGAAGACTGCTATGTAACCTTTGTGCGTTGTATTGCCTCGTATTCTAGATGCTTTAGTCTTTATAGGTCCTGCGTAATCAACTCCAGTATGACTAAATGATTTCGATGGTGTTACTCTTGGTGAAGGGAGATCTCCCATTTGCTGCGTTGGAATTTGTGCTTTGTAACGAATGCATCGAATGCATTTGTTTATTACACTCTTAACCGCACTTCTCGATTTTATGATCCAGAACTTTCGTCGTATAAACGCCAATGTTACTTGGGTGGATCCATGGAGGGTACTTTCGTGAGCTTCACGTACAATTAGTTCTGTTATGTGGTGATTATGTGGCAATATTATTGGATTCTTCTCATCGTATGATATATCTGCGTTCCCAATGCGTCCTCCTAGTCTTAGAAGACCTTCAGGATCTATAAAAGGATTGAGCGCTGCGATACAGCTTTGGTTGTCTACTGTTCGACCCTTCTGGATTCTCTTAATTTCCAACGAAAATTCTTTTCGTTGAATCATACGTATGATGCTGTTCAAGGCCTGTGTTGTTTCAGTTATTGTCATTTGCGTTTTGGATATACGTTCCTTGCAACAAGCATTGATAAATCTCAGGCAATATGCCCAGACTCGTAGTAACTTGGGAAGTTTGGAATACCGTGTTATTATCTCTTCACAAAGATTATTGTTCGAAACGGTGGCTCCACATATGGTTTCATTACGTTTGATTTCTTCTGTCGTGAGTACCTCTCCTTGTAAAATAGGCCAATTCTCCTTCTTCTCTTTAAGCCAGTGTGGTCCTGTCCACCACAATTTTGAGTCGCGTAATTTTGAGGGATTAATACCTCTAGATGCCACATCAGCTGGATTGTCTTCTGATCTTACATGACGCCACATGCTGGGTGTAGTTAAGTCTTGTATTTCGGATACTTTATTTGAAACAAAACTCTTCCATTTTTCTGGACCACCCCTTATCCAAGCTATTACAATAGTGGAGTCTGTCCATGCGTATGTTGTTACATCAGGGAACTCCAGCGCAACTTTTACCTGATGCAGTAGTTTCGCTAATAATGCTGCACCACATAATTCGAGCCTTGGTAAAGTCTTCTTCATTTTGATTGGTGCTACTTTGGTCTTTGCTGTTAAAAGAGTTGTATGGGTTTTTCCTTCCTTGTTCGTTGTTTTGCTATACACTGCCGCAGCATATGCTTTCTCGGAAGCATCACAAAATCCATGTAATTCGATATTAAGGTTACTTTTTGTGTGATTCATCCATCTTGGTATTATTATTTCTTCGATCTGTGGAAGTTCTGTTTTGAAATTGTGCCATTTTTTTGCTAGGTCTTCTCGTATTTGTTCATCCCAAGGGCTTCCTTCAATCCATAGCTCTTGCATCAATCTTTTCGCAGTTATCATTATAGGCGAAAGCCACCCAAGCGGATCAAACAGCTTGGCAATATCAGATAAGATGTTTCTTTTTGTTGGCAGATCTTTGGTGACATTAGTCTTGAAGTGAAAAGTATCCGTTGCTGGACTCCAATAGATACCTAATGTCTTAATAGATTCTGTACCATTAATTTCGATTTGACCCTTTTCTCTTAGTTCAGTTGGAATCATACTCAGAAGCTTTCTACTGTTACTTGCCCATTTTCTGAGGTTGAATCCGCCACTTCGTAGTAGATTCAATAGTTCCATTTGTAACATTTTGCCTTCTTCCATCGAGTCAGCTCCAGACATTAAGTCATCTACATAAAAGTCTTTCAATGCTATGTCTGCGGCTTTAGGAAATGCGTTTTTCTCATCAATAGCTAGTTGCTTCAACGTTCTAATGGCCAAGTATGGAGCTGCTGCTGTACCATATGTTACTGTTGTAAGAGCATATTCCTTTATTTGCTCATTATTTGAGAATCTCCATAGTACTCTTTGTAGGTTTTGGTGTTCATCTGCGACCTTTATCATCCTGTACATCTTTTCTATGTCAGATTTAAATACATATTTATATTTCAGCCATCTTAATAGAATATCTGACAAATTTTCCTGCAAACGTGGTCCTGTGTGCATCATGTCGTTCAAACTGTAGCCAGTATTAGATTTCGCAGATGCATCAAAGACCACTCGAAGTTTTGTAGTGGTACTATCATTTTTAATGACAGCTTGATGGGGTAGGTAGTAATGTGGTTTTGGGACTTGGAGTTCTGGCTCTATTCTTCTCATATGACCCTGTTCTAGATACTCCTTCATAAATTTGCAGTACTCTTTCTTAAGTTCGGGATTTACAAGAAATCGTTTCTCCAGTTGTAAGAGTCTTGCGGCAGCTATTTTGCGAGTTTCTCCTATTTTGTTTAAACCTTCTTTTAATGGAAGGTGAACTGTATAAATCCCATTCTTGTCTCGTCTATATGTGTGTTGGTAGTTATCTTCACATATTTGATCATCTGCAGAGAGTATAGTTTTTGTTGTGACTTCTTCTACTTCCCAGAATTTCTCAAGTTGTTTATTTAACTCGGTTGTTGAAACCATGCTTATTATCTTTGAAGGACTAGCTATATTTATTGATGGTCTTCCCGTGAGTATCCACCCGAACTCTGTCTTCTGAGCTAGCAACCCTTCAGTCGGTCGTTTTACACCGTCCATGACGATTAAACTAAAGACATCTGCTCCTATCAAAATATCGATTGGACCAGGAACATCTAGTGTGGGATCGGCTAGCATCATGTTATCTTGATGTTGGATATCCAGATATGGGATAGTCTCGTTGGGTAAGAGCTTTGTTAAACTTGGAAGAATTAACGCTTCCAGTCGTAGTTGGAAATCTGACGGAAATCTGGGCGATAATTGAAGAACTATTTTACTTTTAGATTTCCCCGATTGTACGTTGCCTACTCCGGATATCTCGATATCAGTTTTTGTTCTAGGTAGTCCAATAGATTGAGCTGCTCTCTCGGTTATGAATGATGCCTGAGAGCCCGGGTCGACCAATGCTCGTAGTAGATCATAATTACCCAAAACTGTTTTCACCTTTACCAGCGCTGTTGCTAAAATCACGTGCCTAGGAGAATTTGGCGGTTGTTCTTTTCTCGTCATCGCGCTATGAGTTGCCACAGGTTTCTGTCTGCTTATTTCCTGCTCAGTCTTGCCTTGACTTAGATGGAGTAGAGTATGATGATAGCCTCGACATACTCCACAGCGCTGCTGACTGTAACATTTTACGTCCTCTTTGTGGTTCAAGCAATTTAGGCATAATTTGCTGTTTTTTACGAATTTATATCGTTCACCAACTGCACTGGACACGAATTTTTTACAGTTATAAATTAAATGTGTACCATTACAATACTTGCACTGTGTCTGTGTGGAATGAAAGCTTTTTGCAGGGAACCTTGTGTTAAGCGATGGTTTTATAACATCATTATTCCTTCTCTGTTCTTTCAGATTTTCTAGTGACTGAAACCGTGTTTCCAGCAATTTTAAAAATTCTTTGAGATCTGGAATTTCTCTTGGTTCCTTAACTGCTTGCTCATACCACCTTCGGGTATCTTTGTCCAACTTTTTTATTAATTTGAAGACAATAATCGGTCCCCAGGTTTCTGTCTCAATTCCTAGATTCTGGATGGCATGGATGCATTCACGTGTAATATCATGAATGCTTTTTAACCCTCCAGAGGATTCCAAATTCTGATTCTGTTGATTGAATAATAGATCTAGTTGAGCAAATAACAGTGCTCGTTTGTTGTTGTATCTATCGTTAATCAGATCCCATGCAGCTAAGTAATTGGCGTCTGAAATCTGTATGTGTTTGATAAGCCTTGCTGCTTCACCTCTGAGGTTTGTTTTTAGATATTGTAACTTTTCTGCGTTACATAGGCGAATGTTGTTATGAATGACTTTGGTGAATATGTCTCGAAAGCCTGTCCAGTCATTATAGTTCCCTTCGAATGTAGGTATTGTTTGCCTAGGTAATCGTGTCCAAGCATCTCCTACTGACTGTTGAATACCTGAGTTCTGTATTTCATGTAGCCACACCATTATTTCTTGAATTTCTGTTTCAAGTTGTCCAAATGCGTCTTGGCGAAAATAAGAATCAATGAATTCTTGTTCATGCATAATGATTTCTTCGTGTAATGCGGCTATACTGTTAAAGTGGTCGTTTAAAGTCCATCTTTTGTACTCATAGTACATCGTTGGGTGCGATTGGTCTTTATGTCTTATTATGTCGTTCATGAGCCTAGTAATTGTGCTCATTTTGACCATTTGTCTCTTCAATCTTAACTTCTGTTCATCGTTATTCATGTTATTATGAAGTGTGAAATCACACTCTTCATGGTTACTTGGTTGCTCAGAGTCCGATTTCCTCGTATTTTGGGAAGTACTCGAGTCTGAAGATGTCATATGCTCCACGCCGCTTGTGGTCTCTTTATCAGGTATTTTTTCCGCCTCCTTGGTTTTTTCCATTTCGTTCGTAGTCTGTTGAATAGATATCCCAGCACTTTCCTTCATTGTCTTGCTTGGGTTCGTTAGTCTTGTCGTCTGCTTGACCAAATCATCCTCCTTTAACCAGTTCTGGTATTTCTCCAATAGCTGTAATGCCTCTTCAAGTGTGGCCTTTACTTGTTCGTAAAAGCCTTTCTGAAAATATCCGTGCTCTGTGATATTCAGCTTTTTGATTGAGTGGTCTCGCTCTTCAAATTCTTGCCAGTACTTCAAGAAAGTTTCCCTTTTCTCGTCAATATACTGCTGCGTTTTTCTGCAGGGCCCATCTTTCTTCATGTTTTCCAGCAACCTGGCTATCATTTTCCCAAGTTGGAATTGCTCCTTTGTGAGCTGTTGAATTTCTTCCATTGTGGTCATCTTTGGTTCAGGTTGTCTCGAAGGACCAATGTTTAGACGTCACGTGACCTGTAATTAGAATAGACTCTGCTGGTGGCGCAGGGTCTTGTATTTTAAATGAGGAGGTATTGCGCTTACCACGGGTGGGGGCGCAAAGTAAGAACTAGAACGTTGCTACTGTAAAGCTTTAATCAAGACTGTGACTTTCTTACATTTACATTCTTTTTATAATAACTAAATTTTACGAACTAAGCAACTTTGTATGAAATGAACTTAATAAAATACACTTAATGAATAATGTCTAGTAAGCAATATTGTCTCGAGTTCAATAAATTATTGTGAGCAATTGCTTATTTTGCGCAATTTGCCTAGTAAGCAAGAGTTCAATAATTATTGCGAACAATTATTGCTTATTTGCGTTATGCTGGGTTTTTTGACCTTTTTTAAATATCTACACGCAGATTTATTTAATATGGTTTTATGTCAAATTTTATGTTCACGTTTGAACAGTATGTTTTTATTTATCACTGATTTTCTTTTCTTCGAGTGGGCTGTTTGAAAGAAAAAAACAAGACCAAAGAGATAAAATAATTTTATGATATTGAGTAGGGAATTTTAGTTTTTATGAAGTACTATTAAAGATTTCAAAAATGGGAAGAGGGAAGAACAATCGGCGCAACAATATTGAGGTTGAAGCAGATTTCATTAATTTTCGGGATATGGTGCATTTTTAAGAGAAGCACTAGAAAGTCGAGATAATACAATAAGGGATTATCAAAGAAGGTTCGAAAAACAAATATAACAACCAACGTTTTAAGAAGCCAACTAGCTGATGTAAAGCCTAGTACGAGCACTGGAGTTTCAGAAAACTTAGCAATACGAGCAAGTCCTAGTATTTTATTCCGCGATGTGGAGGAGTCCCTTAACACATTCAATGGGCAAGACAATTATCTTGTCAGTAAATTTAAAGAAGATTTGGAAACTTCAGCAAGTCTCTTGCAATTTATGTTAGATGATTACTAAAGAGTTCAGCCAAATTTGCAGTACGCGGGACAAATAACATCAACACATGGAACGATTTGAAAGGGTTTCTTTTAGAAGAATTAATTTAGCCGATTGTATTGCTGTATTGCACCAGAAGATAAGGAAGAGGGAAAAAGTGCCAAATGAAAGCTACTATGAATATTTCTTGGCAATGCGAGAGCTTGGTTACCGCATTAATGTAGATATGGATATATTATTAAATGTACTATAAATGGGATCGATGATGAAGGTTGTAACAAATTACTTTTGTACGGAACAATTGCATGTTATTCACAAGAATACTTTGCCGTGCCAATTTATATTGGGAAAAATTTGTCTGAAGTCAGTTTAGCTTGTTGTAAGCCAAGGAAATATTGAAGTAAAGCCGGGTTCTTCCATCTTCCATTGGACAACAATAGTCGGAAGAACACTACATTCGTTACTCATTTTGATCAGTTCGAATTTACTAAGGAACCATTTGCATTGCGAGTGTCACCATCGAACTTTCAGCGATACGTTAATGGAGTATTCTGGAATCTGATAAAGGAAAATATGGTTCTAGTGTACGTCGATGATATAATTGCAATTGCACGCGATTATGAGGAAGCCATGAGTAAACTTCGTAAAGTCTCAAAGGTAGCTGGAAGTCGAGGACTGCAAATAAAATTAAAGAAATGTAAATTTCTGCAAACAGAAAATGAGTACCTCGAGTATAAAATATGTAATGGAACAGTCGCGTCTTCAGAAGAAAAGATAAGAACGGTCGCAGGATATCCAGAACCAAAAAATGTCAAAGGCGTTCAGTCATTTCTGGGACTAACTGGATATTTTCGCAAATTATTCAAAGATTATGATCTCGTAGCTAGACTTCTAATTGATCTATTGCGCAAGAATAACCGATTTGAATTCAATGAAAAGTAAAGACAGGCATTTCCTCTGTTAAAAGATGCTGTGTGTACAAAATCCATATTAGCACTGTAAAACCCAAAAGCAGCTACAGAGCTACATATTGATCCCAGTGCTGTAGGGTACGGTGCAATACTACTGCAAAGTAATAGCGAAAATCAGGTCTACGCTGAAGAGAAGCATAGTAGCTACATGTTAGAAGTATTGACAGTCATAACAGCTCTGAAGAAGTTTCACGTTTAAGCCGTTATCCGCTAATACTAAACATTCAACAATAAAGTTTAATTCAGAAGATTCACAGGGAACAGAAAGACGAAAACATAAAACAATCCTTAAAATATTTGGAAATTGATGAATTCGAAGACTATTTCAAGGGTGGGGGAATTCTTTTCAAAATACCAGATAATACAAAGCTACTGGTAGTTCCAAGAAGGCTGTAAAGATAAGTGATAAGGAACACCCATGAACGAGGCCATTTTGCTTCAAAAAAGATTGAAATAGAAATAAGTAAAGACTACTTCATATCGAACTTGAAAAAACGCATTGAAGAATGCATTAGTAGCTCTATTATCTGCATATTGGCCAGTAATAAAGGACGGAAAGAGGGTATCCTGCACTTAAACACTAAACAATCGATGTCATTGGAAACATTTTACATTGACCACTTAGGACCAATTACGATGACGAATAAGGGATATAGCTACATACTAACTATAGTTGATGTAATTACTAATTTTGTTTGGATTTATTCAACAAAATCAACTACCACAGCTGAAGTTTTGGAAAAGTTAGAGCTTCACAATATTACATTCGAAAACCCAGGCAAAATCTTATATGATAGCGGAGCAGCATTCACATCCTCCGCTTTACAGGAGTACTGCAAGAAGGAGAATATGCAACATATCATCTTGTGTTGTATATTCTGCAACTCTGCTGAATGAGACTACCAAGAACCAATTCTATTATAAAATTTATAAATTGTTCTTACCCAAGAAATAGTATTGTCCCACGCAGCAGATATAAAAAGTTGTTCATGGCAGCTGTCGTATGTCAACGTAAGTACCTCACACAATGTTGACAACTTGGAGAAACAAAACACTCCCTAAGATAAAATGGAGAATAGGTATGTACTGAAGCAAAACAGCAGCACCAATTCCACCTAAGCATTGCGTAAGACAAAGGCGTACACGTTGCTAACATGCATCAGAGTTTACAGATAAAAGATCGGGAGTATGAAAAAAATCCAAAAATTCCAAGTTTCGAACTGCAGCACGAGCAGCATACGAATATGTATACAACTAATTTCGGTTATCATAGAAGGAACCACTGCGAAACAACGTCGGCTCAATTTACTGCTGATACCAAGGTAAACATTAACCTGTGTAAGTAGGAATTATATTCGATAAAGCATTATTTATACCATGTTTATAAAAAATAAAATGAATTTGTTCAAAATATTTTATTAACAAATCTAAAACTTTATTTGGTCGACAATTAAAATAAATATTTTTATTCTGAGTTGCGACTAGCGATTAAAGTAAAGATTCTTATTACGGGTAACGACTGAAATAAGAAAGCTACTAAAACAAAACACTTTATTGTGGGTAACGGATACAATAAGGATTCTTATTACAGGTAACGACTGTAATAAGAAAGCTACTAACACAAAATACTTTATTGTGCGTAGCGACTACAATAAAAGTTCTTATTACGGGTAACTGCTGTAATAAGAAAATTACTAACAAAACACTTTATTGTGGGTAACGACTACAATAAAGATTCTTATTACGGGTAACGACTGTAATAAGAAAATTACTAACAAACACTTTATTATGGCTAACGACTGCAATAAAGCTTCTCTGTGGGCTTCGACTGCAGTAAGAACTTTTTACTTCACTTTATTACGGGTATCGAACAAAATAAAGAATATCCCAATCCCAAACCTCAGTTAAAATTGTAATCAACCAAAATTAGATTACGATAAATACAAAATATACCGATTTATTGATAACTCGTCATTGCGCCCCCAAAGCAGCTCCTCCTGAACCATACTAACTCCTGTCATCACAACAATAATAATTTTTTTATGTATATATATGATCTTTAATTGTCAAAACGTTATAAAATTATAAAATTTAGAAAAAGAGCCTGAAAAAGATACAATATAGTTAGCAATAGCAAATGCACAAAAAAGAAACAGAAAGGAGCAAAAGGTGCGAAAAATAATAATACAAAATTGTTAACAATATCACAGTTATATACTTTTTCAAAAAGAGTCTTAGCCCAAACTGAAAGTGGCAGTTCCAAAACTTCTTTTATCAAAAGTTAAAAAGTAAAAACATGGATTCCTAGCTAGCTACAATACAAAGTTGAACCGATCGATGGAGAACCGAAATTTTGAGGAGTAATTTGAAATTTTGAGGAGTAATTTGAAATTTTGAGGAACTCAAATCGAAACCGAATGAGGATAAAGGGGCAAAATGTCGAACGTACGAAAAATTTAGCACGTAACCGATAGGGTCCCGCGAGGCCAGCCTGCAGTTGCTTCCACGTTTGCAAGATGACCCCATTGTCAACTCAGTTCACGACCTCTGACGTGATGCTTACCCTTCCCGTAGCGTTTGTGGCAATTCCAAAGCAAAGAGAGGCTCCGTGGAAAAGTTGCCACAAATGCTACAGCCTATTATCACCAGTGAAGTGTGAGCACTCCGTCCCGCACGGATGCAATTTGTTGCCACGTGCAGTTAAATGTTTCTTCATCCGCCGTCAGGTACTCGAAGCGCAACCGCTTTTTTATCCTGGCAACGAAATGACGCTTTAGTGCTCCGTTGTTGTACTAGTGTTATGATCACCAGCACCAGCTCTCATGTAGTACAAGTGAATCGTTGACTTAGCTAGCGTTCAGACGAAACTGATAAAATTATTCACTTGACTACATGTCCTCGGTCCCAACAGAAACGATGCCTGCGTAATTCCGGAAGACGGATGGACCAACTGACACAATTGTTTCACCAAATCCATTAAATTCTGCAGAGCCCGGCAAGCATAGAACCTGTGAAACAGAGTCCCATCACCCCCACAGACCGTGCACATTCTCTGAACCCACCGATCAATGTGTGACAACTGGTTGGGATGTACAAGACTTTGGTGCAGTAGCTTGAAAGCTATATCTGCGTCTTTGTAATTAGAGGGATAGCTGTAGATTACTCTACTCGTTATCCCTCCCATTACGCCCATATCCACCCCGAGGTGAACATTCCATCTACGCAAGCCCTCGTACCCCTGTTGGCTGACACCAACAAACACATTGCGAAGCAACCGCGGTGTCAGTGCACCAAAGGAGGTGTGTGGTGGCCTGTTCCACACGAAAGCATCTTCCAGCTTAACAGCAGGGTCACTACTGCGAAGCCGGTGAAATCTCTCCCGAGCAGAAGCAGCCACGTTACGTAAGACCTGCGTAGCGGACTGAATCCCGCCGCTTCAGGTAACATCAATGATGTTCCCGAGAACAGCATGAGGAGGCAATCCCGAAACAATTCCCCGAGCATTATGAACAAGCGAATCTGTTAACTCAGGATTAAAATCCACTGGAATTTTTCTGAATTCTTCGTACCTAATGGATTTCCATTCTAGATGAAATTCCGGCCTGATTCTGCCCCAGGTTTGAATCGTAGAGATCTTATCCTGAGACCAGTCAATAGGATAAGACGCGCGGACAGAGAGAAGGTAGTAAAATTCTCCCGTACCACGACCCCCCAGTGCATTCACCCATAGCTGAGAAATTAAGGTGTCTCTACGGCAGAACACTCCTTGGAATGCTCGCACTTGGAGACATCGAAACTTCACGACCAAATTGGTGAGACCTAAACCGCCTTCCCTGACTGGTGTGCAGAGCGTGCTTTCAGCGACCCATCTTCTTCCTCCCCAAAAGGCGTCTATCACCTTGGCTTGGAGTAGCTTGATAAAGCCCTCTTCAAGAGATTCTGCTTTTAAAACATGCACGATGGACGAAGTAACCAAGTAATTTACTACGACTGCTCGCCCTTTCAAAGAAAGATGAAACAATCGACTTCGCCAAGAATTGACCGCACCGGAAAGTTTTTCCAATGCCATATGGCTATTACGCGATTTGCCCTCGCGTCCAATGTATACTCCTAAATACTTCAGACAAGTATTGGTCCACTGTATGCCAAGTGGGGCATCTGTGCGATCACGCCACCTACCACACCAAAGACCTTGACTCTTGCTCATATTTATCTTCGCACCAAAACATTGCTCATACTGCATGAAGACAGCATGTGCGACTGGAAACGCCTCATCATCTGTTACAAATACAGCCAGGTCATCCGCATATGCCAACAAAAGAGGTCTTATGTTAGTAGATGGAAGATGCACCCCATATCTCTGCAACATTCGATGGAGGTTAATCAACAGTGGCTCTAGCGCAACATCATAAAGCATGCCTGACAAAGGGCACCCCTGTCTGATGCCTTGATGAAACAAGACAGCAGAGAGAAGATGTCCTTGATGCTTTATGAGGATAGCAGAATCACTATATAGCATTCTGATGATCTCAACCCATCTGAGTGGGAACCCAAATGCATCAAGAGCAGCAAAAAGATAGTCATGGTTCACGCTATCAAATGCTTTCTGCTGATCGAGAGAAATCATTGCCATTGGTGTCTCAGTTTTCTCGTGGTATGCAAAAATATATTTTGCAGCCGCGATATTGTCGTAGATGCTGCGACCAGGCACACAGTAAGACTGTTCCGGATGTATAACCGAAGCAATCACTGAGCGGAGTATTGCCCCTAATGCTTTGCAGACGATTTTGTAGTCCATATTGCATAGGGTTACTGGCCTCCAGTTGCCCATCCTTCTAAGATCACCCTTCTTTGGTATTAGGCGCATGACAGATCTCCTCCAACTCGAAGGCAGATCTGTATGCGTCGTAACCGCTGAATTGAAAACCTCCAGAAGGTCTGGAATCAAAAGATTCCTGAAATGTATGAGGAGCTCTGGAGTCAGGCCATCATGACCAGGTGATGTGTGACGCCTTAAGTTTTTCGTTGCAATGAGCATATCATCGAGGCTGATTTCGCTGTTTAGTGGGTCCCTACTTTCGTCAGAGAATGTGGGGACATGCTGGAGAAATTTAGTGATGGATGACGACATTAGTGACGTTGGCTCAGAATACAGTTGAGTGTAATAATCCCGAATGTATTCTGAGAGTTCTTCTCCGTTAAGGATTTCTCCATCTTCGTTCACTATCGATTCAACCTCAACTTTCCCGGTTCGCCTTCTAGTTGTTTGGAAGAAGTACTCGGTCGGTGATTCTCCTTCCCTCAACCAGCGCGACTGCTGCCGCAGCACAAATTCCAAGCTATGCTTGTAATTTTGTGCTGCCAGACGTTCTTTCAGTCTTTCGTAGCTTACCAGTAGCTCTGGGTGAGTTGGGAGAAGAGCAGCGATCCGAGCAACTTCGCCGGACAGGTTAGAAGCTCGATACCTGCTTCTGTTGAATCTTGTCTCGACAAATGAGCGAATGTGAAGTTTACCAATGTCCCACCACTGACTGAGGTTCGGAAAGTCATCTTTCCTTTCCCGCCAGTTGTACCAAAAGGTAGTAAATTCCTCACTGAACTGTTCTGATTTCAACAAGTGATTGTTGAAGATCCAGAATGCAGTTCGCCTTTCAGTTATTGTGCTGGTCGCTACAACAAGAAAGTGATCACTCATTGAGCACACTTCATGTGTGACACTAACAAAGGTGCCGATGATGGTGGACGAGACGTACAGTCTGTCGATTCTAGAGCCTGAAAGGCCGCCGTTCACATTCCGCGATACTCTAGTATAAGACTTACTCGTTGGGTTTATCCAACGGTAGACATCCACGAGATTGAAGTGGCTGACAAAATTTCTCAATTGACTAGCAGTCGCGGGATTGAACTCAACCCCGGAATGACGATCGATTGGAAGATTCAGCGTGCAGTTAAAATCACCTCCGAGGATAATTTCACCACCAAAGTTTGTAAGGCTCACGCGCAGAGTGTCAAGAACAAGTCTTGCAATATTCTGGTCATGGGGTAGGTACACATTAACTACCTTAAAATTTTTGTCCCTTAGGACGAAGTCAATGGAGGAAGCGTAGCCTGGGAAGATGTCTGTGTGTTCAAGAGACGAAAGTGTAGATGAGTTGGACACCAGGATTGCGACACCTGATCCTCTGTGAGGAGCAGGTGCAGCAAACATAGCGTATCCAGTATGTAAATGAGCATTAAGCTCTAGTGTATTGTGTGTGTCTGTGGTAAAATTCGTCTCTTGTAGCAGAGCTATGTCTGCTTGTGAGTGTCTGATGTCTGTGACTGTGGCGTGTAATTTGTGAGGTGCCCCAATGCCCCTCGTGTTGAGTGATACTACTCGAAACATTTAGAGAGAAAGTAAACTGAATCTACAATTGTACGACCCTACAAGGAGAAAGTGTCCTCCAAAGCACGATTAGCCACCGCAATCTCAATTTGTTTGAGAACGCGATCGAGACGAGTGACCTCATTATAATTTTTGTTGCCACGAGCCCTATCCTGTAGGCTTTTTATTTGAGGCACTAAGTTTTGCGGGTCGTCCGTGAACTCATATATCACCTTAGTGATCAAGCTTTCATTCTGCTTTCGGTATAACCTCTTGAGCAGAGAGCAAATTTGCTCTCTTGTCAAGGAGCTGCATCTAGGAACAACATCAAACATTCCCTTCAATGACAATGAGCTCACCGACGAGTCGACGCCGCTTTGGGCTGATGTACCACCCATCTCGATCGCGGACCTATAATTGGCATCGACACTAAGTGCTGCCCCACAGTCGGAAAGGTCCGATACTTCCATATCAGGAACCACAGATACTCTCCGCTTGGGGGACAATACCTCCTCCTCAGAGCGGGGCCTTTTGACACCAGTCAGAGCGGATGCTTGGAGTACCTTTGCAGGTATAGACGACGGTGATATCGCTCCAGGGATGATAGGCTTCTTCTTCCTCCTCATTTTTTTCTTCCTGTTTTTAATCTTATGCGTTACCCCCTCGTCCGAGCTTGATGACGTTTCTGGGGGCAGAGGAGGTAACCCCTCTAAGCTGCCTTCAGACAGTACGGTTACTTTTGTAGTACCGCTCATCGCTGAGTGCCCTTTTGGACCACCTATTTGATGATCAGATTTCGTTGGTAGATCTGGAAATTTTTCAGATGGAATTTTCACTTCCGGCTGCTTTTGCGCAGCTCTTTTTTCCAACGTTTTTGGGCACTTAGCGATGAGATGTCCTGCTTGTTTGCAACCGTAGCATCTGGCTTCAGTGCTGACTTCCACATAAGTATTGACGCCATCGCACTCAATAACCAATGCCGAGGGGAGTTCACATCCCTGTTTAAGGGACATGAATATCTCCCTGCTTAGGCTAAAAACTCCTTTTCCCAGACCATTCTCCCCCAGTCTTATTGGTATAGCTCGCAATTTGCCATGCACTGTACCAAATTTGCGCAGGAAGCTCAAGATGTCTTCTTTGTCAACTCGGATGGGAACTTTTGACAAGACAACTCTTATCGGTTTCACCGCTTCAGGGTACGCTATCAGATGCCTGCCAGCAACTTGAATGCCCTCAAGCATGAGCTTTTCGGCAGCCTCGACTGAGTCTAGGCATACGGAAATCATGCCCCGGCCAGTGATTCCAATGGCGAAAACCTGGTGACCTACAGCTCTCTCTATGGCTTCAAGATACACTCCCTGGGGCGTCCTTTGGACGTACTCAATGAGTACACTATGATCCAGAGAGTGCCACCGTTTTTCAAAATTATCCTGTAAATTCCCATCCGACCTGGACTTTTGCCTGTCCACTTCAGATGGATAAGGACGAGAGGGTATCGACCTACACTTAATTTGAGGGACGAAATTTTTCAAGGAAGCGTTGGAAATGCCACTTACCGTTTGGGCGAAAGACATCGCCTTGGTAATTCCTATCGCAGCTGCATTCGTTCCCGACTGCATTGTTGGGCCGATTTTCATTGCATTGCCTGCGGCTGCAAGCGGTGGCCTTAAAAGCATCCCAGTTAATACTGGAGGTGGTGCCTTAGCGGACGCTAATTTTACCACATCCAATAGCTTGATTGGTGATGCACTCTTTGCAGAATCTTGCGTCTCGTCTGCAGTATTCGCTGATGCTTGAAGCTTTTCAGGTAAAACTGCTGACGTTGTACTACATCCTACCGTTGGTAATTCAACTGCAGGACTACTTGGCAAGCCTGTTACCACTTCTGGTGTTGTCAACAATCCAGCTGCTGCTACCACTGCTGTTTCTGCTGCAGATACTTTGCTAGAACGTTTTGGAGAAACTGGTTCTGCGTCACTCATTGCTAGTGCCACTGGTGGAGCTTTACGTCCTACCTTCGGGGGATGCATTTTAGAAGCGACGGCCTCTTCATTTGGGCCCAGTGTAGCCTTTTCAGTGGGCTCTTTTTGAAATTTTCGAACTTCGCTAGAGCTGAGCGAACTTCTGGACTTTTTTTTTGTTCCTCTGGAGGTGAAGGACTTGTCCTTCGACCCCTCTCCGGAGCTGCTTGCACCAGGCATGGTGCAAGCGCTTAGAATTTAACCCTTTTTGGGACTTTTCTATTTACTTTATAAGTAATTAGAAGTAGTCACGAAATGTTCAAAAATGCCTGGCTTGGCTTGATTTCTTTTAAGAATTCGGTTGTGTAGCAACCAAACTTTTTACAGGAATAATAAATTAATTTTTTAGTTTTTCTAGTTGTCAAAATTTTTTAGCTTTAATTTATTTTATATTTTTAATATATGTTCTTAAAATTTTATGATTTTTTTATTTTTCAGCTTTATTGCACTTGTACAATATCAAATACTGCGTCTCAATAGTCTACTTGACGGTTATTTTATTATTATTTTTTCGCACTTTTGGGCAACGATACGGAAACACGTCCGCGCACTTTGACAACAATAATAATATTAATAATAATACGTAACCATAGGAGTGGAATACTCTCAGGTTCTTTCTACGCATGACGGCTTTGGCGGTTTAAGAAATTCTGTTCACAATGGCGAGCTACAGAATAAGTATGGCTGGTAGTAGGTTTTTGTATTTTAATATATCCTAAGGGAGATTGGTGCGCTTACAAAATTAATCAAGTCAAGTAAATCAACGGCCAAATAATGGTCAAAAACTTCAGTTTGAAAAGTGAAGTGCAGACTTAGTGGATAAACGAATTGAACCACTATATTATACCAGTGGTATCAGTTTCACCACATTATTCATTAATTGCGTGTTCGCTCTGTCTACGGGCTGAACAACTTATGGTCCTTCGTAGGTAAATTTAAAGTCTAGTGGTTTTTATTATCATCATTCTAAACCAAACCAACTTTTCGGTAAGCAAGCCACCTCTGCACAAGCATTTGAAAAATCGTTCAATACATACAACAAAACTGATTTATGAAAACGAACAAAAGCACTTATTTCTGAGCGAATTATGAGCTTTGGATGATAGTGAACTAGAAAAATATGATTATTTTGCAGACGATCAATTTTTAAGCGTGGAAAATAAATACTACACGATTCGTGGTATTCTTAGCGATGTATTGGATGCATTCGAAACAAAAGTAGAACAAACGCTATATACAGAGAATAAAACTTCTTCGTTTCTGAGATTAACCAACCACACAATCCCACAATTCTTTGGGTCATATGAGTCATGGAGGTCGTTTCACTATCTATTCCATTCCCTGGTTCATACAATTTCTGCGCAATCTACAGCGCAGAAATTTCATTACTTGAAAGCAAGTGTTTCTGGAGAAGCAGAACACTTATTGCGTCAACATCATATGACCAGCACGAACTAGAACAGCGCATGGAAGATACTGCTTAACAGGTATGACAACAAGCGAGTATTATTCTATCCAATTTACCTAAAGCAACACAAGAGTCACACAAGGCAATAAAAACGGTGCTGGACAACTCTTCCGAATGCATCTACGAACTCGCAGCATTGGAAGTCCCCACTAAGCACTGGGGTACAATCTTGATTTATATGCTAGTGCAATGCTTGATATCAGAGACTCATCGCAAATGGGAACAAGAGGTGAACAGTGCAGATGGACTGCCTACCCTTGAATCTTTAAAGGCGTTTCTAGTGACAAGATTTAGAGCTCTGGAAGCAATCTGAGACGCAAAACCAAATTCTGCCAATAAGCCAGCTCAAATACCAGAACATCAACTTACTTTACATCATCTGGCGACTGAAGTATAGTGTGTAAAGAGCAGCATCGATTACTTAAATGCCCTAAATTTATTAAATTGGACGAAACAACAGGAAATATTGCTCTAGCAAGTTTACGTTCCAGCGATGTGGAAGGAAACATCATTCGCTACTTCACATTAATATCAAAAATCCGCAAGATTCGCTTAAAGCACCAGACAACCCACACATACCTTCTAATTCTCCTTCCCCATCCAACGGATCAATTCAAATGCTTCACGCAAAACAAACCATGCGAACAACACAAGCCTTGCTTGCCACAGCATTGCTTAAAGTTCCTTAAAAAAAGGGCACCATGTTCACTTTACGAGCTTTGATAGACTCACGCTTTTAAGTCACGTTCATAACAAAAGCCGCTGCACGCAAGTTGCAATTGGCCACTATGAAACTTCGATACAAGTCACTGGCTTAGGAAAGTCAGAATCTATGAGTGTTAGCAGACAAGCATCAATAAACATTCATTCGTATTCAACCTCACATAAGATAACCACGATTAGTGCCCTCATCGTGAGCACCATCACAGACGTACTGCATCCGTCCACAATTCCAATTAAGGAATGGAGCCACGTACATGACCTGCAACTCGCAGATCCATTTTTTTCAAGCCAGGAAAAGTCGACCTGCTCTTACGATCAGATGTTTATGGAGAAATTCTCTTAGAAGTTTTGCAAAAAGGCCCTCCAGGTGCACCTATTGCACAAAACTGCACGCTAGGTTGAGTCCTTTTCACCAATTTTCACACAATCTCCACAGCCTCCATCTCAAGAGTAAATGCTTTTGCAAAATTTTCCGAAAAATATTTTAGCTCCTAGAAAAGAGCGGTACTGATGCTCGGAGCCAGCTGGAGTAGCGGAGTAGCATATGGAGTCAATTGGCCACACATACGTCAAAACCGATGCCCGGCACTGAGCACCAGTAGTATGCTCGGGAGGGTAATCACACACACTCTAACCAACACCATGCACTATGGGGACGAATGATACGAAGATAAAAGGATGAATACTCGGAAATGTGAGATAAACACACACACAACAGACATGTGACACTGATATACACTAAAATTGTTTGAAACTAACATACATACACACAAGCCCACATAAAACATCTAAACAAGACACAGTTACACACATGCAAAAAACCAAGAAACATACAAGCCTTATGAAGACTGAAAACACAGAGCCAATAACAGACAAGACAATACTTAAGAGAAATGTAGGAAAATAAGGAGTAACATATTGGACATGAAACATCCACAAAAGCAAAGAAAGAAAAATTAAAGAAATTTATTAGAGATGTATAAAGAAATTATATAGATAACATTAAATTGAACAAAATTAATATAATTTGATGATGATATACAGATTGTAACATACACATATACTTTTCTCCCTATGTAAACACAGCGCATGTATAAACTAGTCATAACACCAACTTTGCTAAAAACTATCTAATATTTGGAAAAAGACATGACCTTCAGAGAAGTACAAGGAGCTTTTTTAAACCTTACCAATCATAACATAGCCTCAGACATTAGGGCCTTGTTATCATTTGGCCCAAAATTTATACCCCCTAACAAAAAAATAGATCCCGTTAATATATTAATAACCCTGAATAACATAGCGGAAATAATTGAAGAAAACACACCAATGGAATATAAAACAAAAACAAGAAACATAGCAAAGATAACGAATAGATACATCACAAATAACAATAAGAGAATTATGAAAAGGAAAGAACAAGAAATCAACCACACAATTGGAAAAATAAAAACATTATTAAAACGAAACAGAGACATTAAAATATTAGAAGCAGATAAAGGAAAAGCAACAGTGGCTGTCCATAATGATTACTATCTTAAATTACTAGATGAAATGTTAACAGACGGAAAAAAAATGGGATATACAGGAAAATAAACAATGATGAAATTCTACGGATACAAACAGCACTAGTTAAGTCATATGAAAATAAATTAGAATACATAAAGAAAACTGGACTATAAGTCACACATAGAAATAGAAACAGCAATAGAAACCTCAGTGAAGAAGACATTAAAATGCTTATTGATTTAAAGAACATTGAAAACGATATAAGCATATTACATCCAGTGATTAAGGTACACAAAATAGTACATGAATTAAGACCTATTGTCTCAAAAACCAGCGCAATAAACACAAAATTAGGACCATATATAAATAAAGCATTAGATAGGATGCGACACATAGATGACCTAAAAATAGACCCTAATGTCCGAAACAAGTTAGACTTGCTTAGGGAAATAAAAGATCTGGAATGGGCAGAAGGACATGTCCTTTTAACTATGGCTATAAAGAATATGTATGATAACTTAAACTTAACCAAACTTAAAAACGACATTAGAAACAACATTGGCCCCAAAATAAAAGTAAATTATAACATAGAGAACCTAATGAATTTAATAGATTTCGACTTAAGAAAGGCAAACTATTCCAAAATAAATAATGAAACCTATAAACAAATAAAAGGCACACCAATGGGAGAAAAAACCTCGGGAAAATATACCAGCATATACATAGACCTAACTATAAATAGGATATACAGCACACTAGCAAAAATGGGTGTAAAACTGATTAAGATATATGTAGATGATTTTCTCTTATACATGAAAAAACAAAATACTAATGCAGTTAGGAAATCATTAGAAAAAGAACTAGAGATGGAATTTACAATGGAAGAGGAAAATGACAAGAATGACATCAATTATCTAGATATTACAATAATTAGAACAGAAAATAGTTTTATGACAAGGTGGTACAAGAAACAGAAACAGACTAATAAATTACTTATCAAATCAACCAACAATATACAAGAAAAATACAATAATAGAGAGATTGAGATATGCAATTAAGATCACGGAGGTGGAATATATCAGAGACACAATAAAAATAATAATAAATGAAATCTTGGACAATAGCTATCCAAGAACAATCATGAGAACATAAATCGAAGATGCCCTGAATAATATAGAAATAGAAATTCAAAAGAAAACTATTGTGCAAAGCTACCTCAGAGATGAATATGACCTAGGAATAAACATCTCAAAAGATATAAAAAATATTGAAAACACAACACAAAATGAACCTGAAAATAATGAAGTAAGCAAACCTAGAAAACAATTTATGAGATATATTAAAATACAATACGTAAACGAAGAAACACATAGTGAACATAGATAAAATAGTAGAGGGTATAAAATTGACACCATACAACCACCCAAAAATGAAGCTTAGAAATAAATATAACTCCAAAAGAAAATCCAATAATAAATCTATATACAAGGCCCCAAATTTAGAAAATCACATAACAAAACCAGAAAATAGGAACAACATAATTTTATTGAAATGTGGAGATTGCAATACAAAATACATTGGACATACAGGCAAAATGGACACACAAGAAATGGTGCAAAGACAAGAAAACAACACCCATGGAGCTCTTAATAAACATAACAGAAGAAACAAACATAGTACCAGCGAAACAATAACGATCATAGAAAAAATACGTAACCGTGGTAAGGTACACAAATTTATTGCAGCCTACGTAGCAAATAATGATGACACAAAATGCAAAATGATAAATCTACATCACCACGAAATCTTGACACACTACAAAATGAGAACCACCAATGAAGGCCAGAATACAGAAATAGCAACCACAAAAAGAATATAAATTATTCAAAATAATAGAATAGGAACACAAGAAGAGATATATAAATACATAAAAAATCCATCAGAGAATAACATAAGGAACAAAAATGGAGAAAAAGACAGAATGAAGGAAAATTTAAGAAACAAACAGTTTAGCTGAAAAAGGGAAAAAAGAAAAGGAAAGAAAAGAAATAAAAGGAGGGAGGGAGGGAAAAATATATTTTGGTTTAAAACCATTTAATGGTAACCTAGAATTAAACTCGAATATACTTATTATGGAAGTTGTTACATAAACTTGATTAATGAGAAAAAATTCGCACAAACAACAATAATAATATATAATGGTGATAGAACTAAAGTAGATACAACAACCCAAAGAAGTGGAAACAAACATTTTAAATTAGAAAGAAATTAATACATGCGATAATACAATTAGCCACAAATATGAGAATCTGAGCGATAAGAAACATGAGGAAAAATCATAAAATTCATATAAATATAACTGGGTGCACTCCCATACGTGCATGCGTGAAGATATGTTCACACTTGAGCATAAGATGCAAACAAATGTGTAGAACTGTGTGCATCGTAGTGCTCTTTAAACATGGTCCACCACCATGTCGTACAACGTTTCGTCATCATATCCAAAATACCTTTTGGATATTGGCGACACCAACCATGCACATGCGTCATTTTGCAAAATTTTTCTGATAAATTTCAAATTTTTTTCCAAATTCCTATAACTACTATAGATGGCAGCTCCCAATAGATTTTCCACACTAGGAAATATAGATCCACACTACACCACAGACCCACACCACACCACATCACATATACTCCTCGATATTACACCACCGCTAGGAACATATTACACCACGGCGAGGAACATATTTCAACTCACATTTGAACTCTCTCCACATATTACACACATATTCTACAAAGTCATCATAGTCATCATAGTCACCTGGAAATTTGGATCTCACTCACACACCTCACCAAAAACGAACAATTGAATACCCGTCACACAAGACAGTTTTGCTGTTCGCTTTAGCAATTAAAGTTAAAACATAATTAAAATTAGAGTCCTTAATCTTTAATATTGAACGCGATTTTTAAGTTGAAGTCTTTAGTTTTGGAACGTATTATTTGTTGTTCTCGTTGGTAATTGAGTTTGAACGTGATTTTTTGGATTGGAGTCTTTAAGATGGAACGAAAATTTTGAGTTGAAAGTCTTAAATTTGAATCTTTAATTTCAAATTGAACGCGGAACTTATGGTTAATTTCTGATTATCCACGGAGTTCTGTGGTCCACGGTGTTTAATTCACTTCCGGAGTTTGGTTTATTCAACGGTATTTATGCCTCGATATCCAAAACATTCCCTTCAACATTTCCGTCGATATTCGATATTTGATATGCAAGAACATTCAAGGACATCATCAAGGGCTCCATGGGATTCTTCACATAAAGCTCTGTAATAATAGATTTCCGTAAGATTTTTTAAAATTTTCCCTGCGAAGGTTCTGTAAGATTTTTCAGAAGATTCACAATAATTTAAAAATTTTGACAGCATCCTTTACGAAGATCCAGTTATCTTGGCTGCCTACGGAGATTCACCATTTACGAATTCATCACCACGATTCGCGGATTCATCACGGTTTTATCATATATTATATAACCCCCAAGAGATAAGTTTACAAGGGAAAATATCCATATAAAAGAAATCCACAAGAGATAAATCCAGGATTCACGGATGCATCACGTTGCTACCACACATTGTTATCACATATTATATAACCCACGTGAGAAGATTCCAGGGGCAAAAAAATCCATATAGTTAAAGTCCATAGGAGAAAATCCATGAACATACAATCCACAAGAGAAAAATCCATGAACAAACAATTCACAAGAGGAAAGTCTATGAACATAGAATCCATGAACATACAAACCACAAGAAGAAATCCTCGAAGGACAAGGTTTTTAATGTCCCATTTTAACTATATAGATGCTGAGATCCACGAAGAACAAGGATTTTATTGTCCCATTTTAACTATATAGATTCTATTCTATAAGCATTAGACTTTACCTTTTAGACACAATTTATTTTACATAATTTGTATACTTTAGATGTTATTTAAATTCATTTATTTTTATTATTTGAAACATTTAAAAATTGGCGGAAGATTGACAATATGTTTCACACTTAGTGAAGCGATTTCACCATTGTTGTATCCGAGGTTGTGAAAAAACGGTGTTTTTCCAAGCTGAGCTTCCATGTTGAACTTGAATGGAGTGATTCACAAATTTACAACAAATGAGTTGTTGCGGTGTCCGAAGTGATTCTGGACAGATTATTTCACAACCGGACGGAGTAATTCACAACAGGCATTTGATTTATGGGATTTTGCAAAATTTTCCGAATTCTAATTTGGGTTTCTGTTTTGAATTTAAACAGCATAATTCACAACAGATATTTTGCTATTGGATTTCCATTTTTGAATTGTAATTTGAGTTCTGGTCTGAATTTGAGTTCACAACGAACTGACTAATTCACAACGAACGCAATAATTCATGTTGAATTTAAACAGAGCATTTCACAACGAACGGAAAAATTCACAACGAATTGGATGGAGGTAGATTCTGAAGCAGGGTGGAGGTTGATTTTGAAGCGAGTCGATGTTGATCCCCGGTAATTCACTACAATCCAGTTTTTACAGTTAACGAGGCGGTTTTTATTTTTATTTATTTATAATAGTTTTTCGAACGGAGCAATTCACACAGTTTTATTTTATTGTCAAGCAGAGTAATTCACAGAATTTTTAATTAATGTTTTCTATTTTTATTTTTATGTTTATTTTTATTTTCAAACTAAGTAATTCACAACATATTTATTTTTTGAACGGAGTAATTCACAACATTTTTATTATTGGATTCACAGTCAGGGATTTGTTGTTTTTTGTTCACTTGATTCGCATTTAATGAAGGGTTGTCAAGACCATCGGTCCGTTCAAACTATCAGCGCTATACCATAGATTTTTTGGGGAAACATTGACTGTTTGATCTATTGGTTTGTTTCAAATTGTCATTACCATTTTTTTGAGGGACATTGATGTTTGGATCCCTACTTTGGTGGCAACCATCATTATCGGGCCATCACTGCCGTCATTGTTTAAATGTCACTACTATACTTTTTTGGGGGACACATTGATGTTTGATCTATTAAATTGATTCAACTTGTTTTTTTCACATTTACATCCACAACACAATATACCGCATGACACACAAGTTTATATGACGAAGGTCATAGGGCAAATGTCATTAGGCAATTGTCATAAAAAATACTCCTGATGATCCCGATGACTCGGGTGAAACGCGTTGAGCATAGCCTATAAGGTGCCTAAACGGTGTAACAACTTGTATACAACTCATAAACATACATTAGTTTAACCCATGGTTAACCTATGGGTACCGCATTTCCATAGGGATTTATTTATTTATTTATTTACATACATACGTATATGCATTACACTTGAACACATGTACATATGAACATATATTCTCTCCGTGATGTCCCCAGAGGTTCATGAAATCACATAGAGAATTCTCTTTCTTACGAAACATCACATAGATGTTTCTCAGACCTATTATGGCATCACCAGATATTTCCCAGACCTACTATAACGTCTAAACCCAGAAGGTTTCGAAAAAAATCCGATATATTTCACCATTAATTTGACTTAATTCGACTTAAAACTAACTCACGCCAGTATGCGATAACTCATGCCAGCATGTAATATTCTAACATAGATACTATAACACAGATTCATTCCCTTTTTCACCCATACTTCGACTTAACATATAACATTATACATAACAATAATCATACATTAATCATAAATTAACATTCATATTAATTCAACTTGACACATGACTTAATACATAACATTAATCATAAATTTACATTCACATCACTTCTTGATATAACGTCTACACCTCTTTCTAGCGGAAAATCCTTAGTACTATCACTGAATTATCATGGTGGCTAAAATTTTCCACGACTTTGGATAATGGTGCACCACCATATCGTACAACGCTTCGTCATCATATCCAACATACCCATTGGATAGTAATGACACCAACCATGCACTTGCGTAAATTTTGCAAAATTTTCCGAAAAATTTTCCGAAAAATTTGTGCACACCCGTCATAAGCAATTTAAAAGCATGACGACTGGAGAACTTACGAATTTGGTCAGAATGAATGTCCCGTGCATTCTAGCATATTTATATTCCCCTTACCGTTCAGATCTTAATGTGAACGCAACGAAAACGCATGGAGGCTGGGGAACTACGAGTAAGTCAGAATGAATTTTCCTGTTCCTGACATTCTCGCATATTATTTGTATAGGAACTTAAAGGCATAATATGAGGGCTGGGCAACCAGAAAATATTTCGACAAAATGAATTTTTACATATTTTTTTTTTTTAAATAGTATGTGGATAAAATATGCGTTTACGTTGAGTCTTGGGTGTTCAGTGAACACCTTGAACCCTTTGACGCCTCGCCACTGATATATACGTACTTATGTTTGCAATTGATTATAAAATTTTAAAGTAGATGTATTTAAATTATAGCTATAAATTCGAAAAATTAAAGAAAATATTTCGCCGGAAGCTGTCCCGACTGCCACGCCTGAACTCAAATTGGAGACCATTCCACAGCCTGATGGTTCCGACAAAAAATTGCCGTGCTGTACCAATACAGCCACACACGAGGCAACATCAAGTTTAGCTTACGGTTAGAGCGATCAAAGCTGATTTTTTCATACAATTACTCAGGTTTACGACCACAAATCAAATTAAAGAGGAATAGAACAGCTCAATACTTAAGATATGAATGCAGACCACATCCAAATAGATTTTTAACATATGATGATACGAGATGATATCGTCTTAGGTTGTATGCATATCTGACAGCAGAGTTGAATGAAACAGTCAATTTCCTCATTGATACAGAATTAAGTTGGTAAAAGATGTCACAACCGTAGGTAAGAATCGGGCATAGTAAACTGTTAACGATCTTTAATCTTGTAAACAAAGGTAAAGAGTTAGCAGAGGTAGAAATCTTGCAAAGACCAGCATATACTTTAGACACAGGGCTGTTTATGTGGTCGCACCATGTAAGATTATACCCAGGTTATTGGCAAAACTTTTAAAATTTATAACACTATTAACGAGGAGGATCTGCGGGAAGTAAGATGTATCCAGTTCGTTCTTATAGATGACAATTTCGTTAGTCTTAGTTGCATTGAGCATCAGTTTATTATTCGCGGCACAGCGATAAATGCAAGAGTGATCATCATTAATTTTGCATACACTATCTTCAATTAGACCGAGGGGTGAGGACAAGAATATTTGGACATCATCCGCGTAAATAGTATGATATTTGCTCTAGTTAATAATATAGCAAGATCATTTATGAAAACTATGAATAATAATGGTCCTAAGATTGATTCCTGCGGAAAGCCACAAGAAATGACGATGCTGCTGGAGAGAAAACTCTCTGATACCTGTTGATAACATAGTAGGCGATGAGCTTACTAGAAAATCCGTATAACGATAATAGTTTATAAACCATTAGCCGATATTCAACGCTATCAAAAGTTTGCCAAAAGTCTAAGAGTAGCAGAATTGTTAGCATATCTGAATCCATGGTAGCTCGAATATCGTCGGATATTTTGATCATAGCTGCGTTTTGGCCTGAAGCTTGATTGGACAGCCGAAAAAGAATTATTACGCATAATAAATTCACATATTTGGGGGTACATTATTTTTTCCAGTATTTTGGATAAGTACTGTAAAATGGCAATCGGTCGGTAGCCTGTTAGGCAGGGATTAGCTTTCTTAGGGATAGGTATAATTTTTGCAATTTTCCAATTATAGGGATATTCTGATCTGAAGAGAGTGACGTTGATGATGTGAGTTAACGTTGGTAGACAAATAGGAAGAATAAGTTTGAGAAATTTAGGGTGCACGTTATCTAAGCGAACAGCATTTCATTTAATGGAAAAGACAGCTATAAAATCATCATTTGATGTAAAACAAGCAAACGAAATGCCTTCGTGCGTGCTAGTTTACACAGTGATATATGAGCGTTAGTGCTGCAGTGATGAATAATTGGCGAAGATTTGATTCAGTTTTCCCCGTCGTCGCAGATTTCAGCGGCCCTCAAATGACCAATGCCAATATTACCCAAACTACGCCTGTTCTGCCCAATGAGAACACTCAAAAGAAAATGTCAATAATGATGTGGACTGTAAATAATAACGCCAGGGAATATTTTATAGTCAGTGGTTTATTGGACGCACGTAAAACTTAAGTACAAAATTACAACTAGAACTAAAATTAATAGAATTCAATTTCACGACACTTAAGAACAAAATTTCAATAGATTTAATAAAGTCGCTTACTCACTACACAATAATAATTTTAATTTCAATACAATACTGTCGAAGTTGAGACAACTTTGACCAATGGCACTATATATGTATATATGTATATATATAAATATATTAATCAATATGAACTATAATATATGATTAATCAAAAAATTTACTCACCAGTATAAAACTATGGAATCGACTTTATGGCATTGGTAATTAAATAGTAAGTGATTATCTTGTTCTAGTCGTTCCCCGGAACAAGATATTTTACTTCAGTCGAGACCCAAAGCAAAGTTGTATTAGTCGTGTTTATTCTAGTCGGTACCCAGAATAAATATCTTTATCTCAGTCGAAACCCAAGATAAAGGTTTGAGTTAGTCTATGTTGTTCTAGTCGATACCCAGAATAACTATCTTTATCTCAGTCGCTATCCAAGATAAATGTATTGAGTTAGTGAAATATATTCCAGTCGAGACCCAGAATATGTATCTTTATCTCAGTCGGTACCCAAGTTAAAGTTGTTATTAGTAAGATTTATTCCAGTCAAGACCCAGAATAAATATCTTTATCTCAGTCGGTAGCCAAGGTAAAGTTATTAGGTTAGTAAATTTTATTCCAGTCGAGACCCAGAATAAATATCTTTATCTCAGACAACTTTGACCAATGGCACTATTTATGTATATATATATATAAATATATTAATCAATATGAACTATAATATATGATTAATCAAAAAATTCGCTCACCAGCATAAAACTATGGAATCGACTTTATGGCGTTGGTAATTAAATAGTTAGTGATTATCTTATTCTAGTCGTTCCCCGGGACAAGATACTTTACTTCAGTCGAGACCCAAAGCAAAATTGTATTAGTCGTGTTTATTCTAGTCGGTTCCCAGAAAAAATATCTTTGTCTCAGTCGAGACCCAAGATAAAGGTTTGAGATTAGTGAGTGTTATTCTAGTCGCTACCCGGAATAACCATATTTATCTCAGTCGAGACCCAAAATAAAGGTTTGAGACTAGTGAGTGTTATTCTAATCGCTACCTGGAATAACTGTCTTTATCTCAGTCGAGACCCAAGATAAAGGTTTGAGTTAGTCATGTTATTCTAGTCGCTACCCAGAATAACTATCTTTATCTCAGTCGCTATCCAAGATAAATGTATTGAGTTAGTGAAATATATTCCAGTCGAGACCCAGAATATGTATCTTTATCTCAGTCGGTACCCAAGTTAAAGTTGTTATTAGTAAGATTTATTCCAGTCAAGACCCAGAATAAATATCTTTATCTCAGTCGGTAGCCAAGGTAAAGTTATTAGGTTAGTAAATTTTATTCCAGTCGAGACCCAGAATAAATATCTTTATCTCAGTCGTTACCCAAGATAAAGTTATTATGTTAGTAGAATTTATTCCAATCGAGACCCAGAATAAATATCTTTCTCTCAGTCATTACCCAAGATAAAGTTATTATGTTAGTAGAATTTATTCCACTCGGGACCCAGAATAAATCGCTTTATCTCAGTCGTTACCCAAGATAAAGTTAATTTGTTAATAATTATATTTTAATACACTAGCCAAGTCGAATTCCAAAATGATGCGCACTCTATGAAAGCTGGATATTAAAAGAGGAATATTCAAGTTGGCCTGCGACTTATATTGCCTCTGAATTGCGCACGGCTCCAACAAATTATTTTACATTGCGCATAGTAACCAAAGTACGTTGACCTTAGCAGCTGTGCGTAGGTAGCAACAGAAAAGTCCGTTGACCTTAGCAGCTTTGCGTAGGTCAGAAGAGTACATTGACCCTAGCATCTGTGCAAAGCAACTGGAATTTTGAGTATTTTTATTGCCGTTCCTATTTTTGCCTATCTAATGTTATTAGGCTTATAATTATACAATAAATTACCTTTTAAAATACTGCTAATTTGCTATTTTAACTATACATTTAAATGTACAGATTAGTTAATCTAATTCCATTTGATTCGCGCGCTGTTATCGAAGACAAGTTACTTTTCTCTTATTGGATTGTGTCCCGGATCTGTTTATGTGGAATGTAGCCATTATGTGTTGATTGTTATCTCCACTAAAAACTACCTTATCGATCTGCTTGTAGGTAGGTATATAGCGTTTCGTTCCCAACCTATTTTCAATAATTAAAAATACTCTTTTACTTCCAGGTGGCTATTTAATGTTGGTTTGAACAACGCCAAAACTGCTTCGCAGGGAGATTTGTATTGAGTTTAGTGCCAAAATATGAGTTCTTTTAATTCCGTATCTCTGCAACTTTAAATTCAGTTTTAATTTCAAAAGATAGCGTTTCCACCTAGCAAAAGCCGAGTCGCGGCGCTCAATGAGAATGCGAATTCTTGGAGTGAATCAAGGGCGTCTGGATTCGATTGCTCGACATCTTTCAATGGGAACGTACTTTTCATACTTTGCAAATAGGTGTTTAATGAGGGAATCAAGATGACCTACTTGTTCATCAATCGATGAAATAGTGAGTACACTGTGCCAATTTAGTTCAGAAGCCTCGGTAGGGATGGCCTTAAAATCGCTATAAAAAAAAATTGCTCTGCAATATTAGTAAATCCCTCAAAATTATAATTTAGATAAATAAGATCGTGCCATGAAAAAATCCAAAAACGGCATCTGTTTGTGGGAGCTTGCACTAACTAAGAGTACATCTAATACGGTAGGAAAAGTATTCGTACAGTGGGTGAGAAGAGAGTTGACGACATATGTTGTATAGGAGAATTCAATGGTTCTTGAATTCCTACAACGTATGGAGAGGTCGAAAACTACTAGTAAATTAAACTTGTCGCGTTCGATTTTAACTCTGAAATTTATTTGACTAGTACACTTAATTTATATACAAAAAATGATGAGTTACAATTTAGAACAAAAATATTAAAGAAAGCATTACAAAATTATATTGGAACATAAAAGTGATATGAAAACAAATACACAACAAAATATTAAGAAATACTCGTCATAAAGAAATGCATATGCGCATTATGTTGCATCACACCCTATATGTAGCTTAACAAAGAATGCACGCGGAAATGTAAACAAAAAATGCAATTGATTATTGTGATTGCGAGTGAAGTTTGAATTGCTGACTTTGTTATTGAGTCACAGGTAGATGAATTTAGCGTGAATTTTTTACCTACTGAACATATGTATTAAATTGATAAAGCCAGTGGACTGGCGATTGGAGGTAAGCAAGTCGGCATTAAAGTCACCTGTAACAATAATATGGGAAGATGAGCCAAAATTTGTGATAGTACGCCATCTAGGTTATTCCAAGGAGTAGAGTGTGGATGCCTGCAAACTGTCCAAACAATACATTTTTCATGGCCTGCAAATATCTCTACAAAAATGGAATCAATTTCAAACGACGACCGCGCAAATTCGACCTAACGTAAAAGTGATATGTGAACTCCACCAACTTTCAGATATTCATACCATGCCAAGAAAGGTGCTACTAAAAATATCCTTGAACTCATCTGCCTTTGGTAAAGGGCTTTGTGCATTAAAATGTCATACTTTTAGAGCACCCTGTTCACCAATATTAAAGAGGTTAGCAATGTGGTTGTTGAATCCATCGTCCAGGGAATTCCTATTACCTATTTGTGAAGACATTTACACAATCTAAATAGGCTTTGACAGTAGAAACAGCTGGCGGCTTAGAATTGCATTTCAGTTCTGGAAAAATAAAAATTTAGGCACAAGTGAATAAAGAAAACTAATAAACAATAAAAGAATTAATGAAATAGCTAAATAATAATATTTAAACTTTCCTAAGGCTAAATAATTCAAGTTAAGTAATATAAGCAAAGGTAAAAATAAAGAGGAATAATAATTCAAAATTAAAATGAGCATTGTATGCATTATAAATTATAACATGCTGCGTGATACAGTTCTTTAGCTCTATACGCATTAAAGTGAGGTAAATTCAGATTCTAAGTTACAATTGGTTATCTTGATCATTATCTGAGCGGGATCATTACTATTTCGGCGAAAAAACACCAATCCATTATACGTGAACACCTGATGTGCAAGTTTTTAGGCTTGAGTTGGTTGACTTCCCGACATATTGTATAATTCCTCACGGTGAGGATTTCGTTGAGGTATGTATATAGCCTTATCTGAATTAATTCCCAAATCACGCAAAAGAAGATGAGCAGCACTCCGTTGTTTTATCTTCACTGCATTGAGAAGGGAAAATTTATCGTGGCTTATTGCCAATTTAATCACAACAGAGTTATCATATATTCCGCTTGTCCTGGGTTTCACGCGAAAGATTCGTTGCAAGTACTTAGTTGGAAAAGATTTAATGAAGGTCATAGTTTATTAAAAGTAACATCAAGATCTTCCCCTTCAATTCTCGGTAATCCATTGAAATGACACCTTGGGCTAAATCAGTTCATTCGAGCCTATCAATACGTTCCTCTAGATGAGAAAATGATGTAGACAATTCATTAATTTTTGTAGATGTATTAGTAAAATTGTTGTCAATTCGCTTCTGTAATTTTTCCTCGATCTGAACAAGCTATTCCGCTAGGTCTCTCATCAAGTTTATCATCGCCGTAGGAGATGTAGATTTGTGTGACTTTTTCCCGTTTCAGAGATGAAAAACATAATCAGAGAAGAAATCTTGAAACTACACCCACAAATTATACATTTTATATTATATTATTATGTCTTCGATCATACAGAAAACTTCAAAGGAACGCAGCATGATATTATATCACTCCGATCTGTTCATTGTACGATACTGTACCTCTACATAGGTCTTCTGCGATTGTGTTTGCAGGATATGAATTTTCTTGTGTGTTCTAGAAATGGTATTATTGTGTTTTTTAGCAAAGCATTAGCGTCTTGTGGAGGTTTTGCCCTAAGGGTATGGTCCTAGGTGTATTGTGTGGTTAGTTTTTGCTGGTGTTTTGAAATTATTTTGTTTTGTTTTGATATATTTGCGGAGTACTTGGTGTTTTGTGTATGATAGTTTTCGAACCAAATCGATTCCAATATACTTTTATTAACAGAAAATTTCTGAAAAGAAAACATCCCCACACAAAGCATCAAAACTTTTTGTTTTGTTTTAATATATTTGCGGAGTACTTGGTGTTTTGTGTATGATAGTTTTCTAACCAAATCGATTCCAATATACTTTTATTAACAGAAAATTTCTGAAAAGAAAACATCCCCACACAAAGCATCAAAACTTTTAATAAAAATAAATCTAATCGGATTACTTTTAATCAAAAAACAACTACGTAACTCAACATAGCCATGTATTTGTCATCCACAAAACGCATTGCACAAATATAATACAAAAGTATAGCTCCATCGAGCAGATCAAATTAAAAACCATTATCATCATTACAGCTACCATCGAACGGGAATTTCTTCTATACGTGATAAAGAGAACATTTTTGCAAATATCATTCAATTTAACACTGTTCCCTCTCGGAACAAAAAACTATAAAACAAGCTCAAAAACTAAAAACTCACACATAAAACGATTTCCCGCGATGACAATATACATTAGTAAATCTTTCCGCGACGATATATCCAGTTTCCTCACATATCGACCAGCTATAAAACAATAAAAAGAGCCATTAATTTTATACAAACAAATTATTACCATTGCGATCTGAGACTTTAACTGGAAACAAAACTTACTCAACATAATGCCAAACCCCCACGATGATCCAAATTGCAAAAATCTAGAAACGAAAGAACAAAACAAATAATAACTATATAAATATTCAACGCAAATTACAAATCTTACCTGTTATTACCAGCTGCCATCGAAGACTTTGACATTTTCAGTATGGCAGACGATATTACAGAAAAATCATTCTCATTAAGATGCACGATGACGTAGTTTCGTACTTTAATGTGTGCATTTCACAAAATGAAGCAGCGCTTCATTGTTAAAGCCACCGCCGGACACAATTCCCATTGCGTTTCTGCCTATAAATACCGAACTGCTGGAAACTGCAAATCACTCAAGTTTTGACTGAGCAACAAGACAGATCGGCAGTTACATTAAAGCCACTGAATTCTTGCCTAACAAACCAGCCACTTGAAGTATATATGAATACCTCATTACTAACCCATTTACCAAATTATAATATTTAATTAACATTTTTTCAGCATCATATTGGGAGTTTTGACCCCAGCCATTTTCTGCATGAGCAGCTCTGTGACGCACGTTCTATCCTCCCAACCCTACTTATATAAATCTGATTAGTAATCATTTTTCTCTTCTGATCCACAGATTAAGAAGTCAAATCGCCAGTGGAAACCCATTATCTTACAGAAAATTGGATTTTGTTTTTAATTATTAAAATTAGTACGTTTGTTATTTAATATTAGGGGTAATTGTTTGCGTTTTTCATAATTAAGGATTCCAGAGAAAATCGTCTTTTTCTAGAGTTAAAAGTTTTACCCTTTTTCTTTACGATTTCAGATTTCAGATTTGTTAGAGTTTTTCAAGTTCAGCCAGAGCCAACAAGTACTCTTTGTAAAGGAAATGGTAACTCGCCACTATATATCCGCCAGAGTCGAACCTACGATTTGGGGGTGATAGTCCGAGCTTCTTCTCACCGCACCAATTTTCTTCGTCGTTGGTTTATTGTAACGTGTCAATAAAACCAACTTTGGTTAACATGATAAATTGAACCCCTTTCTAAAAATTCAATAACCTGTAATTCCTTTTATAACCTTTAATACCTTTTATCCGTCAAAAAGTACATACATTCTTTGTTTTTTTATTTTACATGATTGCTTTGTTCCCGAAAATTTCGACCGCTTTCTATGATTTATATTCTTTTTGTTGATTTTCCAAAGTATTTCTTGATTCATCTGATTTTCAACCAACAAGGAATTTGTTCGTCGCGATGTAGAGGCTTTCCTCCAAATTTGGGTACTTATATTTGCTGGATGCGATCTGCTTTGCAACATGCACCCCGCCTTGAAACGATAGGTTTCAATGAATCGCTGAAAATTGTCAGAAATGTTCATATACCTATGTGAATACGGTAACGGATATTTCAGATGTAGAGATTTAGGACGTGTATTAATTGGATTGGATGATAGTATCAATGGGAAGCAAGCAAATTTTTGTTGTAGGTCGTTTCATAATATTATTTTGAGTTTTTATGGTTACAACTCGTACTAAGTTGTCTCTCCCCGCATGTGTTTTAATAATTCTCCCATCAGCCATTGTGACGGAGGGAGTCTATCATCTTTGACTAGCACTAAGTCATTCACTTTCAGGTTGACTTCTTTAGTCAACCATTTCGGTCTTTGTTGAAGACGCTGCAAATATACGCTGCTCCACGGTGTCCAGAATGTTTGAAAAAGTTTTTGAACATACTGATAACGGTCTAGGTGGTGGATGTTCGTCTCAAGGAGAGTTGGTTCTGGTGGTGCGAGCAAAGCTCCTCCTATTATAAAGTGCCCTGGTGTTAGTGCTGATGTGTCGTTCGGGTCTTGAGACATTTCTGTCAGAGGTCTAGAATTCAAAGTAACTTCGATCTGTGTTATCAATGTACTCACAATATCACTCACTATTTCAAGATGCATCGCTTTCGTGACCATGCAAATGAAAACTGCAATGTAGGCCTTATAACTGCGAGTTCCTCTAGCTTTGGAGCTTTTTAAATCAAATGCGCCACAATAATCTACTCCCGAGTGTGCAAATGGCCGTGCTCTTCGAATGCGATAACTTGGTAAGTCCGCCATTAGCTGTGTTCTAGTTTGGGCTGTCTGTCGAAAACATTGTATGCATCTGTGATTATATGAACGGATTATATTTTTAGCATTCAATATCCAGTATTTTCGTCGAAGCAAAGAGAGCATTAGTTGAGCGCCTCCATAAATCGTTGTTTTATGTTTTATGGATATAGTCCACTATGAGCTTTGTCGGATGACTCCTTTCAGGTAGTATAACAGGGTGTCTTTCCGAATACGTAAGTGAGGAGTTTTGAAGGCGACCACCAACTTTGATGAAACCATCAACATGGAGAAACGGATTAAGTTTAATTAGTTTACTTTGTCTTGGGATCTGTTTCTTGTCTCACAGTGCCTTTATCTCGGTGGCAAAATATTCATTCTGAATGGTTCTCAGCCAAAAGGTTAGCGACGTTTGTCATTCTTCACTGGTTAGATAGTTCAGTTTTCGATGTTAGTAATCAGTGCGGACATTGTTTGAAAAACGTAGGATATACCCAGTTATTCTCAATAGTCCAGTCAACGATGAGTATTGATCCAATAAGTTCCAATGTTCGCCTGGGCTGTGTATGTGTAAGCTTACAATATTTTTCCGCAATCCATTAGCAGTTTCGATGTTCAATTTATTTTTTGGCCAGTTATCTTTTAACTTCGTAAGCCATGGCGGACCATTCCACCAAAGGGTATAATCTTTCAATTTGCAGGGATCCATTCCTTTACTTGCACAATCTGCCGGGTTGATTTCAGTTGGTACATGAGACCAACAATTTTCCTTTAATGATTGATGTATGTTTGATACCCGATTAGCAATAAAGGTTTCCCATGTTGAAGGATGCCTCTTCAATCACGCAAGGACAATTGTAGAGTCAGTCCAAGCGTAGATGTCACTTATGTTCAATTGAATATCATGCTGTACTTCAGTTATCAGCTTGGCTAAGAGATTGGCCCCACAAACGAACACATACTGCGGCAGCATACGTTTTGATGGATACATCGCAAAACCCATGCAGGTCGATCTTCAAAGAGCTGTCTCCTGTCTGAATCCACCGAGGAATCTGTATATTTTGAATTTCGATATGACTGTCCTGATATTGATTCCATTCTTCTCTAATATGTTGAGATACTTCGACGTCCCAGTGTAGTCCCATAAGCCACAGTTTTTGGATGAAGGTTTTAACTGTGATTATGATGGGAGCAAGCCATCCTATCGGATCAAACAGTTTTGCAATCTCTGAAAGAATACTTCGTTTCGTCCACTCTCGACTGATATTTTGGATTTCTATTTTATACGAAAGGGTGTCATTTCGAGGATTCCACAGCATTCCGAGTGCTTTAACATCGTTAGTATCTACTGAAAGAGGTATTTCGACTTCTCGGTGATCTTCCGGAATAGTTTGGAGTATCGAATCATTGTTTGAAGCCCATTTTCTTAATTCGAATCCTCCTGAATATAAAACTCGCCAAATTTGAAACTGTTTAATGGTGGCTTTTTCAACACTGTTTCCACCAGAAATGAGGTCATCTACATAGAAATCATTAAGAATGGCTGCTGTTCCAATAGAATAATTGTGACTTTCGTCTCGTGAACATTGTTGCATACTTCGAATTGCAAGAACGGCGCACTCTTAATTCCAAATGTAACAGTGGTTAGTTTATAATCACGTATTGGTTTGTCTGATGAGTCTCTCCACACTATTCTTTGATATTCGGTGTCTATATGATGGATCTTGATCTGCCTATACATCTTTTGCACATCTGCCATAAATGCGATTTTGTACTTTCGCCAACGCATGAGAATTGTGGACAACGTTTCTTGTATAGTTGGTCCCTTTAAGAGGATATCGTTCGATGACTTACCATTCCTTGTTTGGCGCGAGGCGTCAAAGACTACACGCACTTTTGTAGTAGAGCTGCTAGGGTTCAACACGGCATAATGGGGCAAGTGTGTACAGGTATAATACGGTTTTCTATCTACGTCGTGTGCTATGTAGTGTGTTTCTGTCGTCTTCATAGCTTTCATGTGTCCTAGTTCCAAATATTCATTTTATTCATTTAACATATTCCGTTTTTAGATGTGGATCTTGTGAGAAGCGCTTTTCCATCTGGAGTAGTCGAGCAAATGCGATGTTTCTGGATGCTCCCAACACTATTTCTTCTGCCATGAATGGTAATCCAACCTGATATCTTCAGCTCGACAATCTGATGTGATTGTTACAGAAAAGTAGCTCACATCGGTTTTCTTCACTAGTTAGGAGACGCTTCGATGGAATTTCTTCCAATTCCCAGAATATTCTTAGATCATAACACGGATTGACGTTAACATGGTAACTTTCTGTGTGATAGAGCTCAGAAAACTGAGACGACGTTTCGCCTGACAATATCCAACCAAGTATGGTGCACTGTGCAAGTGGAGTTCCAATTTCTCCTTTTCGTACACCATCACAAATAAGTGAAGAATAAACATTGGCTCCTAATAGCACATCAATGCGGCCAGGTTGATTAAAAGTAGGGTCAGATGAAGACCATCCAAATGGTGCCAATTTACATCTTTAATTTCATGTCCTGGTAACACATTGGTGATTTTCTTCAATACAAAGGCATTGACCTGTATATTAGTATCTGTTGTTGAGACCTTCTGCTTAACTGTGATCCTTACACTTGTTCGGACTTTCTCGGTCGATGCATTGCCTAATCCAGTTACATCTGAGTGTATGAGCTTCCTAGGTAGTCGGAGAGTTTGCACAATATGTTCCGTGACAAATGATGCTTGCGATCCAGGGTCGATCAGAGCTGTACAAATTTGTTGCAGTCAATTTGGCGCAGTTATTTTTACCAAGGCTGTAGCTAAGATGATTTGCTGGGGTTTCGAAGATTGATTCACGACAAAGGATTCAGTTTCTATTGGAGTCTTCTCATTACCGGTTACAATAAAACTCTGTCTAGAAGTTTCAGTGTGTAAGTTTGTGTTCTGCACTTTCGGGCGTGTCTTGATGTTTATGTAGTGTCGTATGATGTGATTTCTGACAAGTCAAACATTTGAGCGTACTTGGGCAATTTGCAACAAGATGGCCAGTACCTAGGCAATTTAAACAAGGACCTCTTGATTTGACCATTTCGAACCTGGATTGATGATTTAGAGTTAGTATTTTTGACATCGACGAATTGAATGTGGCTCACGACAGAGCAACCAAGATGAACTTGTGGCTATGTGAAACATTTGAGCTATTTTCCAAGGTATCTCTGTTTGAGATACAGGTTTGATTTTTTAACCGGCTTTCTTTTTACATTCATAACTTCTAAAGAGCAAAAGCGTGCCTCTAGGAATTTTTTTAATTCATCCCATCTTGGCACATCTTTTGTGGAACTCAGCGACTGTTGCCATAACTCTAGGGTCTCATCAGGCAACCTCTGTGTAACCAAATAAACCACAATTTGTAAGAAAAGCGAAAAATATAAAATATTTTAATTACATTTATAAACAGTTAAATGCGTGTATTCCCGAACGTAAAAATAATGACACAATACTTACGACGCTTATTGCTAGCTTGAACCAATCTGGCCTGAAATAACGAAACACATGAGCATTTTGTCTTCTTGGGATTCCATGAATATATGAATGACCACCAAATAAATATAAAATAAATAATAAGTGGGCGCCAATTGTGAAGAGCATGGGTGTTACACTGGCAGAAACACCAATTCCAGTTGTGAGGTGAAAGTGCCGGTTACTGGTAGAAACACCAAATCCAGCAACAAAATGTCCTCACTGGCAGAAGAACCAAATCCAGTGGTCAGAGAACTCTCAAATACCAGAATTCTGAATACAACTATCGGCAGAAGCACCAAATCCGATAGCAGCTCTCTTCAAAAAGGCACACACTTCATCAGAGGAGAAACACCAACCTCTAACGAATCCCGCTCTTACACCAATTCCAAATTAGCAACAATCTACATATATGAGGAAATTCCTCAAAGCAACAAAAACTAACACTGCTCAGTGAAAACTCACCCCTGTCGAATAAGTGGTATTATAACAAAATAAATTAAGTACTCTATATTTATTCCTTTATCTAGTTTTTTATTCACTTCTTTTTTTATATAAAAATAAATTCAACAACCCCTTTAACATCAGCGATACCTTCTTCTTTTGTTTTTTTTTCCGTGCCTCCAACATTCGGCCATCCTGGATTAACTCGCCTCGAGTTAGAGGGGCAGAACTTTCTTCTGGGTCTGAAATCACCACGCCATCTTCTCCCCTTTCGCTTCCTGTTTCATCCGAAACTCCACCGGGGGTACACCAGGGCTTCATACGGTCTACCGCTACAACACGTTCATAAGTTCCCCTCTTTGATGTTCGATGAGAACCTTCCATATCTTGGACAACATAGCGGTCGTTGGGCAGAATACTTTTAACTACCATAGGACCACTATACGGAGGGACCAGTGTTCTGCTATAGTTAGATGCTGGCTCGTTTTTCTCAAGTAAGACTATATCACCTTCTCTATATTTTCTCGCCTTCTTGCGTCTCTTGTCAAAATGTTTCTTTTGTCCTCGTTGAGCTACAACTATTTTACGAGATGCGTTCTCTCTTTATATCAGCAAATCTTGGATTAAACTCGATGTGAGCTCAATTGCATCGCTTAGAAGCGTAATGCTTCCTCCTCTTGCCTTATAGCCGAATAATAGCTCAATCGGTGTTTTACTAGTACTTTTATTAATACTATTATTTATTGAAAACTGAACGTTTCGGACATTGTCATCCCAAAGTTCTTCCTCGAGTGTAGTTGTCATCAGTGCATTCAAAATTGACCGATTTAACCTTTCAACTTGGCCATTTGCTCTGGGTGTAGCAACTGCATTTTTAATATGTTTAATGTTATTCTGTTGACAAAACATTTGGAACTTCTTGGAAGTGAATGCGCTTCCTTGGTTGGAAATAATTATTTTTGGAGCCCCGAATATTGAAAACAACTCTTTAAAGTACTGAATTACAGAAGTCGCTTTCGTTGTTGTAACTGCTCTCAAAAATGAAAACTTTGTGAATGCATCGATGATAGCGATTATGTAGCAATTCTTCTTTTGACTTCTCGGAAACGGGCCCAAATGATCAATATGAACGGTTTTCATTGGCTCTGATTCCTTTGGAATAGGATGAAGATACCCTTCTTTTTTCCCGGATACTCTTTTATTATACAAGCACCTTATACAGCAAGAAATGTACCTCTCTACGTATTCCCTCATTCTGGGAAACCAGTAATGCTCACAGAATCTGTAGAGAGTCTTTTCCAGTGCAAGATGACCTAATTCGTCATGCGTAGCTCTAACTACCTGTTGTCTCATTCCTCGTGGTACGACCCATTGTATTCCCCTTGCAGTGATTCTATAGACACGTCCATCTCTTAATGCGTAGTTCTTGTAGATGTTTTTCTCATACTCTGTCTTCGGTGATTCTGAAAGCACTTTTCGGATCTCATTAACTTTCGTATCTGTTAATTGTCCTGCCAAAACCCAATCCGCTTCTGTTATTCGCATTATAATTTCGTCATCAATTGGTGGGTTACGACTTAACGCATCCACATGTTTCATACACTCACCTTGTCGATATTTCACATCGAACGTAAACTCTTGCAATTGTAACCACCAACGAGCAATTCTGGGTATCAGCTGTTTTTTTTTCTTTTGAGCCTTTCAGTGCATTACAATCTGTAATTACAGTGAATTTAATTCCTAATACGTAGGATCGAAACTTCTTTAGAGACTCCACTACGGCCAAAGTTTCTAGTTCGTATGAATGAAATTTATTTTGAGAGTCTTTTGTCTGTCTGCTGAAATACGCTATAGGATGCAATCTGCCATCATGTTGCACTTGGGGTAATATTCCTGCCAACCCTAATGCACTAGCATCTGTATGGATTTCAGTTCTGGCTTCTGGACTGTACAAAGCAAGCACTGGCCGTCCAACCAAAGTAGTTCTTAATTTCTGGAAAGCTTGTTCTTCTTTTTCGGTCCATTTCCACTACACAGATTTCCTAACCAACATGCTTAATGGTTTTGCAATTATAGCATAATTTTGAACGAATTGCCGAAAATAACCAGTTAACCCAAGGAATTGTCTAACTTGATGAACAGTTTTTGGTAGTGCAAACCTTTTTACAGCAATTATCTTATCATTTCCAGGTTTTATTTTCCCTTCAGTAACTTCAAACCCCAGATATGTAACCGTTGTCATCAAAAAGGAACATTTCTTTAAATTCAGTGTTATTCCGTTTAGTGCTTCCGGAATTGTTGTAGCATGCAATAATACATCGTCCAAATAAACTGCAGCGATGTCGTCAATTGGTCACAGAATTTTAACCATGAACCGCTGAAATGTTCTTGGAGCATTAGTTAACCCGAATGGCATCCGATTATATTCATATTGACCGGCAGGAGTTACAAACGATGTAAAACGTTTTGATCCTTCTGCAATAGGTATTTGATGATACCCGGATCGTAAATCTAAGCTTGTAAAATATTTTCCGGCTTCAAGTCTATCGATCTGATCATCAATACGAGGTAAAGCGTAGTTATCTCTAACTGTTTTCGAGTTCAATTTCCGAAAGTCGATACACATACGTGATTCTCCACTTTTCTTTTTTACCAATACGACTGGTGAAGCGTAGTTTGAGTTGGACTCCCGAATTATGTTATTTTCTAGTAATTCGCTCACAATATCTTTTACCATTTCTTGTTCAGCTCGTGCCATTTTGTACGGTCTACAGAAAAAGGGTTGATCATCATTTAACACAATTTTCATCTCTATTGATTTTGCACACCCAAGCTCATCTGTTGCTTGTGAGATGCAGTCTCTATATTCTGTTAGTATTTCGATTAATTCCTGTTTGTATCTTTCGTCGATATTTCCAACCAATATTTCCTCCAACTTGATGTCGATGTACCCTTTAGATGCAACATTTAAAATATCAGCTGTTTTTGCTGTCTCCTCAGCACAGGGCCATCCTTGAGCAATAACCTCTTTTTCTTTTACAATGATATCCTGGCAAGATAAATTGATTACCGGTAGAAACGACTGATGATTTTCATCCACTTTAATGACCGTTTGAGGTAAGCAGGACACGCGTCCTTCTTGTGATCGAATGCTGCTCTCGATATAAATGTCACCTTCGTATGAATCAGCGTGAACTTTTATAAATTTCATATGATTAAGAGGAATTATCACCTTATCATTGGATCGCAAAACAACCTTACCTTTTTTAACTTCATCCTGAAGAAAATTGACTTCCTTCCAGAAAAATAATAATGTCTTATCATCCTTAGCAACGGCAATGTGTGGCAGTTCCGTAAATGATCTTCCAATAATAATAGGAACGTTTTGTTCTCTGTCGTTTACTACAACAGCTTTTATTTCAGCTTCAACTTCATGAACCATTAACTTGAATTTTGTTGAACCTATACTAGAAGTAAATCCATTTCCATATCCATGTAACTCAGTTTTGTCCTTGAAATTTATAACTAAATTTAATCTTCGTACTTCACTAAGTACTATCAACGTGCACGAACTACCAAAATCTATGTAGGCTTTTGACAAAATCTCATTAATTTTTACATCCTTATGATATTTTTTATTGTTATTGAGATCAGAGGGATTGATTTCTAGTCATGCTACTATATTCTTTTTCTTCTCCTTTTTTGGACAATTTGATTCGTCGTGAAATCTATTATTGCATTGTGTACAACGTTTATCCATCGGTTTCGCTTCACATTTATTGGCATAATGGCCAACCTTACCGCATTTGAAACAGGTGGCATCCCTTGGTGAATGTTCCATTTTCCTTTTGCGGTCATGGAAACGACTGCTCTTCTGATGATTTTTAAATCGATTCTGGTGATAATTGGATGACTGAGACGAAATCGATGTATTGTTGAATGCACTCAAATATTTAAATAGTGATTCAGGCGTAGAATGTTGTCCAGCTTTTGCTCCAGTTGTAACTACATGATCGTCCATTCCTCCAATGATGCAAGATACAGCGTCACTACCATAAATATTACACGCATTTAATAATGATACTTTCTCATGATAATATTTTGCATAGGATTCATCTAGTTTTTTTCTTCTTTTCATCATCTCTGTCAGCAAATCGTTGAACTCTATTTTTCCAGAGAACGCTTCCTCAATCTTTCCTTTCCACTCTTGCCATGTATAGTTTACTGTTCCCAGTCCTTTATACCAGATTACAGCAAGTCCGTGTAATTTCGCAAGTGCAAAATAAATAGTCTGTTGTTCGGTCCAATTAAAAATGCTTCGTAACTCATCTATTTTCTTGCACCAAGATTCAGAATTTTGATTCACGTCATCGGGATCGAAATATGGAACACAATCTCCTTTCATCGTAACTTTATTTGAGCGTGAATTATTTTCGACCAGAGCCGTTATCGCCTGAGTGAATTGATTTATAGAATCAATGGTATTCTTGCTTTCAGATATGTTTCTCCGTCCTGACCTCCTACTAGCAGCAGAGGATCCTGACGAACTACGACTGCTACGACGGCTGGATGACTTCCGCTTATTTCGACTGTGACATGGACAAGAATCTCTAGACATATTATTGGATCGGCGCCTTTTGCCCATGTTAAAATATTATGATAAGCTCTGAATCTGACAAAATTACTTCTCTCTTTAAAAATGAAAATTCAAAAACAAAAGGCACAAAAGATATTTAAGCTTCCACCCGCCTACTAAGTGAGACTTTCAAAATCCTTCTAAGAATACGAAAATTTAAGAAAACCAAAAGATGCAAGTGACATTTAAGTTTCCACTCGCCTACTAAGTGAAAAAATTTCAAAATCTTCAATTGCATTGAAACGTTCGGTTTATCCCACTTCTGATTTGTAAGAAAAGCGAAAAATATAAAAGATTTTAATTACATTTATAAACAGTTAAATGCGTGTATTCCCGAACGTAAAAATAATGACACAATACTTACGTCACTAATTGCTAGCGTGAACCAATCTGGCCTGAAATAACGAAACACATGAGCATTTTGTCCTCTTGGGATTCCATGAATATATGAATGACCACTAAATAAATATAAAATAAATAATAAGTGGGCGCCAATTGTGAAGAGCATGGGTGCTATACTGGCAGAAACACCAATTCCAGTTGTGAGGTGAAAGTGCCGGTTACTGGTAGAAACACCAAATCCAGCAACAAAAAGTCCTCACTGGCAGAAGAACCAAATCCAGTGGTCAGAGAACTCTCAAATACCAGAATTCAGAGTACAACTATCGGCAGAAGCACCAAATCCGATAGCAGCTCTCTTCAAAAAGGCACACACTTCATCAGAGGAGAAACACCAACCTCTAACGAATCCCACTCTTACACCAATTCCAAATTAGCAACAATCTACATATATGAGGAAACTCACCCCTGTCGAATAAGTGGTATTATAACAAAATAAATTAAGTACTCTATATTTATTCCTTTATCTATTTTTTTATTCACTTCTTTTTTTATATCAAAATAAATTCAACAACCCCTTTGACATCAGCGATACCTTCTTCTTTTGTTTTTTTTCCGTGCCTCCTACAAATTGGATTCCAGTTTTCGGTACTGATGTCAAGATTTAACGCCCCTAGCAAATTTTTGGTTAAGGGTTTGCTGATTGAACAAAACATCTAACTGGACCTTTACTAAGACCCGTGTGTTGTCTTACCTTTCTACTGAAGTAATCCAAGCTGGTTTAAAATTTGCGTCTTTAATAGTGGTATTACGAGATGTGCCTTTAAATATCGCAATTTTTGCATATCTGACAGACGCTCGTTATCATACACCAACGCTTTGAATAAATCATAGAATATGTTCCATGTCAGGTAATCTCCCGAAAATGTCGGTAATATAATTTTCGGTAATGTTAGCTCCTTGTTTTGTGAGTTTAAATAGATGTATTTTACATCACTGTCATTTCCTGTAGTGGTTCCCACTATAGCCGGTGGGTAATCCCTTTGGAAATCCGCCACGATTCTTGCGGATGCCTCGATTAATTCTCAATCTCGGAATATGCTTCTTCAGCAAAATATTGCCCCGTTATCATATCTTCTTCGCTTGCTGCTAGAGTTATTTCCACATCACTATTTTTAAAATCCTCCCAATGTTTCTCGAAATTAGTAATTCTCACCTCATAATAACTTTTTGTTCTACGTTATTTACCATCTTTTTTATAGTTACATTTTTAATCAGTTTTTCCATTATTTTAATTAACAGAATTTCCCAGAATATTCTTTGCTTGAATTCTGTTATTAGGTGAAAGTTTCCTATGATATATTACGCGCAGTTAAATGTTCATAAATTATTCGAATTCACCGACACTGTGTTCACGTTCAAAATTCATTCAAAGTTTACAGCTTGTAATTAAGGTTTCAAGGTTTTTCTAACTAGTCACTGAATCCGGCTCGAAAGACAATATTATGTTTGGGTTTTTCCTAATTAAGGATTCCAGAGAAAATCGTCTTTTTCTAGAGTTGCCCTTTTTCTTTACGATTTCAGATTTCAGATTTGTTAGAGAGCTTTTCAAGTTAAGCCAGAGCCAGGAAGTACTCTTTGCAAAGGAAATGGTAACTCGCCACTATATATCCGCCAGAGTCGAACCTACGATTTGGGGGTGATAGTCCGAGCTTCTTCCCATTGCTCCAATTTTCTTCGTCGTTGGTTTATTGTAACGTGTCAATAAAACCACCTTCGGTTAACACGATAAATTGAACCCCTTTCTAAAAATTCAATAACCTTTAATTCCAGGAGATTATGAGATCAAATTAAACGAAAGAATACAGATTTTTCATTTAAACCAAATTGCCTCTAAACCAAAAGGATACCTTTTATCCGTCAGAAAGTATATACATTCTTTTTTTTTATTTTACATGATTGCTTTGTTCCCGAAAATTTCGACCGCTTTCTATGATTTATATTCTTTTTGTTGATTTTCCAAAGTATTTCTTGATACATCTAATTTTCAACCAACAAGGATTTTGCTCGTCGCAATGTAGAGATTTTGTTCCAAATTTGGGTACTTATTGTTGCTGGATGCGATCTGCGCTGTAACAGTAATAGTAATAAGAAATTGATGTAGAATGAATTAAATTATATATTTTATATTCAAGTACCTGAACTGCTTAGTCTATAAGAAGAATTTAGTGATAGAATAAATTATTGACTTCTGATACTTGAAATTCAACTTGTCTTGTCATTTTTAAAACCCGCACCTGCTCCTTTTTTATGCTAAGCTCACATTGGGACTTAACAAATACAGCAGCATGTGTTGTTTCTTGTGCCTATGCAATTTTGTTCGTTGCTATGCAAATTTTATCGCTGGTACCGTAAAATCACAGATGGAATGCCAATTCTTGTTATCATGCGCCTCTGGTACTCTATCATTGGTATCGTCTGCAAGGAAGGGCTATATAAATCAAAAGTTGACTTGTCTCGACCTCTTTTTACAATTGGCATCGCTTGAGGTAGCTCAGCTAGCGACGAACATTTATATCGGGTATCGACTGGTGTAATAATTACTATCATAATCCTAAATTTCTTATTCCGGGTCTCGACTGAAGATAAGATAACACTTTAAGCCGGGTCTTCACTGACTAAAAGAATATTATATCGGGTTTCGATTGATATAAATTTTTCTGGTCTCGACGGAAATAAAGAATCTTACTTCTGGTCTCGACTGAAGTTAAGATAACACTTTAAGCCGGATCTTGACTGACTTAATGGATATTATATCGGGTGTCGACTGATATAAGTTTTTACTAATATTCTTTTATTTCTGGTCTCGGCGGAAATAAAAGAACTTACTTCGGGTCTCGACTGAAGTTAAGATAACACTGTAAGCCGGGTCTCGACTCAAGTTAAGATAACACTGTAAGCCGGGTCTCGACTGACTTAAAGAATATTATGTCGGTTCTCGACTGATATAATCTTTTACGAACATTAAGACTTTATTCCTGGTTTCGACGGGAATGCAGAATTGTTCCAACCAATGATTAGAACCAAATGCCTTAACATTAGTTTAAAGCCAACTCCTCAAGTGCCAAGTTTTAGATCGGTGAGTACCAGCCACCGGTAACTGTTTATTATTTATTCATATATCTATTTGATTATATTTCGACATTTATCTACATATTATACACTTCGTGTACATATCTATCAACAGTCATAATTTACTTCATTCTATATTTATTTTACATATCTGTATATATATATTTATATCACTGGCTTTACGTTCTTACATATATTGTAACTTTTTATCAATAAGTATATTTTCCAGTGTGATACAAAGTCAATCTTGAGTTTTATCTCAATAAATCTATTGTTGAAAATAGTCCATCATAAATCGGTGCCAATAAGTGTGTTTTCTAGTATGTGTTGATCTCTGACCCAACAATTTATATAATCCTTTATTAATACGATTACTCGAGATAAAGAAAGTGAACAGAGTTAATTTTATGTTAGGAAATAGACCACTGATCTTAATTCAAATTTACCAGTGGATTCATTTCAGTCACTTTATCAAGATATGCATGTCCGTTCTACTAACGGGCAGTATTGTCCTTGATGTTCGTTCGTATTATTTTTGTAAGTTGATTTTACTCCGTTTGTGTGTTTCTCTCGCTATAGTGCACTTTGCGTTTGGTTTCTTTAGGGAAGTGCTTTTGGCTTAATTACAGGAAGTTGCTTGCTTTGGGGGCAGAGTTTTGTTTTTCAATTTACATTTCCTCTACGAGGTGATCCTCGATGGCTGTTTCTTTTATCGCTTTATTAACATGGAGGGTCATTCTGATATTTTGTCGTACTTTAATGTCAGAATATACGCCTCTGGAAATGAACTTATATTATGATAATGGCCTTCCCAGCCAGACTGGTGTGAATGAAAAATTAACTGAAACTGACACTTTAAAATAATTATTATTTTGACAGTTCACACGAGTTTTTATAAGAGTTGACTTCTAAAGATAAATTTACTCATTGTACGTTGCATTAATATAATAATATATGTATATATATATATAAACGGTTAACATTATAAACATTCTAAAAAAAATTATTATAAACAATGACATTTTGGCAAGTGTCATTTACTAAAGTTTTATTGTATATATATATTTGTGTTAGATGCCCGCTTTCAAAGAAAATATCCACTTTTAAGTAATATCTGTAGCAATCGAAGGGCTGGCTCCTGCAAATGATAGTATAGGAATCCTTATCTTTTTTTAGGATTGTGCGAATGCCTACACACTGTCCTTCGTGCCTAAGCCGTTACCGTCTAAATTAATTTACATAGCGAGCTAAATAAATTTGCAAATTATTCACACCAAACTCGGTTGACATAATTACAATTTGTTACAAATAAATTTGGTTTTGAAGAACTATTTTTACATAGATTTAAGCAAGTAATGATTTCGCTGACCTCGACTGTGGCTTTCGAAAATCGAATGGGAGCATCCATTTTATGGAGGCAGTTATGAGCACTCCCGAATAAGTAAGGATATCGTACAATATAAATATAAATATTAAAGCGGAAATAATGCTTTTTCAGTTTCATCTCGCACTTTCGTGTCAACCAGGAGCTTGCAATAGCTTTAATAGAGGAATTGGAGAAAATTTACGTAGCAGATAAGGATCCAAGGTCAATTCCATTTCATTTGAAGGTGATAAAAAAGAACAATAATCACAATTTTTGTCTTTGCATAAACTTTATTATTTTATTTTAGTATTTTATTAGCGCTTAATTTTTATGCAACGTTAAAAAAATAACGCATCTAAGCCAGTCCTCCGTTTCTCGTGCCATACGCGACATTAGAGATCTTTGTAATAAAAAAAATGGCGAAGTAGATACGTTTTCCTGTATCCGAAGATGAAAGACATGAAATTCAGGGAGCGTAAGCTGAATAGTTAATAAAAACAAGAGGTTTTACTAAGAAAAATTTATATAAGTTTTGAAGACCAAGGACTTCCGGGTGTAATTGGTCTAATTGACTGCACACAAATAGCAGTTAGTGCTTTACAAAAAGAACTGGAATTCGCATACGTCTGTCGAAAAGGATACCATACCATGAACACTCAAATAGTCAGTATAACTTATTATTTCCTAATTTATTTTGTAATAATTTGAATTAGGTTTCAGATTTGTGACAATAAAACGTTATTCCGTAATATTAATGCGAGATATTGTGGTACCACCCATGATAGCTTCATCTGGGGAAATAGCATTATTTGTGCCCACTTTTAAAACGAATATGTTTCTGCAAATGAACAATAATGTTAGATGTTAGGTAATTTGAATAAGCTAATAAATATGATAAGCATAACAACAGAAATTTAACTTTGTACTTAGGTGATTCAGGATATCCTCTGCAGCCTTGGTTACTTACTCCCATAACCCATCCAACTAATGCAGCAGAAGAAAACTTCAACATGGGGTACAACAAAATTCGAAGTATGGTAGAAAGAGTTAATGCAGTGTGGAAGAATCGTTTTCGGTACAAGTTGCAATTATTGATTTAAAATAAAATTATAGATATATTTTTGTCTGCAGATGTATTATTGGAGAACAAAAACTGCATTATAGCCCCACTGCTGCTGCAAAAATCGTAAATGTAACTGCTGTTCTCCACAACTTCCTTATTAAAAACAAATATACGGATGATTACTCCACCATTGATGCTATTACATCGGTTCCTCCAGCTCGTGACGCTACTATACATCCAGAATTTGATAGAGTGGATGTTTACTTAAATGCTGGTAAAGAAGTTAGAGCGGGAGTAGTACAAGCAGCAGCAGCACTTTCAGCTGGCAATAATACTTAAGAAATTCCTTAGTTTATATAATTGTTTTATATTAAAAGAAATTCCTTCTCCTTATATATTATTTTATTTATTTATATACATAAATATATATACAGGGTGTTTCAGGGTGCGTTTATTGTATATACCTACATATTTTAGTATGTGTTATGTTGGCCCATCTGCAGTTACACCAACCTATTCAATACATGGGACTGTTGCTCCATGGTAAGTTCAATACGGTGCAAAATTTTCGTTTGCTCCTTCATTTCCCTAAGGGCCTCATTTTGAAGCTCTAAAGACCTCACGCTCTTTTGTGAAAGCGATGTAGAGTACTGCAGAGGATAATAGGTATATTTATATAATATGCACAATGAAGATATTATAAAAATAGAAACCATTTTGCTTGTAACATATCTCCTAGTAGAGTGCGGGGACCCTGATACGATCAGTCTTTCATTAGGATGATTTGAGCTCTATATCCTTTGAAAAGGACGGCTGGACGATGGAAGTTTCTCGATGGGTGCAGGTGGTGAAGCTATCAATGGCGACGACTCAGGTGCTAGTGGTGAAAAGAACTTGGGTGAAATTATCGCCTTTTCTAATATTACGGCATTCCATTCTTCAAATGCAGTCCTCGATGTCTGAAAGTTATGATAATTAAAACTTACCGACGGGACGGTAAGGAAAGTGTCGGTATTTCAGGAACCGGCATACCTCCCTCTTGAACATTACTACGGCCGTCAAAACTCTCTAAATTGCACATATCTATGATGGTTAGTTCACCTTCAGTAAAAGGTATATTGCTAGGAAAGCCCCCTCCTGAGCGGTTCATATAATTTCGTTTCCTTTTAAATTTCTCTTTCAACTTACTCTTAATATCATTCCATGACTAAATGAATAGTTAAGCGAAATTAATTATAAACGCTGGTTAGCAATTAGTATCACCAACTTAGTACATTCGAAGTACATATGACAAAAATGAAATTCCTCTGGCACCCCGAAAGCAAACAAAAATAATACCCTATTTCCCTGAAAAATAATAGAGGCTAATAATGTACATAATTATGTACATGTTTTTGGATATGCTCTTCTTTTAATTTCATGAAATTTCTCTATAACGAAGGAACGTTGTTGGCAGAAGCGACTTCATTATAGAGAAGATCCACCGTAATTAAACTTGCGCGCTTCCATCCCGCTGAATCCTTTTGGTGTTTTTCGGTCTCCAATGCATTGCATTCGTCTGCTATTTGTGCCCATATTTCGGCTTTTGTTTGAGCACCTGTAATGCTGGGATGCCGGCCATGTAGAAATAAAAAGTGTGCCTTTATATTTTCCAACAACGCTTCATATTGCATTCTATTCATTCGGTTATATTTTGTCTACATAAGTTAAAATAATTTCATTTACTAAATTAAAATTACAAAACCATTTAAAAGGAAAACAACAAAAAGGGTAAGTGCAAAGGCCGTTACACACGCTCAAGTAAATCATACGACTGGGCCATGCATAGCCCAGTCATTTGATTTGCAAGAGCGTGTGTAGGGCAAGTCGGAGCTTGGGTTCAGACTGAAGTCTGCCATGAATGTAATCGGCCAGATAAAAGGTAATAATCGAATTTGTCTTGAATTCCATAGCAAGTCATAAGTTTTGCTTGTACGCAATAATTTCGGCCGATTTATTTATTTGAGTATGCGTGCCAAAGCCACGCAAAGCCCTGGGTACATCATATTAAGTTACATGGTAGATTCACATTATAGCAAAACAAATCATACTTAATATATATATGGTATAGTGAAGTATCATATACGTTATCGAAGAAGAAATTTGCAACTATATTGAAATATTTTCAGGAATACCCCAAGGCTCTATGTATATGATTATACAATTTCTTCTTAATTGATTTCCCACATATATCAATGGATCAAAAACGTTAATATTGGCCCACGATAAAAATCTGGAAACAGCCACAGAAATAATCAAAAAGTACCTCGACGAAATAGATGAACTCAACAAATCATGGGAATCACAATGAATGCCAGAAAGTCAGAAAAGCAAGTTTTCGAAACGCATCTAGCAGAAGAGTTTGCATACTGCATCAAAAATATGAGTGTGGGATGGGGATGGCCCATTCATCACTCAAGTTTCCAGTAATAACTATTTTTTTATATCTTCTTGCATATCACTTCCTCTATAATTTAATAAATAAGCAACTTAATTAGGCAATCTAATAAAAAAGCAATTTAATTTAGCAATTTAATAAATTTAGCAGGTTATTTTAATATTCACTTACCATTGTTTAAAATCTTTGTCACAACCTCTGGAGCAGTTGACTAATTTGTCCTACTTTTAGGCGTATATCCTGATGTTTATTCACTGTAAATTCATTAGTTTGTTTTGTGGTTCATGAAAAGGATAAATCAAAGTGAAATATGGTGAATATAAAAGTACGACAAATTTGAGGTGAAATGTCAAAATATGTGACTAAAATATACGCCAAAACTACGACAAAGAGTTCAGAATCACCCCCTGTTCAGAGATAGTTGACGGATTTTTTAAAGCTTCGGCGAAAGATAAGCCAGGCATGGTCCTGTTTAACTAAAAGTGGTTTTGTACTTGCTGCTTTACAATCTGTTTCTCTTACAGGATGTTGGGACATGTTGGAGACAGAGCGTTACGGTCACCAGTAATTTTGCAGTCAATGAAATTCATGTTTATTTTTGCCCTTTGTTTTGGGGCCGCCACAGAATAGGCATATCGGCGTCTTTCTTTCTTGAGCAGTCTCCTTATGGTGGCGAAGCTGTAAAAAGTTTTATTCTTCACACCTAACATCTTTCAATTCGTTCGATCGGCTGCTGCAGATTTATATGTTACCGTAGGTAAAGCAATATATGCAATTGTCTCGGTTAATACTTTTAAGACCGTTGTAAACAACCCTCCATTATCCTCTTCATGGATCTAATGCCTCCCCATTTTGAGCATTTCCTCCGATTGCATATAATATCCCTAAATCCAAAGGAAGAATTTTTTACGGGCATGTCTGATCCAAAATTCCATTTTCTTTCTCTAATTCATAAATTTCTCCTCCCCATACATAGATTTTGTTTTCCATATATAAACAGAACAGAGTTACTTCCCAAGCCATGAAACAGGAACCTATACGAGTGCGCTGTGAGTCCGTTTTCTAAAATGTTCTATATTGATACTTATGGAAAAGTATCAAACATTAACTTTATACATGCTATAGATTCTAAACTACTATCAATACAGGAAAATAGTCTTCTAGTAATTTAAAGCTTGGTTTCTTACCTTTCCAAAGGCTACACTTACTGTATACCTCACTTAACAAAATAATAAAATAATTTTGATTACAAAGTATAATTATAATAATTACATTTGGGTATCTGCAGCCGGAGTCCGAATCTGTAGGCAGCTACATTCGATATCATCAGCCCACGGCATGCCAAGACGGCACAGCGGCATACAGTGATTACTCTGCTCAGAGTTTTTGTTTGAGGAATCGTAGTCATGTGGTTCAAACACTTTTATCTACATAATTTTGTTAGGAAAGGTATACAAATTTTATTTCCGTTCGGAAGATAAGAAAGCAAGCTTAAGATTATCAGAACATAATTTTTCTGTATGAATAGTAATTTAGAGCGAAGGAGCTATTCAAATCATACTTTTGTCAGTTTTACATAAGAACACTGCAAATATTTTAGAATGTGAGGACTGCGTTGGGGCTCTCATGTGATAGTGGGGGAGCCTGTTTCATGGCTTGTGAAGTATTCTCGAGGGTTTTGCTCATATAATTTCTTCACATATATGGACAGTTTTTCCACTTGGCTGTGTGCTGGATTCTTACACCTCACATGAATTATTACTATACTCCCCAGTTTCTCCTCCACATAATAATTAGTTATTATTAAGTGATGTATAGCTAAACGTGGGTCGAAGTTAGCCTTTTTCTTCTCCAAGGTAAAACAGCATCTTAGTGACTGCCAATTACGACTAACAGTTGTTAACGGCTATTGAGATTTTAAAATGACATTATTATTTGGGATGTCTAAAAGAAAATACAATAAAATATTTTTTATTATATATAATGCTGTTACCTGTATTTGCTAAAAGTAATGTGCGACACAAAAACAAAAAAAAAAGAAAAAAACAGTTCCCTCTGTCACTATATATTCTGAATGCAGACTGATTTGTGTGCTATTATTGAACAGTACAGATTCCGACCGCCGTTAACTACCGAAGTTGAATGAAATTAAAATGAACAATGTATGTACAGAGCACTGCACATACATATTGTTACAGAATCACCTAAAATGTTTAGTAAAAATGTCATAACGACAAAGACAAGAAACACGAAAATGGCACCTGCTTGGATTTCTGCAGCGCTTTCAATTATATTCAAAGCGATTGTAGCATTCTGCCACGGTTTCTTCAATTGCCTCGTGGGAACTAGTAGAGCCCCTAACACGGTAAAGTAATAAATTAGTTAAGAAATACAGGCTTGTATTTAAGTGTAGAAAAATGTAGAATCTTAAGAATTTATGCTGTAAAAAAATGAAGTATAAAATGATTAGGATTTTCATGATTTAATAATGAATCGGGAAAAACATTGATATTTCATTTTAATTATTGTTATTGCATATTTGAATTTGAATTGTACAAATTGTAACAGAAGGAGTATCAAATTAGCTGAATTCCAGGACCGCCCCGTCATAGAAGAGATTTAGAATGGTTGTGTTCTTTCTTCTAGAAAGTGAGATCGATCGGGTAACAAGTGTCAAGACAGAACGTGGAAAATAAAATTAGTTTAAAGTGAAACTCGGCTCGTGTTTTTTATTTCTTTTTAATCGCAATACAAAATCCGATAAATGCTGATTTCATAATCACCGACGCCATTTTGGAGGTCTTCGTTGATTAGGTACATCGCTCGTTGCACCGCCAGCTTGCCATTGAGCACCAAGAAGGAAGTCCATTAAATAAATAAAAAAACAACTTTCCAAACCCGGTCCATTATAGCACCATCGCATCGGCATAAAACCTCTGCTGAAGCTAAAATATAAAAAATAAATTAAAAACTTGGCTGAAACTCGCTGACTTGCACTTGTCATGTGGGGTTATGTTTTTTCTTTCAAGGGTTTACTTATTCACTACCCCGTTCACCACTGCCCGGAAGTATTACAAATCTCACTCACGACCGATAAGAATACACCACTCCAAAAGCGCTTAATAACGTGTATCTCGCACGAAATCGTCTTGCACAGTACATGACCCCCGCCACTAATCGCGTAAACTGACAGCCCGATATCGAGACTGGGATTCAGGGCTCATTCATCACTATTTCAGTGAGTAAAAAAAGAAGCTACGTACGCAGGTACTAAGCAGAGGCCAGGACACATATGCGTTACACAATCCGGTAGTATCTCGAGCTCGAACCCAAATTAACACGGGGATAGAGACGCAATGTATAGTGGCTGCTACCTTTCCCTTCCTTATTTGTTGGTTGCCACGAGGTGCAGGCAGATATTTGTTGCTGAACAGTTTTACCTTTTATGCTAGATAAAAGTCACCCTATCGACTACAAAAAAGCGGCCAATTTGGTAACAATATTTATATATTTTTTTTAGAATCCTACAGATTCGGCCATACGTGACTTATAATTGGCCTGATTATTATCTCATTCGTCGGTAGTTACAGGCATACAATTTCTTTTCTTAATCGAAAACACTGAAGTGCCTATACTCATATAATTTTTTCAATTGAAATTGATTTTTTCTACCTAAATCATGAATGACGAATTTAAAAAAATCTGTCATATGTGATATGTATATCACAAAAGTGGAAACTGGGACTACTACTAATACTAGAAAATTATAAATTATACATATTTAGAATCCGTCAATTATCATTCTTGCTTTGACAAATTTACATAAATTTTTTTTCCTATTTTATTACAGTTTATGTTCAAAATAATAAATAATTGATAATAAGTTACAGCCACTTAATTAAACAAAAAAAGTGTTATAATTTTGCTTAATCTGAAACCACATTTATAAATAAAGTTTTGACACGCATCATGCATCCCGCCGTTTGCAGTTTATCACACCTATACATCCGATCATACTTGGTGTTGTACCAGAACTATTGTTTACCATATTATTTAGACAAATTCGATTTTATGCAAAATTTTATACCAATTCTCTGTACTTTCATCATCTAACTCTTTAGCTATCATTGGTGTAATCAGGCGATTTATTTTTTCAAAATCACCATTTGATTGAAGCGAACATGTAGCAACTTTTATGTGTTTGATATTATTATATCTGAAAATTCATGCCAAGTAAAACTTGTACCGCGGTTAGATATAATTTTTTCGTCTAACTAATATATGTTTCAAAATAATTCCGCAAGCAGGAAATAGCCTCAGATGTTTGCGTGGTGCTAATTGAGTTTTCTAGACTTGACGAAGCCGTCAAAATGATCTATACGTAGGTGTAGATCTTCAAAAGCTTTTGAATGATACGACTTTCAATCTGTTTAGGAACATGAATCAATTTCATCGTTCTGGAATTTGCAGTACACTAAGCCATTGATTAAAGCATACAATTGCGATTCACATCTCTCTAAATCTGAAGCTATTTTCATGATTTATGCTGTCAAGCCGCTTAAAGATATTCGAATCCTTCTTCAATAAGTAGGATTCCTACACACCTACTTAACGCGTACACGTGCTGCATTGTATCGCCATTGCGGTGTTTATCGAAATTCTGTAACCTCAGTTTAATAATTTCTTATTAAGTGCCAGTGCTAATAAATTACAAAATGTTGGCTCATTAGAAAAAGAAAGAAAAAAACACAAATTTCCTGCGATTTTCGTCAAAAAATTTAAGAACATGTTACATTTCCCTTGTGGGGCAGGGAAAATCATAGAATTATTATAACAAATATCTAGGGGTTGGTTACAAGTGAAATTCTATGTAGGACTAAGCACAATAATTATGCGAAAACGTTAGTAAAAATATTAATAAAAATAATAATAAATACACTTATGTAAGGGTGGGTGAGGCGAAAATTTTCCCACTTAAGGTTTTCCTTCCATTTTCTTCGGTTCACATGAAAACCCTGAAATATTGAGTATAGTCCAAACTGAAAAGATGTGTAAATTTCAAACCATTAGAAGCCAGTTTCCTATGTGTTTCTAGCATTCTTCGTTAATTTTTACGGTTCCGTACAAGAGATGGAATTACGGAAACCTTGATTAGCTCGTGTGTCCGTCTGCCTACCTAGTGTCGGTTACAGACGTTTTTATTGAGAACGAAGTGAAGTAGGAATTTGAAATTTGGCAGATTATTAGGTCTATGTGACGTGCATATATTTCGACAAGTAAATATACTAAAAAAATATATTTTTTATATTTTTAAGAACTATACCACTACTTTTATAAAGAATTCAAAAAAAAAAAGTTGAAATTTTTTGGAAAATTGGTTACAAAGATATAAATACTTATCCCAAGATGTGCGAAAAAATACCGCCCCTGAACTTCTAGGTTTATAAAGCTAAAATTTCGATATTATCAGTGTTCGTAATTGAGTCCCAGATAAGAGGAAAACTGGAGCTCTTTTCGTCAGTCTCATAGGTGCTGGAAAAAATATTTTTATGTTTACTTATATGAAGAATGAGATAACTTTATGGAGGATCTCCGATCATCAGTGAAAACATAAGTTTTTTAGCTTAAGTTTTCATTTTTATTTTAGATATGGCCCGAAGTTTCGCCTTTTGCTGTGAGTTCTTTCATACGGGCTGCAAAAAGTTTATAATATGTACATTAATTAACTATGGTTTTGTAACAAAATATACGGAAAGTCAAAATGTAAAAATAAGAACACATTTATACATTAGTATTTCTATAAGCGATGGTTAATTATGCAGATAAAACTGAAGGATCGTAATACATATTGTGGAGTATAAATGACGGGTAAAACACAAAGATAATAAATTAAACATAGAAAAAAACGCGGAAGTTACACTGAATTAAAATAGCAAACAGATTAATAAATCTTTACCCACAATAATGTTGCAAAAAAAGTTAACGTAAAGAACGCAAAAATAAGACGAGTCAGGTGATCATAATGTCAAAGAACTGCTTGTGATAGCTATGTTGTATACGGTGTAGTGCTTGCTGGTGTTGTGATTGTTGGACTATGTCAAAACCCTCGAGAATACTTCCCAAGCCATGAAACAGCAATCCATATGTATGTATGCGTTGTGAGTCCGTTTTCTAAAATGTTCTATATTGATACTTATGGAAAAATTCCAAACATTGTCTTTATATATGCTATAGAGCCTAAACTAATATCCATACAGGAAAATAGTCTTCTAGTAATTTAAAGCTTGATTCCTTACCTTCCCAAAGGCTACACTTCCTATATACCTTACTTAACAAAATAATCAAGTAGTTTTGATTACAAAGTAACCTTAACATTTTACGCTCAATACCTCTGCTTTTTCGACTGTGTTCATGGCTTGTATATTCCGCCGGTTATGCATGAGCCCACGCCATACCATGACGGCACAGCGACATTACAATGATTACTCAGCTAAGAATTTTTGTTTGAGAATTCGTAGTCATTTGGTTAAGATAAATTTTTTTTAATAATTTTGTTAGGAAAGGTATGAAAATTTTATTACGGTTCGGAAGATAAGAAAGCAAGCTTAAGATTATAAGAACACCATTTTTCTGTAGAAATAGCAGTTTAAGGCAGAGGAGCTATTCAAATCAAGTGTCAGTTTTACATAAGAACACTGCAAATATTTTAGAATGTAAGGACTCCGTTGGGCCCCGTATGCGCTAGGGAGGGAGTCTATTTCATGGCTTGTGAAGTATTCTCGAGGGTTTTCACTGTGTGTATAATGTTATAGTGGATTAACTCAGCAAACAATTTCTCGAAGTTTTGCTTTTGCGAAGAATTCTCGAAGAATTAAATAGTAGGAAAGATTCGAAAATAAATAAAATCTATCATTTGAGAATACTTCGCTTTTCCAAGATGAACTCGAAGTTTTGACATAAAACTGATCTGATTTTTTTAACTAAATATATCGAAGTTTTACCTACTCTGAAGAGTCAAGTAGAAACTGTAAGTTCTGAGTATTTATTCCGTTGCGAAATTCATGCCCATTTCAGAAAATTCTTTAATTTCTGACAGACTCTCGTTGATAGTGGTGCTTTTTGTCAGAGGTTAAATGATATTATTTTTGTCAGCATAAATCATGCTATCTCCGTCAAAGATAACAACAATTACCTTTAATTTTACTTTAAGAAAATGATAAATAAAATCATTATGAAGATATTCTGTCTAAGGTGTGTAACAGGTAATAACTCGTTGACACGTTTGAATATCGATTGGTTTTCTCAAAGAAAACTCGAGTATATAAGGCTATTATATGCAAACAAAATACATTCAAAAAGTTCAAGATAATTTCGATAAAACGACTAGGAATCTAATCGTTTTTACGACTAGATACAGCGTTCCTTTTTTTTCATTTTCGGATCGATATCGAATCGAAAACGATTTCGAGATCGAAGTCTTAGTTCACCTTAACGAATCGTGTTCGATTCGATATCGTATCGTAATGTTTGCTTGTTATTTGGTTGTGTGCATGTTTGTGTTTATTTATTTTACTCAGGATTGTATAGTAAACCAGCAAAAGCTACGACTAGAGATCAAATCGAGAACGATTCACTCAATAGCAGTTTGACTTCGATCTCGAAGTCGCTATCGACTCGATTTCGAACCGAAAAAAGAAGGAAAAGGAACGCTAAATCGAATCGAGATTACGTCTCGATATCGATTCGATTTCTTGGGACTTTTTTGAAAAGTTTTCGTGTATTGGTACTATATATAAGGGACATATGCATAATACAAATATTAACAATATATGGCCGAATTATCTGTCAATTAGTTGCTTGCCTCCTTTGGCGACGATTGTCACAAAATTGTTCGTCTCAATTTCAATCGTCCTTATCAAAATGAAAAAAAAAATCTATTTGAAAATGTCTTTACTTTCCCACTAGCACATAATTACTTTTCCCGAAGTGATTTAGACGATGAAGCTAATGTTTTGTTAAATATTTTAATATATTCACGACGTATTTCAGTACATAAAATACGAAAAACTCAAAACAAATTCGATGGAAATGACATTGTCAACCAAACTATGAGAAACATTTACCAAATGCAAATTTAAATTTCTCAGAACTCTCTTCACTTTTTTTCGGCCGAATGCTTGAAAAGAATGTTGTTGACACGCTTGCATTGTCATGCAGAATCTGAAAAACCATGTACTGATAACTCATTTGAAAGACTTCGGAATTATTCGAGGATATTCATAAGAACGAAAAATTCTCGGATTATACTGCAAGTTCTCTGAACCTGAAGGCCATATGTCGAGAAAAATTCGTAAAACCGAAAAATTATCGAATTGTTGCTCTTCGAGAATTTCTCGCAAATGCAAAAGCCCGAGAAAATGTTTGCTGGGAAGCTTTGTGTATAATTTCTGTGTCCAACTACAGCTGTTTTCTGTTGATGCATATGTGGCATGCTGCTTTTGTCTCTCTTTCTTGTCGTCTCTGTCGAAGATGGGGGTCTGGACAAAGTTGAAGATGTGTACTGTCTCCAGAGAGTGTATTCCCAGCGCGAAACTGGGTGTCTGCTTGTCTGTATATTTTCTTTGTTGAGGTGGTCGGGTTTTCAGTTTTTTTTAGGTTTGGCCGATGTATGATTTGGGTCAGTTGTTACGTTGAACCTTGTACAGTAGATTATTTTTTTTCTGTGTTGCTATAATATCTCTGATTTTGGCTGAGACAACTTACAACTAGGTAAGAAAATCTCCATATAAACCCGCATTTGTTCAACCAAAGAAAGCTATCATTGCGAAGAATTTCTGTGGCTACAACAAGAGAGAGAGAGAGAATGTGTAGAGCTTTCTATTAGAGGGCCATTAGCTCGTTTTAGTTAGACCGCGTTTTTGTGAGATTTTGCACATCTAGATATAAGTTGTCTCAGGTTTTGGTATATAATTTAACGAGCTGGTTAGTGGGTTTGAATGAGCTGGTCATTGGCAGACTGTATATGTCGTCTTATTTCATGTGATATTGGTCTAATATCTTAGGGATGGAATTGTCTAGTTCTACTATTGATGTTGTTGTTGATTTGTTGGTTGTTGTGTTGCGTTTGTATTTTTTTGTAGCTTCCCAGCAAACATTTTCTCGAATTCTCGCATTTAACGACAAATTTTCGAAGAATCACTCTTCGAGAATTTGTCGTTTTATCGAATACTACTCGACTTATCAGGTTGTTCGAAAATTAAAAATTAACGTCAAATTTTTAAGGAACCACTCTTCGAGAATTTGCAGTTTTATCGAAGAATACTCGAATTATTAGGCCTCCGCAGCATGGAACAGTAAAGATTTGAAAATTCGTTGCCGGGAGATAATTTTTTCTGAGAAATAACGGAACATTTTACTTTTACTAAAAATTTGCGAGTTACAAGTGCTACCGTCCAACCATTCCGTGTTCGTTTTTGTAAGGAAAAGGTTGTTGGTAAATTGTAGTGAAGTTTTAAAAAAAATAAAAATACGTATTGGAAGTCATATCAACTTGCATTTGGTAAGTATCCTATATCTTTACTTAGATTATTTTTATGTTTCGGTTTTTTTTATAAATTTACCGTCCAACATTTTAAAGGATTTCGTTTTATTACATCATAATAAAATAAGAAAAATATGCCACCAAAGCAATTCTTATATTTGGAAACAAGTTAACTGCATCGCTATGAAGAAATACAAAAGAGTTCGTAGGGAAGCTGAAGATATTGTTAACTCTGTAATGAGTACAAGCAGTGAATCTCCTGTAATGCCTTCTCCTTCCTCATTTTTACATGACTCGGAATATATCGGAATATCTTCCTCTTCACATAACTCTCGTCCTGCTGATGACCATGAACCTATTTCTTCCTGTAGCGATAACTCATTCCCTTATATCTCTGATGGAGATGTCGTCCAATCATCGGAACAGGGTTTACCTTCAGAATTAGGTCAATGGGCTGTCAAACACCGAATAGGGTACAATTGCTTAAAGAACTTGCTGGACATTCTTTCGAAGAAAATTCCTAATCTGCCAAAGGATCCGGTGGTAAATGCTAGCCTTTATATTTAAATAATAATATAATTTGTTGCAGCAACAAGCCTTTATGCGTAAGGGGTATGCAGATCCCGTAAAATTTATAAAAAGCAGTTTGAAATTATTCTTCACAGACGAAGTTGCTAAAGAGTTTTGTTGGCTGGGGAAGAAAACCAAAAAATCTGCACGAGCTCTTCGAGTGGTTACTGCAATAAAGAGTGAGTATATTAATTCCGAAGCTTAGATTTCTGTATTTTCATGGTTTATTTTAGATGCGTTTCATCAAAAATTCCCGCAAACTGCAGAAGAGCTGTTTGATAAATTTGCTATGCGTCATTTCCAATATGCAAATGATCGTATGTCCAAAAAATTAAAATATCAATCTAAAAATTAAAAAGGTGTAAAAAGTTCCGGCAAAGGTCAATATATGTAAATGAATTCCTATTAATATTTTGCTCAGGAATATTTTTCCTATTTAAGTTTATTCTATTAACTGAATTAAAATTATTTTTGTTTTTCTTTTTTTTCTTTTTGTAATTCCAGTATTTACTGTAAGTTTTTATTAATCCTGTAAGCACTTAAGGACTAAAAGTTTCGAGCCTATATGAAGTGTACAAATGAACTATGCATAAATTTCGTTTTTAGCAATTATTGATTTACGCCTTTAACTGGAAAAAATTTGTTTTTCTGACCGTGTTCTTTTTCCAATTTTTTTAAATAAAATAAAATTTTTCATACAGCTTTAACTTTTTATTGCTTCTCGTAGTTTATACGCTTTTGTAATTCGAAATCGATTCGTATTCTCGAAGAAAATTCGAGTACATAAGGCCCTTATGTATCACACTCACACAAGCAAAATCTTCGAAAAGGTCCCATAAAAGTGATTCGATATCGAGTCGTATTTTGGATTCGATTTAGCGTTCCTTTTTCTTCGTTCTCGAATCGAGATCGATTCGAAAACGACTTCGAGATCGAAGTTAAACTTCGCATAAGCAAATCGCTATCGATTCGAAATCGAATCGTAATGTTTGCTGGGTTTATTGATGATTTCTTGTATTATGCGTGGTGGATAGTTGTTTTTTGTAAAAATGTTAGTGATGACTGACCCTTTTTTTCTGTGGTATTTATTGTGGTTTAGATTGAGTATTCTGTTGGCGGCAAATGTCTGTCCTGTGTTAATTATTGTTGATGGTGGATGGTTGGAATAATAATTAATCATGCGGTTTGAGTGGCACGGTTTACAATATTTTTTTGTATTTCTTAATGAAAGTGGGCTTGTGGCTTTGCTGATTATGTGATCAAGTGCGAAATCTGCTAATATTCCCGATAAGGCATTGCCCATGGCCAGTCCACATTTTTGTTGGGATATTTTGTTATCGTATGAGAAATAGGTGCCCTCAATATAGAAATATTTTATAATTTCGATGAACAGATTTTTACCGATAGGAGTAATCTTTTCTACCAAATGCCACGTTTCTTCAATAACTTGGAGTGCTAGTTATGTACCTATATTGGTGTATAGAGATACCACGTCTAATAAGATGAGGACATCATCGGTTCCTATCTGTAGGTAATCCAGCGAGTTTTTTAAACTGTTGGAATCTCTTATATTGATGGTGTTGTCAGAATTAATTTGTTGGAGGATTTTCGTCATGTATTTGGATATTACGTAGCTGAGATTATTGATCATGGACACGACAGGTCTCATGGGAATGTCGGGTTTTTGAATTTTGGGTAGGCCATATAGGGTGTTGCATGTGGGCGTGTTTCTGCGTAGGAAACATCGTTCAAATTTTTCAAGTATTTTTTATCTGTCATACTTTGTACTAAGTTGCTATTCTTCCTTTGAAGTGCGGGCGTGGGGTTGTTGTCTAAAACAGTACATGTGATGTTGTCCTCGAACATGTTGGAATTTTTTGGTTGATAACATTCTGTTTTCGTAATGACCGTTTTATTGGCTTTATCCGAATTAACAACGTATATTTCGGGATTTTCTTTTAGGAATCTTGGTGTGGTTTTGTGAGTGTGCGAGAGGAATTTATTAATTTTGCTATTGGAGCTATCATTAAGGACCCTTTGCCTGTTGCCTATGGCTTGGTTGATGTTAATTGTATTTTCAGAGTCTGAAAGTAGTTCAATGCTATTGTTATTGTTCAGTGTGGTGGGCATGTTGAATTTGGGACCTAGTCCTAACATGATAGTGGCTTCTGTGGGCATAACAAAATTTGACAGGTTTTTTACCCAATTGTCATTAAATAAAAATGTGGTTGTTGTTAATTGTGCATCGATTAATCTATCGATTTTTTTTTCAGTGAGGGTAAAAATGTTTGGGAAATTTGATTTGGTATTTTGTTGATTATTAGTTATTTTTGTTTTGTTGGCAGTATCTTCCAAGCTATTAAGCCTTATATGTCAATCCTTGATTTCGATATTGAGCAAAGCAATTTCTGTTTTTGATTAGATGTTGTCTAGCCTTTTGCGGAGGAAATAATCATCTACATAACATGGGATATTTTTGCATCTATCTCTAATGTGTTTAGTATTAGGTGTAAGCCTTTACAGCGAAGTAAAATTATGCGGTGGGATATTTTATTAGCAAGAAGTGTGTTTAAAGTTATGTACCATGATATGGTGAATTTCGTGTTTGTTCCATACTTCTGTTCCATTTTTTGTAGGAAGCTTGATGTTATTTGATTTTTGGTTCTGTCGTTTTGTGCGTAATTTTCGATGTTGTGCATTGTTTGGATATCACACCAGTAAAAAACCGTCTTGGATGCATCTTGTGTTGTTGTGTAAGTGTAGAAGACAGTGTCAGCCAAGCGGGAAATATTACAAGCGCTTTACTGGAAGTTGAATTCGAGCGCAAATGGAAGCTCTTTTGGAGCACTTCATGCATATTCTTTTGGCGTATGTTCTCCTTTCAAATTTTAAATTTTCACTTCACTGACAGATAAATTGAAGTGCTTCCCCTCCATATGCAAATTGAAGCTCTATTGGAGCACATCTTTTCTTTGTTTTGCTTTTGTTTTGCCTTTGCTTTGTTTTCATAATTTCAAATCTTTCCATGAAGAATTCGATAGAAAAATCATTGCTAACTCTGCCGGTCAATAAAAAGGACGTGATGTCTTCAAGTTTAAATAAAATATGGGAAGTGAAATTAAAAGGTAATATTTTTAAAGTTTTGAAGCCTTTTTATTTTAATTCAGGGCCCTTAATTGTTATAAGACATATATTAAAAATTGCTTTTTAATAATTATCTTTCGACCATTTTTTTTTGTTAGCCCTTAACTATTATTTCACAATTTCTTTTTTTGTTTATGAAATAAGAATTATCGGTAACGTTTTTAGTTTTTCTCATTAATAAGATTTATTCTTCGATGTATTTGTATTGGTTATCGGATAACCATTATTTCGCAACTTTTTATTTTTGGTTATGAAGTAAGTGTTATCAATAACCATTTTGATTCTTCTTAATAATAAGAGTTATTTTCGATTTTTATTTTACTGGTTATCGCTTAACCATTATTCACTCTCTGGACCCGCACCTAATTAATGTAGTCCACTGGATATCTGTAATTTATCTTTGCTTATAGTTTCAATATTTTATCAGTATTTCTGGTATTCATAATGAGGTTTTTCCGTATTTTTTTTACTATTAACGGTACTAACAGAATCTCTGTGATATTTCTGAAATCGAATGCGAAAAATAATAATGGCTCTTCCTATAAATATATACGTGATAAACGCAGCCTCACAGATTTTTGAAACTTTAAAGTGTAAGAAAGCAAGTGAACACTTCTCTGGTCATCACTAGTTGTTTTGAAACTGAACCGATAACATGGATGACGAGTGGTACATTGAAATGCTGGGGACGAATATCGCGATGATTGCGAAATTATTGAGGAACCCATAGAGGCAATAGTAGTAAGTGTTTTTAAAAACTTCTTAAACAAACGAATAATTAAATTTTTAATAATAAATATTTAGACGATGAAGAATCCAATCAACAAATAAATGGAGGTGACTAAAATGAATTCAACGATCACAACAAAAATAAATCTGTTTTGGAAAAACTGAGGGCTGTAACCTATATCAGAGCAGAAACGGATAAAAAAAAGACGAAGTGGAAAGTGAATAATAAAAGAAATGTGAAAAAATTGAAAAAAGAAATCAAATTAACTCAAATTTTTTCCGAATTTTTTAAACCCCTTGGAGCTTCTAATTGATCAACTAATTTAGTAAGTTCACTAAGAGTGTGGGCGGGCCCGTCTACATCCACTGGGAAAAATAGCGGGCTAACAGCCCTCCTGAAGCTCTTCGTTGGAAGCTCGTAGTGCTTCTTTTCCCTATTCCAGTTCATTGCTTTTTAACATGGCATGTCTGCAGAGACAAGCGCTTCAATGCTGCTCGCAAGTGGCGTTTTCGTTTTTGCTTCGGGTTTAACTCCTGCCCCTTGAAGAAGCAAACACGTGTTCGAGTTTGCGGTGCCAGACTTAAGGTCCCCATTCACTTACAGATTATCTGCAGATTCAGACTGTAGATGGCATCTGTCAGTCCTAATCTGTTTTCTTCCACCCATTAGTATCAGATCAGATCGTAAGTTTGAAATTTGACAGATAGAAAACTTAAGATAAACTGACGATTAAGCACACACATACAGTTGGGTCTTCAGTCCATATCGTAATTAGTCTGTTCACGATTCTCATGCAATTCGGTTGAATTTTTAAAATGATTTTATCAAAGAAGAAAATTGCTGCTCTGATATTAATAATTCTTTTATCAGAAGTACCAGTGAAGAGTAAAAACTTTTCTGGGTGAAAAAATTGGTTGGTTCACAAAGTATCTCACATATGAGGTTATTATTTTTTTCCTATCAGAATTATTAGTAGCTTTATAACGTTCTATTTATTCCTGATAAAGTTTTTCTTTCTTTTTTTCTGTCATATTTTACTTCCCATGTTTCTTGTATACTTCAGGATTCATTGAATGTTGTACTTCTATCCATGTTGGGTATGATGAGAAACTACAATTATCTGACGAAAATATCAAACTGATCTGAAAATAATGATTGACGACGAATTTGTACTATTTGTATGCAGTTTCCAAATCTGCAGTCCTGTTATCTGACGATGAACTGCATGTGTGTGGTGTATTTATCTACAGATCTACAGTTTGCAGTCCATGAACTGCCGATCTGGTTGACAATCTAATCGTACAAATTTTCAACCTACCCACGCAGATTACTTAGATTGTAGATCAAATCGTACGATTTGAATTGTTAATGGGTGGGCGGAATTCAAATATATCTACAGTTCGGGGCTTTAAGGTCCCCATTCACTTACAGATTATCTGCAGATTTAGACTGTAGATGGCATCTGTCAGTCCAAATCGGTTTTCGTCCACCCACTAGTATCAGATCAGATCGTAAAATTGAAATTTGACAGATAGAAAACTTAAGATAAACTGACGATTAACCATACACCTGCAGTTTGGTCATTATAAATAATATTTTTTACCCATGTCTTCAAAGATGTCTACAAAAAATAAGTTGGGTAGACGATTTATACCATTATAAGAAAAATTAGAAATTCATTATCGGTTGAAATCTGATGATGCCTTAACATCTATTTCCAGGGAATTTAAAAGAAATTAATCAACTATTCGCACAATTAAGGAAAGTGAAAGTATATTAAAAGCTATAGCTTCTGTTCTTTTGTTTAGTTTTAATTTTTTCGATCGGGGTCCCGTATAAAGCGCATAACGCTGAGCGCTTCTTTCGCGTTATAAGGGGTCCTTCTATATTTTTTCCGATGTTATGAGACTTTGAGTATCAACGTGATATTCAGTATATTGGATTGCTGTTGGTAGAGTTATAACATCTTTCTGTGGCTGTGGAATATATTGCGAACAAAAACTTACACTATTTTCTTGTTGTGACTGGAGCAAGGGCGAATTAACTCGAAACTCTGAATTATCGTTTAATTTTTTCTTCAAACCGTAAAACATGATATCATTTATGAAATGTTCTGCTTGCAATCTTTGATCTTCATCCATTCGACGAAGTTTGTGAGCAAGATTTGCCCCAATGATATCAAATTCATCCTCCTTTGTAGTAATTACAGAGCAAGCTTATTCTAGTAATGCTTCTTTATCTTTTATAACCCTTTTAACAGTTTTACTGTTTCGGCTAGTATTAGCAGATGTTGTAGAGAATGATTTATTTTATATAAATTATATGTAATATTTGACAAATTATAAAAATAAAAATTTACTTACATCTTATTCATAGTGTTCTTGCGCATTTTCGTTATTGACTTCCTCACAATTATCTACTGTTTGCCTTCCCTTTTCATGATCTTCAGTAAATAGCAGAAGGTTGAAGTACCAGAGAATCGGCTTATAAATTTCCTCCGCTGATGCTCCCGATTTTATGGACTTTCCTACTTTCCTCAATTCCTTTCGAAAAGCCGTTCTGAGGTTATTAATTTTTTTTTTTACTAAATCAATAGTAGCTTTTTCGTTTACAGTTTTATATAATTCTTGCAATTCTTTATACCCCTTTTCTTTTTGCTTCCTATCAGAATATGAGTCATTTTTCACTTGCCACAGTGCAGGATGTCTCCTGTACACTTCAATAAACTCCGAAATGAAAGTTGTACTTTTATCCATGATGAAAACTATGCACAATTATCGAAAGAAAATATCAAACTGAACTGAAAATAATGTCTGACGATGAGATTGTACACTTTGCATGCAGTTTACCAATCTGCAGTTCCGTTATCTGACGATAAAATGCATTTGTGTGGTGTATTCATCTACAGATCAGTTTATGAACTGCCGATCTGGTTGACAATCAAATTGTACAAATTTTCAACATACACACGCAGATTACCTAGACTGCAGATCAAATCGCATGATTTGAACTGTTAATGGGTGGCGGGATTCAAATTTATCTTCAGTTCGGATCTGTAGATAATCTGTAAGTGAATGGGGGGCTTTAGAGTCATGACGCATTTGACTCTCGGCGCTAGCTCTGTTAGCCCCTGTTCTGATGAGGGGCAGCTGTAGCTCTACTAATACAACGTATTGTCAATTATCAAATCTATTTGAAAACGTAATTTTGAAATTGTGTGCCGCATTTGTTTGGGTGAAATGGATAAAGATGTAAGATAATGTTTTTAATTTCTTAATATGTATATTTCATATACAAAATTTTTGGCAGACGATAACAGAAATTTGCAGCCAATGCCAGCAATTAATCAGAATGAATAATTGGGTGATATGACAGAATCTTCATTGGAGACTTTTCAACTTCAAGCGGCGCAAAAAGCCAATAATATACAGTCAGGTATAATTTAACTGTATGATATGTTAGCAGTTTGGAAATTAAAAAGCTTTTTAGTTTTCTAGTGCTATGGACAAATGATGCTATTTACAAGTTAATAGATGTCTGCGGCAAGAACAAACACAAATTTGGAGAAGTCGGAAGAAATGTTAAGGCTGTGTGGGCAAAAATTGCCAACGACACTAGCACAAGCCAAGCTGTATTTAATGGGAATATCTGTGCAGCGAAATGGAAAAGTTTGAAGAGAACATTTAAGCACATTGTGGATAATAATAAATCCACTGGACGAGGTTATAAGAAATGGATGTTTTTTAATGCTATGGATGTCATGTTGGGCAATCGTCCAGAGATAGCACCAATCTCTAAAGCCAGTAGTATTAGAGGATTTACATTTAACCCTACTTGCAATACCACTTGTGATATTGAAGAAATTATTGATGATTGTAGTAATGCCACTCCTGACAAGCGAAAAAGGGTAAATACCACACAAGAATGGATTGGCGAATTCTTAGATCGGCAAGACAGAAGGCATGAGGAAAATTTGGCTGAAAGGCGGGAATCGTCCCAAAATATCTGCTCCATATTGGGGAAAATTATGGACAAGTTTTAGCGTAAATAGTCCTCAATTTATTATTACAGATATATGCTGGGTTTCCCAGATTTATTTTATGATGAACAGCCAACTGCATTTGATTTTTTTTTTTATTTATGGTTCTTCCTGTCGAAGAGTGAGAATCAACTTTGTTTTTATTAAAGGATTACTGTTAGAGCTTTTAAATGGGGCCTTAGAAAATAAGACTGAATTTATTATTATTTGTTATAAAATGAATATATTTGTTTTTAAAAAGAAAACCTGAATTAAAAAATGTAAATATTTAAAAAAACAAACTTAAAATAAACATAAATGGGGTTCAGTTTGTACGTATATTATTCATCAAATAATTCATAATGAAATTCCTTTTGGCTGCTCCTCTGGTGTGTCTTTTAGAATTTTTTTCATTATCCAACTGAATGTCAATGTCACTGAAGTCGGTTTCATACTCAAATTGATCACCGTAATTTATACAAATATTATGTAAAATGCAACAGGATGATACAATTAAAGGTATTAACTCTATTCTGCGTATGTACACATAATTTAACCTTCCAAAAGCTACATTTCAAGAGCCCAAATGATTGTTCAATTCGTACTCTAGACGCAGGTCAGTTTTTATTATAAACTTTTTGTCCTACAGATAGTTCTCCATATCTTTAGAAAGGTACTAATAAATATTCGCACAATGGATATGCAGAATCGCCTTTGAGGTGGCTATTCCCAGGAAATGAAGCATTTTGATCCATTTCAATTTGCTCGAACAAATCTGACCTCCTGAATACCCTGGCATGATGCATACTACCTGGGGCGCCATATCGACACTAATAAATTTTTTGTCTGAGGTGCAAGCGGCTTGCATATTTAATGCATGACATTTTTTCCTGCAAACATAACTCTCTTGATGAAGAGATGGTGTGCTGATTGGAATATAGCAGCCATCAATTGCACCAATTATCCCAAGAATTCCAGAAATGCTGCGCCATTTTTCCATCTCAACCGAAGCCCTTTTATCTTCCGGCCAATTTATGAAGTCCCCACAATTATCGACCAGCAGTTGGCAAATTTTTTGCACTGAGATCCATGCTGTGGAAAGGACACAAAAAATCCATCAGCCAATGTTCTGAAAATATCGACATACATCAATATCACCATTTCTTTTTTAATTACAGGGAGCGGAGAGAGTGGCCGAATGTCAAAACTTAGTTTAGAGTTTATATTGACTTACCTAAAACCTCCTGGTTACTAAGAATCCACAAAGTTATTTGAATTTGCTTTCCTATGGGTATTTCAGGATTTCCACATTTCATTTTTGTAGGCTTTTTAGTGGATAAATCTTGCATCAGTTTCTAAAATGATGAGCGATCCATTCTGAAGTATGTTTTGAATTCTACAAATATTGTCGAAACATAAATATGTTGAATGATTACCATCGAGCTCGAGTTTTATTACACTTGACTAGTAACAAATCATACCAGCGAGGAATAACAAGCAACAAGCTGTTCGCTGTAGCCGAACATTCTTACTCTCGGCACTTTATTTATCTTATGGAAGAAAAACACATTTCCCCAATCTTGTTACAGTCGCTCTTCTTCCTCAAAGTACTCCATTTCGTCACGGTAATACTTTAATAAATTTAAAACTGCACGAATTGCCAGTTTTTTATTCCTTGTTATATTTTCTGAAATTTTGAATGACAGATTATAAAGCCAATCTACTCGAAAACAGAGCTTAGCACTTGGAATTAAATGACACTTCTGTGCAGGGTTACCGTAACCCCAGTTGTCACCGGTGCCGTGCTTCGGTAGCAAAAACGAGAACACGGAAGAAGAGCTCTAGCAGCGCTCTAAATGATGGCCGAATAATTCTTTTGAATGTGTCTTTTCGAAAGCTTTAATGAGCTTTTTGGATAATGATCGCAGTGCTTCTTCCTCGATCTCATAAGACGACTTCAAGATTGGGCTCCTGAGAACATTAGTAAGGTGCTTGCACTTGCTCATGATTATTTGTGGAATTAAATTTTATTAAATTAATTAAAAAAACCAATACCCTCCCTTTTGGGAGAAAAGTTCAGACTACATTGAAAATGAGAAATGCGTTATTTTGTACAATAGTGGAAAAATCTAGCTTAGATTCGTGCAAAATTAGATGAGATCACTCCTTGTTGCACTTCAATCTGTTGGAGCTCATTAAATAAACTTCTATCTTGTTTTCAAGCGATGGCTCTAGAAGCACTTGAGTTACTTACTTGCGCTTTTGCTTATTTTTCTTGACATATCAGTGACTATACTTCTCAGGAACTAACTAATGATGGATAGGGAAGCGCTTAAACTGGACTCCTTTCAGAAGAGCTGGTTTTCGTCCCAATGGGCATAGGTACTGATTTTCAACACCACCAATATTTCATTGTCTTTGAAAATACTGTACTCCATTGTCTCACCAGAGTAATTCTTGCGAGCAGGGGAACATAAATATCAGGTTTTAAAATAAAATTCAGTAATGCAACCTTTGTTACTGAAAAAATTTATTTTCCGACGATTCGCTTCAAATCGAAAGTGATAGCACAACATCTTAGAGGCATATATCATTTGATCTAGGTTTGGGGCATGAGAAGGTTGTGTTTAAGATATTTTCAATAAGGAAATGGAAACACAATTTTTTCCAATTTTTGGTCTTATTAGAGGCTATTATAATAAGTATAACTGACCATCTCCCAGTTACTGTCCTTGTTTGCAACGGCATTCCAATCGAGATAATGCGTATGATGATTGGAATGAGAATGAAGTGATTGCCTGACTGAAAATACTAAAAATACATGGTTGACTAATGGATGTCAAAATACTATACAAATTTATGGAGAGCTTTGCGATGAGGCAATTAACAGAATAAGAAATTGTATTGAGAGTCTCAACACAGTAATACAAAGTGAGACGAAGAAGAAATGGAAACAAATATGTAATAAAAGTTTACCACAGAAAAGACAAACCCAAAACCAGGACATTTCAGGGCTACGGCAACTTTTAAATTAAACGGACACTACTTTAAACCAAAACGGTGTTTACGTCGTCCAGTTATTTTGACTCGACTTGAGTCAATTTGCTCTGCGCTCATGAGGTATCAGTAAAATGTAAAAGACATCGTGTATCTATATAAAAATTGAAGAAAATTTGCTATTAAGTTTAAAAAGTTAATATCGTAACAGCCCTAAAATTTGTAGGCCTTAAAGTTTTGGCAATTTTACGAACATGGCTGATTAATTCCTTGTAGCTTTCGTTTAGGAAGCCTTTTACCACAACCTTTAAGGTGTATGCAGCGCAACGTACAGAAAAAACTTCTGCTTCCAAAAGCAATTGTACAGCCTTTAATATGTTTCGCCCATTGTCGTTTGTTATTGTGAAAATTTGTTTTTTATTAATACCATATTTATAAATATTATCCTCAACAGCGCGTTTTATATTTTCGGCGGTACGCATTTTAAACAACTCAATCATTCTGAGTATGTACACGCATTTTTTTTATTTAGAATTAATTGAGCATTATTATAGCCACAATTCCGCGATCATGCCGTATAGCCGTGTTAATTTTTGGAGAAATTAATTTTCCCTTATCTTTCCTCTTTATTTCCTCCTTCAAAACTAAATTTTTTTTGTAGAAGGAAGGCCATAATATTTCTGGAAGTCATCGCGGGAGTTCCTGCTCTTTAAAAGTATGGTCCGTGAAGACCTTGAAGGGTTGTGATTCTTTTATCTCTAATTCCACACATGCATCAACCCCTTCACTTTTAGATAATCTGATAAAAATTTTCTGTTTTACGCTTTCTGCATTTGACGGGCTTCACCCACAACTGTTCTCCTTCTTATTCATCATTTTATAATTCATTATGCTTGTTAAGCATGTGTTCTTTTAAGTAAGTTATCGATAACGCTTATTTCATAACCAAAAAGAATAAATTGTGAAATAATGGTTCAAGCTGCAATTTTTATCATAAGTATTATACCAATTACGGTCCCTGGGATAAACCAAAAAAATGAATTTCAATTCAAATTGTGAGGGAATGGTTAACCAATAAAATAAAAATTGAAGAATAACTCTTATCTTTTGAGAAGAATTAAAAAAGTTATCGATAACTCTTATTTCATAGTGAAAAAGAAGAAATTGTAAAATAATGCTTATCTTATAACCAAAATAAATTAATCATAGATTAACCATTAAGGTGAAATTTTTAATTAGTTGGTTATACTTTTTTAAATTACGGTGGAAATTGACAGTTCACTTCATGAGGATAAGCTTGGTCGTAATCAGATCCGAACCTTATTTCTATGTGATTTTTTTGTTTGCAAAATCTTAAATAATGGTTATTTTCGGTCCCTGTTATAAATGTTTTCTTGGAGAAATGATTATAAAAATTAAATAAGAATGTAACTATAACTCCCTCGACACATGGTGAAATTCATAAGGATTTTAATAAAGGATCATTCTACAGAAAATCGACAAACCTTCTGAATGGACCATCTCCAATTTTGATAAAATTTCCCAGGATGGTTGTTTTCATTGCTAATAGTATTTTACAAAAAAGTTAGAGAGCTGCAATTTTGCACACAAGCTTTTCCAAAAACGAAGTAAATGCAATTTCAAAAATTTATTAAATCGGGCAACCCATTCTTGGTGTTGCCATATAAAAATTTAGTTCTATTATCTGGGGTATCATAAGAATTTTTCTTAGACCAATTCTGGCTTTTGCTATTTCATTAGAAAATAAGAGCACCATTTTGACAGTTGATCTGAATTTATTAATAGCTTCTTCAACTGATTGCACACTTTTAATTACATTGGCATTATCTTGCTCGCATACAACTCGTCCACCGTCATTATTTTTCGTTGCCTGGGCCTGCTCGTCATCCTTCTTGTCTTTCGAGGTGGAAGCAGAACATTTATTGTCTTAATCGTATATAGAAAATGAACATGAATAAGAATTTTTAGCCCGCCTTTTGAAAAATAAAGTTTAAAAAATAAATACCAGTATCGGGGAGATCAATCACGCGAATTTTCTTTTTTTTATGATTTGGCAGCAATCGGGATCTCAATACTCTTCCATTTTAATTTTTTGGAAATATCTCGGTAAAATTTACAGTCGGCGATTGGATTAACGCTTTGCAGCTGCAGCTCTCATCGGTTCGTCGTTCACTCTTGTTTGCTTATTATGAATTTTATCAGCACCTACTTTTGCTATATTACCATTGTTTCGCCGCTTACAGTAGCTTTTATTAATCAGTTAAATTTTGCAAGTTCTGTACTTGGATATTGTGTGTAGTGCATCAAGTCTTAATACATATTACGAAAAAGTAAATTGATAAATTTATTTCATTCAAGTAATTTGAATTCGAGTTTCATTACTCCATCCAGATTTTTGATTATCGTGATCAACTTGTTCGTGCAATTATACAGACTGACATTACTCGCAGTTTTTCGAAATTTTGAAAACATTGAAAGCATCGCGAGTAGTAAGCGTAAAAGAAAGATCTGAACAAAAGTATGATCAGGACACTCAAAGGAGTCCATTGGCATACCACATCCCATTTTCGCTTTCCAAAGCTTTCTCAAATCTCATTAAAGATTAGACAAAATCCAAAGTGGGTTTTTTGAGTCATTCAAGCATAACGAACATATCCATTATCCCTGATAACAATTTTTCAGAAATAAGACCTCGACTTATTTCTATCAGGAACTTCAAGGCTTTCTTCAGTAAATAGCGTTTGTATCATTAGCCTGCGATGTATACATTCTGAAATATAAATTTTTGAAATAACATCTACCAAGCAAAATTTGTCACATTTTCAAATTTCAAAATACCGTATATTCGTCAAAAATGGACAAAAATCAAAAAAAAAAATTTTCAGCAAAAAAATATTAGCAATAAAACCAACCAAAATCTGAAATTTTATCAACATCGGAGATGGTCGATGGACAAATTTACACAAGATTTTCGACACTAAAGCTAAAATCTAGTTTGTTTTCATTACCTATTAAAATACTCATTTTTGATAGTTTTTCTACCATTTATTTCTTAAAATAATATGCGAGGGCATAATCTTTAATCTGGAATGCATTCAAATTGGATCCAAATATTTTATTTATTCAATTGAACACAACTTATGAAGTAAAATAATTACACGATCTAATTAGTGCCAGATTAAAGGAAAGAGAAATGAGTAAAATGGTTGGGGGTATTAGCAAAAGGGACATGAGGTGTTTGGTTTCTAAAGAGCTTCAGGAAAGTAAAAATAGAAAGCAAAATGAAAATGAAATGTGGTCTGAGGAGGAACACTATTTCTGAATGAATTATTAAATTTGGATGATGACAGAAATAATGATGATAAAGTAAATATTTCACTTGCCGAGAAAAAAGAAAACCATGCCTATAATTTAGCTAATTGGTTTTTTACGCATAAAATAATACGCCGAGCCAGTGATGATTTATTGCAAATTTTGGAAAAACATGATCTTCATGTGCCCTTATGTATAAAAACGCTTCTGGGAGCACAACCAGCAAATTTAAAAGTAACTGCCGTAACTCCCAGGTCTTACTATCTTTTTGGCTTAATATGAATTACATTGCATGTCCTAAGATGGAAGCGCCTTGCAAAACTATGTTTGGAAGCTGCTTTGTAGCGCTTAAATTGAGCATGCTAGGATGCTGCTTTGGAGCGCTTTAGTTTAGCATTTGGGAAGCTGCTTTGGAGCACTTTAATTCAGCATGTTAAGAAGCTGCTATGGAGCACTTCAAATGAGCATTTGGGAAGCTGCTAGGAGCCCTTCAATTGATCATGCTAGGAAGATGCTTTGTGCGACTTCAATTGAGCACTTGGGAAGCTACTTTGGAGCACTTCAATTGAGCTTATAGGAAGCTGCTTTGGAGCGCTTCAATTCGGCATTTGGGAAGCTGCTTTGGACCGCTTCAATTGAGCATGTTGGGAAGCTGCTTTGGACCGCTTCAATTAAGCATGTTAGGCAGCTGCTTTGGAGCGCTTCAATTGATCATTTAGGAAGCTGCTTTGGAGCGCTTTAATTGAGAATTTGGGAAGCTACTTTGAAGCTCTTTTAATCATCAAGTTTGGAAATGAAATATAATACAACACATAATGTTAAGAACTATTTTGTTCTTCTCGCTAATTTAAGTCAAGGTGTTACACCTTGGCCTTTGATGGGGATGCAGCGGCTCTTAAACCACTACACCAAAAATAGCTGAAAACAAGTTGATTAGTAGGTAAAAGAAAACAAACACTGATTATGCCGATGTGATTGTTGAAAATTAACTGTATTTCTAATTTATTGAGTCCGTACATTTATATTAATTTATTGCTTATTCTAACAATATCATTTATGAGTTCGATGAAACAATGAACCCATACAACGATTACATTGCAAAATAGGAAAGTAGAAATTCGAGACAAAACATATTGCAATTGCAAGTATGTTAAGAATGACAAAATGCGCAAAAATGCAAACATGCACATTTACTCGATGAATGAACTGGGAAACTTGATGCTTCCCTCAGTGCAATCACCTCGCAATGTATGTAAAGAAGCATTGAGAAATTAATGACTAAAAATTAACATGATCTGATTTACTTATTCTATGCCAGAAAATTATATTTTACATCCTCCCCACGTTTGAACCGTGGTTCAAATATGATTGATCTGGTTGATATGCTGCCTTGGCTGAGGTATAGGCCGTGGATTCTTCATGCAGCACTTGCAGGCTTCAGCTCTACATTTCCAGGCCAGATATATGGCGATGAGTAGGACTGTGAAGAGTGCTATGTAACTGATTGATAATTGATGTATGTTGCTCTCCTGGATCCGTTTGGGTAGACTATCGAGGTTTAGAGATGTGACGCGCTCGTGTAACTCCAATAGTTCCTTCAGTTCAGGTTGATATTCCCTATCGTACTCGGCGTGTGTTAGTGACTTCGTTGTTTTTAGGTGCTCCACTGACAATCCCAGGATAGTATATGATGTTCTCACATTGGTTGTAGATTGATGATGCCCATGAATTGTGATCAATTTTTCTTTTATGGTGCACTGGGGCTGAATTTTTAATAGTCCTGTTCCCTGTAATATCTTAGAGAACATCTGGTTGTCACATACGATATTTATTGGCGTATTATTACTTGTCGCGAACATCCATTGATTGGCGTCAGACAATTGTAACCAAATGGGCTGCTCCAGTGTCTGGGTCACCTTGCAGTGCTCCGACCTTGGATTATTGTTTAAAAAATCCATTTCACATGCACACATGGTCGCACCTTGATGGTAAATCGGATGTAGTTGATTGCAAAGATGTACCTTCCCTTCTATCGTGGTACATGTGGTCAGTTCTAACTCTGTGATTGGATAAAAACGATCACGGTGTTGCGAAGTCATCAAAAATGGAGAGTGAGTCTGTACAGTGACGAACGAATTGTTGATCCACACAGGGATGGGATAGACCTTCAATAAATTAAACGTTTCCCAATTGACTAGGGGAATTTTAATTTGGAAGATGATATGGTCTTGAGTGATTCCACCCTTTATATTCATCAGTTTGTATAGTTCCAAAATATTGTCTTGATGAATCGGTAGTTTAAGGGTCGATAATAGATTATTTCTTATCACTGCGACAGCTTGTCGCAGCTGGCTGGGTGTTACCAACAGTGGATTTATTTTTCCGTGAGTTGTGTCAGTGATGACATCAGTTATTAGACCTTGAATATGCTGCAAGTTGGTGGTGACTAGGCTCATCTGCAGTGCTAACGACATAAATTGTTGTCGTACTCGTACAGTATCACCTTGCTCATTGAGACGGTTCGTTATCTGAAGGATGTAGTTGTCTAAGGAATCGAATTTTTGCTTGATGGCCGCTTGGTCCTTCCTTATGAGGTTTATAGTTGAATCAACCACTGAAGTCTGATTTCTTAGTAAAGTCAGTAGGTGGTCTTCATTTTCGTTGATTGATTGGATTGTTTTAGACATCTCTTCCGCATATTGTTGATCAAGCACTCCGAAAAGAGCATTGGCTACGTTCCCTATTATATTGAGTGCTCCTCGCTTCTGGCGATTAGGACTTGAATAGGGTGAAAGCAATTCGTTTCCAATTTTTATCTCTATTTGAAGATGCTCAAATTGAGAGATTATTTGTCGACATGCGCTTTTGGGAGTCAATTGGTCACAAAGTATTTGAAGTGCCTTAGTTCCACTTTCCAAAATATCTAGTTCCATCCAATATGGTTGTAAGTTGTAATGAACAATTATTTTCCAGTCTGATGTTATTAAGTTTGTCGCTCCAAGGTCCTCGAAGTGTATGCCTAATTGAGGCTCGAACTGCGTGATTTCGATGAGTTCGCCTTTAGCATACGACGGGACCATGAAGACAGTTAGTAATAACGTAAGTAGCGATGTTCCCAGAGAAGTTTTTGTTCGTTTTGTTGCTATTGTAGGTGATGGCTTAGAACTGGCTTGATCTTCGTTTTGCCGTTTGTTCGAACTTGGTCTAAGGATTTCGTCGTTAGATGCTGTGTAATCCTCTTCAGATGCTCTTTCTTTGTCTGGGCCTTCCTCCATAGGTAATGGAGCCAATTTATGTATTGGTCTGCGAAGGACTCCTGTGGACGTTCTTACATCTGCCACCCGAACATAGCCATCCTTTCCTTTATGAACCTCTACAATTCTGCCTAAGGGCCACTGCTGCACTGGTGTATTATCTTCTTTCAAAATGACAAGCATTCCTGGCTTGGCATTGGATGATTGTTGTTTCCACTTAACTCGATACTGTAGCTCATTTAGGTATTCCGAAGACCACCGTTTCCAAAATTGCTGTTTTATGTCATAAACTAACTCCCATCTTCTCAGCAATTTAGTCTTTATAGGTTTTGCTTGTGAATCAATTGGTGCTGTCAGCGGTCCACCTATCAGTAAGTGCCCAGGTGTTAGAGCACTAAGATCATTGGGATCTGAAGATAGTGGCGTTAGAGGGCGAGAATTTAGAATTGCTTCTACATCAACCAGGGCGGTTTCAAGTTCTTCATATGTTAATGAAGCTGAAGATATTGTGCCAACCAAAAGATGTTTGGCTGATTTTACGGCGGCCTCCCACAACCCGCCAAAGTGTGGAGAGCGTGGAGGAATAAAATGGAAGTCGATTCCTTTCTGACTGCACATTGTAGTGATTTTTTGTTGTCCTTGATCGGAGTGGATTGCTTCAGAGAGTCTTGCTAGCTGGTTTCTTGCTCCCACAAAGTTGGTGGCGTTATCGCAGTATAAATTGCGACAGTGTCCTCGTCTACCTATGAAACGTTTTAATGATCCGATGAATGCCTCCGTAGTAAGGTCACTTACAACCTCGAGGTGAACAGCCTTGGTTGCGAAGCAGCAGAATATTGCCACATACGCCTTTTGCGGTCGTTTCCCTCGAATTTTATAGTGAATCCAGATGGGTCCACAAAAATCAACTCCACTGTTGATAAAAGGCCGTGCTGGTTGAACCCTGGCTGCTGGCAAATTGCCCATCATTTGTGTCATCATTTTGGGCTTATTTTTGTTACATTGAATGCAATGTTGAACTATTGAACGTGCAATTCCCTTTCCTTTTAAAGGCCAAAAACGTTGACGAATTGCTGATAGAAGCCCTTGCGGTCCTATGTGATAGTTCCTTTTGTGACTCTCTGACATAATAAGTTTGGTTAGCTCATGTGAGTGTGGGAGCAGCATTGGATGTTTCGAGTCATATGTAAGTCCAGAGTCTTGAAGTCGACCTCCAACTCGGACAATCCCTCTTTCGTCCAAAAATGGTGCCAGCGTAGCTAGTGGACTTTGTTTGGATACCTCTTTATACCGTAGGAGATGACGTATGTCTTCTTGAAATTCTTCTTCTTGCATTAGCTTGATTATGTTGAACAAGGCTTCATCTAACTCTGAAGCAGTCAGCATTGGTGAAATTATCGCATGTTTTTGTCTGCACCTTGAAACAAATCTTAGCACATACCCAGTTACTCGCTTAAGTCTTTCAAAGGAATTTCTATGATCAATATTGTTGATGAAATGCGTACTCTTGTCTTCAATTTTGGTTACAGTTGCAGAAAGTGCTGCTCGTTTTCTTTCCAAATCGCAATCGGATATCTTTGTGTAAGGTGGAGGCCATATGTCTTCGCTACCATATAGAAAAAGTGGTCCGTAAAACCAAAGATTACAGGACTTTAATTTTTCGGGTGATAGACCTCTTGAGAGGACATCTGCTGGATTTTCTTCCGATTTGACATGTCTCCATTGTTGAGGAAGGGATAATGTTTGAATGGAAGCTATTCTATTACCAACAAAGGTCTGGTAGGAGGTAGATGTAGAATTGATCCAATCTAATACGATCTTTGAATCACACCAAAGAAAGCTTGCTACTTGTTCTAGCTTGGAAGATGTTTTTACTCGTTGGAGAAGCTCCGCTCCTAGTTTGGCAGCGCATAACTCAAGTCTGGGTACTGTTAATTTTTTCTTGGGAGCAACCCTTGACTTTGCGCAAAGGAGACGCACAATCACTCTTCCTTCACTATTTATTGATCTAATGTATATGACAGTTCCAAAGGCCTTCTCTGACGCATCTGAAAATGCGTGGATTTGAATTACTCGTGGAGTGTTTCCTGCAAACATATGTCTTGGAATACGAATTTCATTTAGTGCTGAGAGATTTGTTCGGAAATTCATCCATTTCGTGTATAGTTCTTCTGTGAGTGAAGCATCCCAATGAAGCTTGAGTTCCCATAGCTCTTGCAAGAAAATTTTTGCCCTGATAACAACTGGAGCCATAATTCCCAGAGGATCGAAAATTCGAGCAATTTCTGATGCCACTGTTCTTTTCGTTGATTTCAACCCTTCATTTACTGTAAGTTTTGTTTGAAATTGATCGGTTTTTGGTAACCATATTAAGCCCAATGTCTTTATACAAGAAGTTTTGTCATCTGAAAAATCTAGTTTTACTTCTTGATCTGCTGGTGGTATGCCATGCAATAGTTGAGAGTGGTTGGCACACCACTTGCGTAGTTTAAATCCAGCTTCCTTCAAAATTCCGGTTAACTGCGTTTGCATGTCTCGAGCCATGGCAAGACTATCTGCTCCTGTCATCACGTCATCTACATAGAAATCCCGCAGGAGTACCTGGGCTCCAACAGGGTACTTAGTAAGCTCTTTCTGGGCTAAGCGCTGTAGACATTTGGTTGCTAGGTATGGCGCAGATGATGTTCCATATGTAACAGTGCGTAGTTGGTAGCACTTTAATTCCTGATGTGGATCACTTCGCCACCATATAAGATGATATTTTCTGTCCTCTTCCTGGAGAACAACTTGCCTGTACATTTTCTCTATATCTGCCGTGAACACAAAGCGAGGCAGACGGAAACGCAGCAGTATTGAGAACAGGTCATCTTGGATTGTCGGGCCCTTGTGGAGAATGTCGTTCAGTGATATGTTTGTGGAGGTCTTCGCTGAGGCGTCGAAAACGACCCTTAATTTTGTTGTGCTGCTATCAGGTTTCAACACACAATGATGAGGAAGGAAGTAATTAGGCGTTGGTACAGATTTCACATTAACTTCTTCCATGTGACCCAAATCTATAAATTCGTTCATAAATGTTGTGTACTGATGTCGCAGGTCACTGTTTTTGTTGAGTTTTCGTTCTAAGGCGTAGAACCTTCGCAAGGCAATCTCTTTCGACTCGCCTAAAGTTTTCGGATCTTCTAAAAATGGAAGCCCAACAATGAATCGTCCTTCTGAATTTGTTTTTACTGTTTGATTGAAAAGCTCTTCACATTGCCTTTCTACCAATGTTGTAGTGGTGGCTTGAGATTCATCTACATCTTCAATTTGCCAAAATTTTTCTAATAAGCAGTCTATATCCATATCATCGGTACACACACCGCACGTTGCTCTGGACTCTGCGGTCTGATTTAGCCTTCCTGTCACAACCCATCCGAGTACAGTGTTTTGAAGAGCGGGTAGATCTTCTCCTAGCTTAATCTGCCCGATGGATAGTAGCTGCATGAAAAATTCAGCTCCTAATAGAAGATCAATTTGATCAGGTGTGTAGAAGGCGGGATCAGCCAGTTGTATATTTTTTGGTATGGACCAGCTTGATATATTTAGTGGTTGGCTCGGATGTGGAGAAATGATGTTGTTTAAAACAAATGCTTCTACCCTTGTTGAAAAGCCATTTATTCTTGAATTAAGCTGAACGTTAACTCTTTTTTGAGCTTTCTGGCTTGCTTGTCCAATGCCTTGAATATGCATGGATGCGTGCGATGGAGTAATGCCGAGCTTCCTGACTGCTCGTTCGCTTATTAGGTTAAGTTGGGACCCGGAGTCGAGAATGGCTCTGCACTCTATTTCGTGTCCCTGGTTGCTTCTGAGTATAACAAGTGCTGTGCTGAGAAGTATGTAATTTCCTTGATTGGATTTGATAGATGTGGCCAATGTCAATGGATGTTGCTCAGAAGTCGTGCTGGCAGCTGAGATCAAGCTGGACTCTTCTTTCGATGAGGCGGATATTGCCCTTGATGACGTATCCAATTTTCTTGCTGATGGCTCACTATGCACTAGAGTATTGTGTTTGCGATTGCACTTTGTGCATCCTCTTACAGAACATGTTGATGCGCTATGTCCTTTTCTTAAGCAGTTAAAGCACAAATTGTATCTTTGTAGTATAGTCCGCCGATCACTTGGTGTCATCTTCAAAAATTGTTGGCATCTGAACAGTGGATGATTCTCATGGCAAATTACACACTTCAGGTTGGATTCGACGACTGAAGCCAATGATGATAATCTAGACACTTCTTGACTCTTGCCAATTCCTTCGGATCTTTTGACTTTGTTTCCCAGAGCTTCTAAGGACTGGGAGCGTGTTTCAAGGAATGCAAGAAAATGTTTCAATGTCTGCAGACCCTTCGGGTTCGATAGCGATTGTTCGTAGAGCGTGTGTGTGATTCTGTCTAGTTTCTTATATAAGATGTGTAGCAATAATGAGTCCCAGCTAGTAGTTGATATCCCAAGATTTTGTAGTCCCATTAGACACTCTTGTGTAACATCGTGCATAGTTTTAATTGAAGTGGCTGATGGGGCATCCGTAGCATGAGATGGTTGATTTAACAATTTGTTAATGAGTGCAGCAACAAGCAACCTTGGGTTTTCATATCTCTCTTGAAGAAGCTTCCAAGCACTATTGTAGTTTTCTTCAGATAAATTGAGATGTCTGACTAATTTTTCTGCTTCTCCAATAAGGTTCGTCTTCAGATACCACATCTTCTGGCAGTTGCTTAAGGCTTGGTTGTGGACCATTTGAGAGAATAGGTCATAAAACTGTCGCCATTTTGCATAATCTCCGTCAAACTTTGGAAGCGTAATTTTTGGTAAACTTAGCATCGTGCTGGATGAGGCTTGGCCTGTGATTGGTACCTGTGGCTGTTCATCTAGTTTGGATGAAATAAGAATAAGGTAGTATTGCACCCTTTCTTCTGTCTTAATATATTCAGTAGCATCGTATCCCATCTCAGTTGGATCTTCGATTAATTCATACATCCGTTGGTTGTATTCTTCTAGCTGGGTCCAGTATTTGTTTATGGACTGCCCTTTCAATTCGTAGAAACACCGGGGATACTCAGCTTGATCTAGATTCTCCAGGCTGTTAATAAGACGACGTAATGTTTCTATTATTGCCTTCTGCCGGCGGATCAATCTCACAACTTCTAATGAATCATCAGCTTTAAATTCAGGTGTTATATCGTCTTCTTTGTTGATTGTATCTGTAGATGCGACTACCTTTGCATTCTGTGGAATATTTGAGTCAGTATTAGTCTTATTGGCACCACGCTCTAGCGGAACAGTCCTTTGCTGGGCCTGCTCGTCTCTTTTGCGAATCATCTCTGCAAAATAAGCCTGATACCTTTCAAACGTTTCGCGTGTCGTCTCATAACAGCTGGATGTAAAATAGACGTGCGTAATCTGAGGTTCAGGTAGGAGTCGAATTTCATTGTCCACAGCTTCAAATAAATCCCAGGCTGCTATTAAGCGTCGTAGACATTCCGTATAGTAAGCTGACGTAGTTTTTCTATCGATGGAGTCTTTCTTATAATTGTCAATGACTCTTAAAATCTCCTCCGTATAACCCTTTTGCTCAGTAGCTAACTGATCCATGTCTCTGTGCTTATTTGCCATCTCTTCAATGGTTGATTGATGGACAAGATGACTCGCTCGATTTGCTTAGTTCTCTGTACTAATCGTCTTTCGCTGGTAAGTGATTCAAGTGATGCACCTGAGATCACGTCGGGGTCACCAATGTTAAGAACTATTTTGTTCTTCTCGCTAATTTAAGTCAAGGTGTTACACCTTGGCCTTTGATGGGGATGCAGCGGCTCTTAAACCACTACACCAAAAATAGCTGAAAACAAGTTGATTAGTAGGTAAAAGAAAACAAACACTGATTATGCCGATGTGATTGTTGAAAATTAACTGTATTTCTAATTTATTGAGTCCGTACATTTATATTAATTTATTGCTTATTCTAACAATATCATTTATGAGTTCGATGAAACAATGAACCCATACAACGATTACATTGCAAAATAGGAAAGTAGAAATTCGAGACAAAACATATTGCAATTGCAAGTATGTTAAGAATGACAAAATGCGCAAAAATGCAAACATGCACATTTACTCGATGAATGAACTGGGAAACTTGATGCTTCCCTCAGTGCAATCACCTCGCAATGTATGTAAAGAAGCATTGAGAAATTAATGACTAAAAATTAACATGATCTGATTTACTTATTCTATGCCAGAAAATTATATTTTACACATAATACAATAATATCGAAACTATATTTTCTTTATTATTTAAGCTTTATGAAAGAATACGTAACTAGGCTTTCAGGATAATTAAAATTACAAAGCCAACATAATTAGCATAACAATGAAAAGATATTAAATTTCAAGTTTACTTCATATTGGCAAATTAACAAATAACAAAAAATAAATATAATACATAGGAATAAGCGAGTAGAAAAAGGATAAGGCAAATGAAAAGTAAATTTATTTAGTTAAAAGTTGTTCGGTAAAACCTGGTTTTAGCAGACCGAAAACCTGCTTTCATTTGCTCTTCAAAATGTTGGTAACCAAACCTCTCGTTTTTAACCGAAACTATAATAAATTTTTAAAAAAATTTTATTAAATAAAACGGAAAGGTAACTATTTTACCATAAATAAAAGTGTAAAAAAGTCGGTAATTTTTCACTTGTATTTTCTTTTGTAATCCATCCAGGTTAACTTTTAAAATAAAACTTTTATCAAAAAATAGTTTTACACAGGTTGATACTCGGGAAGTTATTATAATTTCCTTAATATAAGTAATATATAAAGCAGAATAAGCATTTTTATTAAAAATTATTACTTCTAGGAAGTTAAGCTCATACCAGTTCTTGTTCCGAGGTAGAATTTAAACTGGCTTCTATCGCCTCAAGTTCATCAATCGTTTTCAATGGAAATATCTTTCAATTTAATTTCTAAGGAAACCCTTGTTTTATTAGTCTGTCTAATAAAATTGTATGTCTCCAAAATTGTATGTTCTCCAATTTTGTTTTTTAATTTTAGTGAAATTTTCCGTTTCCGTTTTTATATTTGAATTTAAAACTGAATTTGTTTTTTTTTCAAATATATAAGCATTAAATTAAGATTACCGTTCTTAAGAACAAGATGGAATTTATTTGGATTCTCCAGTATACAGCAAAAGCTAAAAAATATTTTTAATTTGTTATTTCGTCACACAACCCATTACATTTTTGGTGACAAGTTCCAAGTCTTTCGAATGGTTTTTTAAAAAATTTTGTATAAAATTGTTTTTTTAATTTTTCTCAATTTTTCATTTATTTTCTTTCCTCTGTTTTTTCATTTGTTTTTCAAGTCACTCAATTTCGCTATTTGGGACCTGTTGATGAGTCAAAACCAAGACTTGAAACTCGTCACCAAAAATATAATGTGTTGTGTGATGAAATAATAAATTAAAAACATTTTTTAGCTTTTGCTATATACCGGAGAATTCAAATAAATTCCTTCTTGAACAAATACAAGTTTACCCCAGTAAAAAAAAAATCCCAAAGAGTAATCTCTATTTTTATTTTTTAAGAACATATTGCGTAATTTACCTAGATCATTGCACATTTTTTGTAATACGCTATTACCTTGCCTCAGTTTTTTGAAGGCTACTAAAATAATAATATATTAATTTATAATCGAAGAAATAATGGGCACTCATACTTTTATTATTTGTAGTGTCTGATGTCGATGGTTTTCTTTTTGTTTTTTCTTGTATTTCCTCTTCTGAGTTGCTTGAAAAAGAGTAGCATCGCAGTGGGGTTGTGGGTTCATATACAGGGTGTTTCCCACTAGGAAGTCAGTAGAGCGGGAGGTAATAGTACTCAGCTAGATGAACAAAAAATTGTATGGCAGGGGGGTGGGGGCATTTCAACCTTTTAGGATTTACACTCAGTTGTGAATCTTTTGCTAAGGAATGCCATTTTTTGGTAAACTAATTATGTGTAATTCCAATCAATATTCTTTTCATTCATCTCCAAAGAAATTGTCAAACTTGTATTAAGTCAATAACATGTTATCATATGGTCCTACAAGAAAAATTTCGGGAAATAATTTCTCAGTAAACAACAATTCAATACCAAATGGATTGTTAACATCATTTACGAATTCATCAGAGGTGACAACCTCTACTCCTTCAAGTGTTGGTCGATCTATAACACCAATTGGTCCACCATCTACTTCAAATAGGAATATAACATCATCGCCTCTCCTTCAGGCGAGTACCCAAAATATTGCGAGTGATGCTATTACAACCACATCAACTACATGTCCGTCTTCATCCGCGATGGCTACTCAGCCTCAAGGTTTGGCATCTCAGTTGCAAACGAATAAAATTAATCACATTCGCTATGGTACATTGGCCCATAGTAATCCTGGAAGGAAAATAAACAAACCACAAAGAATCATGGCAATTTTTATAAAATATAAACTTATTACCTGATTAATTTTCAAAAGTTTACATGAACAGGCAGATTAAATTTTCCCCTGTTGTACGTCAACATAAATACTTTACACGACAGTGAGCCAACTTCAAGAAAACAAATAGACGATAAAATTGAAGGAAGGACGTAGTGGAACGAAATAGTGCCATGTACATTGCACTAGAGACATCGAATCTAACACAATTCCATGGATCAATCAAATTTCCCTATTACAATGAATCAAGTTCGAGGAAGTAAATATGATTCGCAATCTTATTCGATTAAAATTCTAGTAGCACATACTGCACAAATTAACTTATTTTCGTTGCAAGTAAGTACATTTAACAAAGCGAAAGTCATTTTATACCATATAGATTGAAATTAACATAAATTAGTTTAAAATATATACTATTAAATTATATATATAAAGATATTTAGCAAAAAACAGCTTGATAGCAGCAATGACTAAAATGGTAACACTGTATAACAATGAGTTGCAGTTGCTATGCTGGGTTAATTTTGCTATGCTAGGTTGTTGTTACTATGCCAATTATTGTTCCCATGCGCCTTTGATTACCGTTCTTTAGTGCCGTGTGCATACCATGGCTATGTAATCAGGAATTTAACTTGACTCGATCTCTTTTTCAGTTTGGCAGTGCAGTGATTAACTTGATAATTTTTTCTCAGTGGTATTCCCTAGTGTTGTGAATTTTTATTTCCTAGTGTTGTGAATTTTTATTTCCTAGTGTTGTGAATTTTTGTTAACAGTCTAACACTTTGTTTGGTTGGCAATTCAAATAAATTTTTCTTATTCTGGGTTGCGACTAGATTAAGAGAGATTTATTTGAGTAGCGACTGAAATAAAGATTCTTGTTACGGGTAACGACTGTATCAAGAAAATTATTAATAAAACACTTTATTCCGGTTAACGACTACAATAAAGATTCTTGTTACGGGTAACGACTGTATCAAGAAAATTACTAATAAAACACTTTATTGTGGGTAACTACTACAATAAAGATTCTTATTACGGTTAACGACTGTAATAAGAAATTTACTAACAGTAAACATTTTATTGTGGGTAACGACTACAATAAAGATTCTTATTACGGGTAACGACTGTGATAAGAAAATTACTAATAATGACTACAATAATGTAAGAAAATTACTAATAATGACTACAATAAAGATTCTTATTACGGGTAACGACTGTAATAAGAAATTTCCTAATTAAACACTTTATTGTGGGTAACGATAATAATAAAGATTCTTATTACGGGTAACGACTGTAATAAGAAAATTACTAACTAACACTTTATTGTGGGGAACGATTGCAATAAAGATTCTCTGTGGGTTTCGACTGCAGTAAGAACTACTCACCTCACTTTATTCTGGGTATCGACCAGAAAATAGAATATCCCAATCCCAACCTCAGTTAAAATTATTAAAATCAAGTCAATCAACTGCCAAACATAGATCAGGTGAGTTCAAAGTCATTTTTAACAGAATTACTACATTTATTATATATCTTATATTTCCCATTTATTGAATATTGGTAAATTGAATTATTTGTATCTTAAATTTATTGAGTATTAAAGCTCTAGTTTAACAGTGAAGTGTAGAATTTGTAGACAAACGAATACAATAACTAACTTTATACCAGTGGCATCAATTTTCACCACTTTATACATTTTTTGCATGTACGCCCTGACTATGGGCAGTACATTTTATGGTCCTTCGCAGCCAGATTTAAAGTCTAGCGGTATATATTCTCAGTCTTTCAAACACGGCTAGAATCCAAAAACTTCTCGATAATCAAGCCACCTCAGCTCTAATCTTCGAAAAATCGTTCAATAACTACAACAATACTGAGGTAGAAAAACGAACGAAAGGACTTATTTCTGAGCGGTTAAACGCCCTAAGCAAAATTTAGTCCGACTATAAGAAGACGCATTATAAAATTCTCCAAGCTACTCAGCCTTTAGGGGGTAGCGAATTGCAAAAATACGATTATTTTGCAAACGATCAGTTCTCAAGTATGAAAAAATTACTATTACACGTTTCGAGGTATGCTCAGAGATGCACTAGATGCATTCGAAACAAAAGTGGAATCAAAATCGAACAAGGAGAATGAATCCTCTTCATTTATGAGATTGCCTAGCATCACAATGCCAAAATTCTCTGGGTCATATGAGTCATGGAGGTCGTTTCACGATCTATTCCATTCCTTGGTTCATACAAATTCTGCGCTATTACCAGTGCAGAAATTTCATTACTTGAAATCAAGTATTTCTGGAGAAGCAGAACACCAATTGCGTCATCTTCCTATGACCAATATGAGTTACGACAGCGCATGGAAGCTATTGCTTAACAGGTATGACAACAAGCGAGTGTTAATTAATGCTCAGCTAAAAATTCTATTCAATTTAGCTAAAGTAACCCAAGAGTCAGCCAGGGCTATAAAAACAGTGCTCGACAAATCTTCCGATGTATATACGAACTCAGAGCATTAGAAGTCCCAACTAAACACTGGGATACAATCTTGATTTATATGCTAGTTCAGTGCTTGCCAGCAGAAACTCATCGCTTATGGGAACAAGAGGTAAACAGTGCAGATGGAGTGCCTACCCTTGAATCTTTGAAGACGTTTCTAGAGACAAGATTTAGAACTCTCGAAGTAATCTCAGACGCAAAACCAAATCCAGCCAATAAATCAGCTCAAATACCAAGAGCATCAACTCACTTTACATCATCTGGCGACATATGCATAATGTGTAAAGAGTAGCATCGATATTTAAATGCCCAAAATTTATCAAATTGGACGTCACAATACAAAATATTACGCTAGTATGTTTACGTGCCAGCGATGTGGAGGAAAACATCATTCCTTACTTCATAGGAATATCACAAATCCACAGGGTTCGCCTAAACACTCAAACAACCCACAAGTACAATCTTGTAATTCTCCTTCCACATCCAAGGGATTAATTCAAACGCTTCACGCGAATCAAATAATGCGGACTACTCAAGCCTTGCTAGCCACTGCATTACTTAAAGTTCCATAAAAAAGGGGCACCATGTTCAGTTTACGAGCAGCTTTGATCGACTCAGGCTATCAAGTCACGTTCATAACAAAGGCTGCTGCACGCAAGCTGCAATTGGCCACTATAAACACATCCATGCAAATCACTGGCCTAGGAAAGTCAGAATCTGTGAGTGTTAGCAAACAGGCATCAGTAAACATTCACTTTTATTTAACCTCGAATAAGACAACCCTTACGGTGAACACCATCACGGACATACTGCCTCCGTCCACCATTCCAAGCAAGGAATTGGGCCACATACATGGCCTGCGACTCGCAGATCCACTGTTTTTCAAGCCAGGAAAAGTCGACCTGCTTTTAGGAGCAGACGCTCATGGTCAAATCCATTTAGAATGGTTGCCAGAAGGCCCTCCAGGTACACCTATAGCACAAAACAGCAACTTAGGTTGGATCCTTTTCGGCAATTTCCACAGAGTCCATCTTAACAGTAAATGCTCATTACGAGGAAGAGTTTTCTCTAGATAAACTTTTGCGGCGGCTCTGGGAAACCGAAGAAGTTACCCCAAGAAGACAACTGTCCAAGGTAGACCACGATTCTGAAGAGTTTTATCAAAAAACTCACCATCGAAACGCAACGGGCCGTTACGAAGACCGCTTGCCCTTTATTAGTGAAGGTCCCAGCTTATTTGACTCTCGTGGCATGGCTCTACGAAGGTCTTATTATCTAGAGCACAAATTGCAGCTTAGTCAGGAATACAAGGCTTGCATCCACAAATATAAATCATTAGGGCACATGATACTGGCTGATAAAGAAGCCAGTCGTGAAAAATGTTATTATCCTCCTCACCAAGCCGTCAGCAAGGACAGTACTACGACCAAGGTTCGAGTCGTCTTTGATGCCTCGGCTAAATCCACTAATGAGAAAAGTTTAAATGAACAGTTACATACGGGTCCAATACTGCAATCTGAGCTTTTCTCAATATTACTTCGATGGCGAAAATATAAATACGCTATGTCAGCCGACATAGGGAAAATGTACCGAATGATCAACATTCAACCCCTGGATCAAAATTTTCAACGAATAGTCTGGAGAAATAATCCCAGCGAAAGCATCAGAGACTATAAGTTAACCACGGTCACATTTGGCACACCGCCAGCTCCATATTTAGCCATCAAGACCCTTCACCAATTAGCCACTGAAGAAGCTGCCAAATATCCTATATCTGCCAGGATTATACCACGTGATTTTTATGTTGATGATCTGCTCACTGGAGCAGATTCCATCGATGAAGCCTTGGAGATACCAGCGCAGATTATTAACATTTTGTCGTCAGCATGCTTTAACCTAAGGAAATGGGTCAGCAATTCATCGGATCTCCTATCAAGTATTCCGGAAGAATATAGGGAAGTACAACTTCCATTACGGTTAGCAAGTGATGAATCTGTAAAAACCCTGGAATACATTGGAACCCAGGAACTAACCATTTCACTTTGCAATATAAACAATTCGCAGATCGCATTTCTACAAAGCGTTCTGTGTTGTCCGAAATTGCTACACTTTTTGACCTACTAGGCTGGATATCTCCGATCATAGTTACAGTCAAAATTCTGATGCAAACCTCATGGCTTTCGGGATTCTCATGGGACGATCCGATACCTTCACATATCGACATGTACTGGCGACAATTAAAAGAAAAGCTATTTCACATTAGCTCAATCCATATACCACGGTGGATATTCACCACTAGTGATTTATCAATGTGCCAGATACATGGATTTTCCGACGCGTCCAATCACGCGTATTCGGCAGCAGTATATATCAGGGCTATAGATCAAGATGGAAACGTGTATGTTAACTTACTTATTGCAAAATACAAAATAGCACCTGTCAAACCTATCACGCTTTCTCGCCTCGAGTTATGTGGCGCAGTACTTTTAGTTCGACTCATTGATCGAGTTAGAACCGATCTAAATCTTACGAAGATCCCCATATTCGCTTGGACAGATTTTTCTATTGTTCTATCGTGGATCTGCAATCATCCGAACACGTACAAAACTTTTGTTGCAAATAGGATTGCAGAAATCCAAAATTTAACTGATATACAGTCATGGCATCACGTGCGTTCTAATGAGAATCCTGCCGACTGCAACTCCAGGGGAATTGAACCTGATTCATTAAACTCCCAGGAATTGTGGTGGCATGGACCTCAATGGCTGATGGATCCTGAAGAAAAGTGGCCTCAATCATTACCTGTTACGGAAAGCATCATAGAATCTGAACGAAAGCGAGTAAGTTGTTTATCTACTACTCAGTCAAACACTAATGAACTTTTTAGTAAATTTTCAACGTTCGTTAAACTGCAACGAGTGATTGCTTACTGTCTCAGGTTTATCAACCAGTGCCACAAAATGGTTCCCAAAACTCACCGCAATAGTTCCATACTCCAACCTGTTGAGATGAATCAGGCAAAACAATTGCTAATCAAGGCAGCTCAAAACGATGTATTTGAAAGTGAAATTAAACACTTACAAGCTGGCACGCTATTATCCTCCAAAAGCAAAATTTTGTCTCTCAACCCATTTCTGGATAATCATGGATTATTGTATGTGGGCGGTCGTCTACAAAATGCCAATATATCCTTCAATCAAAAACACCCAATTATATTACCGAGGGAACATAGTCTAACATCATTATTAATCAACCATTTTCATATGAAAACTTTGCATGGAGGTCTACAATTGGTCCTATCAACAATGCGAAATGAATTCTGGGTTCCACAAGGACGCAAATGAGTCAAAGCTGTATTTCACGAATGCATAATTTGCTTCAAATAATCCGCCACAATTAGGAATCAAATCATGGGAATCTACCTGCCTCAAGAGTTAACATATCAAGACCGTTTCAACAAACATTGGTGGATTATGCTGGACCCATTAGCCTAAAAATGTCCAAGCATGGAGGAAATCGGTTCTATAAGCGATACATTTGCATTTTATCTGCATGGCCACCAAGGCCATCCACATAGAACCCGTATCTGACCTCACAACAGTGGCCTTCATAGCAGCATTTCGACGATTTTCTAGTCGACGTGGACTATGTACGGATATATATTCCGATTGCGGAACAAACTTCGTTGGAGCTGATAACATTCTACAGAAAGTCATCAATACTGCTATAAAACAAGCGAATGAAGAAATGGCATCAAAGGTAGTACAAGATGGAATACGGTGGCATTTTAACCCGCCTTCAGCAACACACTTTGGAGATCTCTGGGAAGCAGGAGTTAAGTCAATCAAGTACCATCTTAGGCGGATATTAGGAAATTCATTCTTAACCTTTCAAGAATTGCAACGGTTTTAACACAGATTGAAGCCTGCTTAAACTCCAGGCCAATATGTCCAGTCTCAGATGATCCAGATGATTTGAACACATTAACAGCCGGACATTTTTTAATAGGCAGTGCATTGATCACTCCTCCAGAACCTATAATAAAGAGAAACATTTCATCAATAACAAGATGGAAACATGTGCAATCATTACAAAAACAGTTTTGGGCAAATGGTCCCAAGGCTATCTCAGCTCCTTGCAGAACTGGCCAAAATGGCAAACGGCAGTCAGAAACCCTAAAAAAGGGGACTCAGTAGTCATAAAGTATTCCAATTTGCCAGCGTGTCGATGGGTAATGGGACGAATTATTGAAATATATCCAGGGGCAGATAAATTAGTTAGGGTGGTAAGCATTAAAACTTAGAACGGACTTTTAAAAGACCAGTAACAAAGTTTGCCATACTTCCCATGGCTTAAAGGACGTTTCAAAATGACTTACTTTTTAACTTAGTATGCTGTTCCCAAAATAATTATTCTTCACCCAAATTAGCATCCTAATCAAAGTACATATTGATGTATGCATTTTACCATATCATTAAAACCTTCAAAATTATTTACATTAATTCCATATAAGTGCATAAAATTATTCCTATACAACAATCATATAAAAAAAACAATTGTTATTTATGCATATCATGATAAAATTACATTAAATTTCATGTATCCATGTACATAAAAAAAAACAATACCACATTACTCTTCAAATATATAAAATACATTCTTGCTACGTTGCATTCCAATGTATTGTTAAAAACAATAGCAAATTTGCTTCGATACAAATTTGTCTAATTACAATTGAAATGAGGAAACAAGAGTTGCGTTAGGTCTCTTTAAATGTCAAATGCTGTGTGATACAAGTCACAGTCAACTTTTCGAGCTAGTAGCAATAGCATCTTCTGTTCAGGATAATAAAAATCTGCCATCAACCCCAGGCAGAACTACTGAGTGGGAGGAACGAGAAATCTAGAACATGAAAGGGCAGTTACACAAGCTGCAGACAGCATCCCAAGTTAGCAAACTTGGCAGACGACTCCGTTCTTTGCAACTGGAGGACCCGGAGATAGTTGAGATTATCGACTCACCACCATCCTCTCCAAGGTACCAATATCAGGAACGTCCAGGACCCTCCAGTGTAAGAGCTATAGCGGGGACTACAGATTCCCATGTTAATAGACCTACATCATCGTCTCAGAGCCACGTGCAACAGGAACTGCCAATTCAATCCAGTGCGGAAGCTACAGTGGATATTCCAGATTCCAACACTCCTGGTTCGCCAACAATGCTTGAAGGTTGTAATCGACAAGACGTGCCAGGGCCATCCAGTGTAGGAACTTCATCAGGGATTCCAGATCCTAAGATTAAAATCTTGGAAGACCTAACGCTAGTGCCGGCCACAGCACAGAGTAATGATCTGTACCTGACACTAACCAATCCTACGGGGACCAGTGAAACCATCACCGCATCTTGGGATGCCCTCCGAAAATCGAAGAAGCGCAAGCAGCGATTCACCGCCCAAGATGGCACATGGTCCAACGTACGTCTAATGAAGGATGGCACCATTAAAAAACTTTTCTTTCTGTTTCTCATGAAACATATTTCTTGTTGGTCTGCATTGTTAATAGGGGCTTTCTTATTTCATAATTAGTTGTCATTCTAAGAACATACGACTTCACGAGATAGTCGCAGTTTTTGGCTACTGTAACACGCCACAAAATTAGGATTTGGTTTTAAAAGGGTTACATTGTTTATTTTATAAAGAGGTTATTTATTAGCAAGGCGATTTTAAAACGTGTTTCATTAATTTGCAAAGAACTGGTAAATCAACGCACGGGATGGTTCAGACAAGTAAACGACTATTAGCGCTAAAATTTCAGCAATCGGCACCTGATTTCAAAGCCTGGCTGTTGTAGGCAACGATTTCAAAGAAATCAAGCTATCGGATTACAAGGGCAAATATTTGCATTGATTGCTGTATCCCTTAAATTTCATATCTGTAAGTCCAACTAAAATCATAGCATTCAGTGACAGAATCAAAAATTTAAGAGCGCTTAATACAGAAGTAAGAGTATCTGTTGATTCTCACTTCAGTCATTTCGCATGGAAAAATAAAGTCAAAGTCACATTTATTTAATGAAACTATGCAGCGTATAGCGCTGGGTTCCACGAGATTAAAGAATTTTCCCAATAGCTTACACAAAATGTAGGAAATAAACAAAATACCCCACGAAACATTCATTTTCTCCTAATCAAATTTTTTTTTTCTTTTCTCATTTTACAAAAATTTCATATCCATGTAAAATTTTTAACTTAATTAATAAAACCATAAGTGGCAAGATCTTTACATTTGAAAGACATTTCAGCCTTTATACGGCGGGCAGTATGTTCGAACCAAATCAGTTCGAATATATTTTTGTTTTTACAGATTAAAAATTCTGAAAACAAAGCATACCCGAGTGCAATTATGTCTTTAAAAAATGCTCCTCCAAAATCATCAACTGGCTTAAATACCCAAAATCTACCATAGGGTATGGTATCATTTGCTGCAAAACTACATTCAGGTAGTGATAAAAAGAGCTCTGGCCCTTCTAATCAAGTGTTAAGTCAAGCGCCAATACAAAACCAAATTTTCTCAACATTTCATTCATCTCCAAAGAAATCGTCAAACTTGTATGAAGTCAATAACATGTTATCATATTGTCCTACAAGAAAAATTTCGGGAAATAATTTCTCAGCAAACAACACTTCAATGCCAAATGGATTGTCAACGTCATTTACGAATTCATCAGAGGTGACAACCTCTACTCCTTCAACTGTTGGTCGATCTATAACACCAATTGGTTCACCATCTACTTCAAATAGGAATATAACATCATCGCCTCTCCTTCAGACGAGTACCCAAAATATTGCGAGTGATACTATTACAACCACATCAACTACATGTCCGTCTTCATTCGCGATGGCTATTCAGCCTCAAGGTTTCGTATCTCAGTTGCAAACGAATAAAATTAGTCACATTAGCTATGCTACATTGGCCCCTAGTAATCCTGAAAGGAAAATAAACAAACCACAACGAATCATGGCATTTTTTATAAAATATAAATTAATTAATTTTCAAAAGTTTACATGATTAAAATTAAAATATTCCCCTGTCGTACGTCAACATAAATACTTTACACGACAGTGAGCCAACTTCAAGAAAACAAATAGACGATAAAATTGAAGGAAGGACGTAGTGGAACGAAATAGTGCCATGTACATTGCACTAGAGACATCGAATCTAACACAATTCCATGGATCAATCAAATTTCCCTATTACCATGAATCAAGTTCGAGGAAGTAAATATGATTCGCAATGTTATTCGATTAAAATTCTAGTAGCACACACTGTACACTTGTTTTCGTTGCAAGTAAGTATATTTAACAAAGCGAAAGCCATTTTATACCATATTGATTGAAATTAACATAAATTAGTTTAAATTATTTTTAAAAATATTTAGCAAAAAACAGCTTGATAGCAGCAATGACTACAATGGTAACACTGTATAAACACATTATGAGTTGCAGTTGCTATGCTGGGTTATTTTTCTATGCTAGGATATTGTTACTATGCCAATTATTGTTGCCATGCGCCTTTGATTACCGTTCTTTGGTGCCGCGAGCAAACCATGGCTATATAAACAGGAATTTAACTTGACTCGATCTCTTTTTCAGTTTGGCAGTGCAGCGAGTAACTTGGTAATTTTTTCTCAGTGGTATTCCCTAGTGTTGTGAATTTTTATTTCCTAGTGTTGTGAATTTTTATTAATAGTCTAACACTTTGTTTGGTTGACAATTCAGATAAATTTTGCTTGTTCTGGGTTGCGACTAGATTAAGAGATTTATTTGAGTAGCGACTGAAATAAAGATTCTTGTTACGGGTAACGACTGTATCAAGAAAGTTACTAATAAAACACTTTCTTGTGAATAACTACTACAATAAAGATTCTTATTACGGGTAACGACTGTGATAAGAAATTTAGTAATAAAACACTTTATTGTGGGTAATGACTACAATAAAGATTCTTATTACGGGTAACGACTGTAATAAGAAATTTCCTAATTAAACACTTTATTGTGGGTAACGACTACAATAAAGATTCTTATTACGGGTAACGACTGTTATAAGAAAATTACTAACTAACACTTTATTGTGGGGAACGACTGCAATAAAGATTCTCTGTGGGTTTCGACTGCAGTAAGAACTACTCACTTCACTTGACTCTGGGTATCAACCAGAATAAAGAATAATCCTATCCCAGCCTGAGTAAAATTATTAAAATCAAGTCAATCAACGGCCAAACATAGATCAGGTGAGTACAAAGTTATTTGCAACAGAATTACTACATTTATTATATATCTTATATTTCCCATTTATTGAATATTGATAAATTGAGCTATTTGTATCTTAAATTTATTGAGTATTAAAGCTCTAGTTTAACAGTGAAGTGTAGAATTTGTACACAAATGAATACAACCACTAACTTTATACCAGTTGCATCAATTTTTAATCACATTATACATTTTTTGCATGTACGCTCTGACTACGGGCAGTACAGTGGCTCCAATATTAAAACAAGCATTGATGTGAAGGGTGTTCAGTCTTGGAACCCTCGATATGATAGCCATGGAGACCTAAAATAAAAAGAAAATAACAACAAAGAATCGCTATTGATTATAAAATAGTTGTAAAATACTTATCTGATAAGTATGTAGATTCCTTTATTGAAGTATTGTGTTATTTGCTCTTATTTCTTTATTTTCATGTTCTATTTTCGTAGTGAACACTTGTTTAAAGAATAATTGCCTGAAAAAAGAATTATAAATTGATTAGTCATGTAGGACAAATGTAAATAAATTCTAGGTTAGTGTCTCTTTCACAAACATGAAAATTTCACACAAAACATTGGTTGTATAAACACACAAAAAAACCACAGATTTTACACACATTGAGTATTACATGAAAAACACATAATCGATTATAAAGAAAAACCTATATTCCCACATTTAAATGAAAATATATCCACTTACATACCTGGGAAATCATAGTGGTGTGATGATATGATGATGACAGATGACACGTCCGATTCGATTATCGAACCACTTTCGAAGGTTTAAGAGGGGAATAATCTCCTAAGCTACCAACCATTAAGCTTAAATGGAAAAACATTGTCAAATGGCCTTATGAAAAGGAGTAAATATTAATAAAAGGAGCAAAATATATGCTATAATTAAATGCGGTTATAATTAATATAAGCAATCATGTTTTAAGAAAATACGGTTCCAATATTAGGTGAAATTTCTAGAATTTTATCTTCCCCTACATTACGGGAAAAAAAAGGTAATAGTATTCTAGAAATATTGAACAATGATTTTTTCGGGAAGAAGAAAAGTGGTTAGAAATCGGATCGTGTCGGACGTCGATCAGCATTTTTGAACCCGTTTCAATTGAAATTTTCGAAACAAGTATTTTTATAGAGCTCTCGGTCGGCAATTCGTTTTAAAAAAAATCGAAACTTATTTGTGTTTCTGTTTTAAAAAAGAATCTTCTAATCGAACATTAAGTGTGAAATTGACTGCTTGGAAAGAGAATAGACTTAGGAAATTGAAATAGAGTTTACTTTGTATAACTAAAGAGTATTGAATTAAATGCAAGACGTACAAATAAAGTGCTTTGAATTCAGATATAGATACCCAACTGGTGTGATTTTTATTGTCATCTTAATCCATTCATCATAATTGAACATTTGGTGCAATGCGTGAGACTTGGGATTTTGCACGGAAATTGCAGTTTCAATCCCATTCTGAGAAATCGCATTTTTTTTTTGAAAACTTTTTTTGGACATTTTTTGTTGTCTTTTTTTTCCTTTTAAATCTTTTTTGAATCGATCGGAATCTCATCTACTCTGAAGCTTGAATATCAGAATTCTCGTAAGCTGTTTTATTGGTCCTTCGAGCCAGATCTAAAAAGACAAAGAAATCTGTTCTAGAATACTCTAAATCGTCCGTGTATATAATAACTGTATACAAAATTGAGAGAACTTGTTTGTGCTGTGCAAATTCCAAAATTTATAGACTTTAAGTTGCCGCGCGGAGAAAATCCCAGAAGTTAAAGGTGGAGAAATCAACAGATTGGAATCCTAATAAATAGCAGCAGTCAGTCATCTCGGTAAGTCCATTTTATTATTCTAATATTGGTGCTGGTATATACAGAAGAAAACGTCTAAATGGAAGAATGTTTTAATTGATTCAAACTATTTTTTTATTACCAAAAAACTTAGTCCTGCCTTGCACTCTTTGTCGTCATTATTGTGAAAAATCCTAGAATTTTTATTGGAGTTATTGCCTGAACATAGCATTAATTATCGGAAGTGATCTCGGACAAGCAAATCTTGGTGAAGTAATAATGGGAATACTTAGCACAGCAAGTTACTTTTAAGTGCTTCCTCGACCGTTTATGAAGACCACTTCTTTGTACACAAATTTTTCCCGACACTTTATTTCTGTCGCATATATGGTTGTTTACTTACTCCAATATTTTACGTGCTTGACGGTAATCTCCTTTTAGCATCTGCATATAATTTTCCAATGCGTATGCTGAGAAGCTATCCACATTAAAAAAAGTTGAACACAATCAGCCAAATGCAATAAATTATGCATGTTGTAGCTTACAGCTTACACTATCTTCACCGTATAGTATTGCAAGATTTAGCACAAATGTCTCAAGCATTCTTTGTACACAATTCAAATTTTTTCGACAATTTTTTGACAGGATACTAATCTGTATGCCCCATGCCGAAGTAGCAAATGTTCGAACAAGGTCTTTAAAAAAGATAACTGCGGTATACAAAACTAATTGCCGAAATTCTGTGGCTTTCCATCGAGCCATTTCTTCTATGCTTCTCGGCATTCTACAAAACTCTTTCGGTATAAAAGGTTTAAAGGATAAAAATTTAGCATGTATATTTGGTTTCTCGATATTACTTAGCCGTGTTCTACTGTGTTTATTAGTCCAAATGCATGTTAAAATTCTTTTTATTACTCCTAGGTCAATCAGATGCATATCTTCTAAGTGGAAGTGGGATATCATATTTATTTTTAATTTTTCTCATGGACGAACATTTGCTTGGAAATTATTTGTACGGTAAAAAACATCCATACAATTTGTGAAGTCGATACCGTTTCTCAATGGAGCAATAATGGTCCTATGCGCATATCTGTTATTTATTTTCTTGGCATTTTGGGTGCATTTGGAACAGCCACTAAGGAAAGCTTTGGTTGGTGCATCGCAAATAAATAACCTTACTAGAATTTTGCTGTGTTTGACATTTATTTCAATTCCATGATCTTCTATAAGCTTTAACTCTTCTATGATTTCTTGAAGGTATTCATTAATATTTGCCGGCTTTGATGGATCAATATAACTTCCAATCAAAAAAGGTTTTATATCTTTCAAATTTGATATCGACCCCAGTATTGGCCATAAAGTTTCATTAGATCTGTTAATCCAAATACTTAGAGTATAATTATTAGATTCAGTTTGCACACTTTGCTCATTCCTTTAGTTCCGAATTTTCTATTGCTCTTAAATGTGTGCCTAAAAGTGTGCCTTAATGTTCATTAGTTGTAATACATACGTCTAAATTTGATTAATATAAATTTACCTTTTAATACTAGGCACACGGTCTAACCTGTTTGAGTTATATATATGTATAAAACTGTCCAGTAAGAACCGCTGTATGTAGCCGCTGTAATTTCTAGAAACAATGTCAAGTAGAGGGCAAGCTTCTTTTTCACTTCACAAATAATAGCGTTCAGATCTCAGAAATAAAATGTTCTAATTTTTAAAAGAAGTAGTGACTTTCTTTCAACTACCCAAATGCAAAAAAACTTGCATTTTTACATTGGTGACCGTGACAGGACTGTGTGTAAATTAGCTTGTGACGTTAATTATCAAAAAACAATAAATGGACATTGTCGAACAAAGACAGGTCAAAAAGAAACCATGCTTCAGTGCGTTTGTTATCAGTTTGCACTGTTCGGAATAAAAAACACATTAAATTGCATTGTAATTCGGATTAGAAATCAATTACTCAACGCAAGCATTCATCGTAGGAAATCTTTCGAGCACATAGCAGCACATGGATTGTGCGGAGTACCTGGGCCTGCCCTGTGAAGCTATTGCAACATTAGCAACTCAGAATTTCACTATTTAAAACGATACACGCTGGTAATATCAATCCAATTAATTTCGAGAGTTTATATTTGCTATAGTGAGTTCACACTTAAATTCTGAATGTTTTAGCTATATATTACTGGATACATCTACACGGTAGGGAGGAAATTTCGTCGACAGTAAAAATTTAGCGGAAATTCAGCAAACAAAAAAAAACAAGAAGAGACGATTTGGACTCATGGCTCGCAAATAAGCCCGTTGACCTTCAGCACCACCAATATACATTGACAGGTCATACCAAGTGACTCGTGTGGTAAATTTATAGATCATGCGGTAAGCAATTTTTTCGCAACTTATTTATTACACACAATGAAATAAATTTTGAGGACGAAATTAAGAACTAGATAACAAGCTATAATTTCAATTTGCATTATATTGAACTTTAAAGTGAATAGAACTATAAATGAATTTTTAAATTAAATTTACCTCTCACTAATAATTAATGCAAACATGATTTAATTAATACATTTCAACGTGGAGTGCAAGTCAAATGAACTATTTATACGATACAAACACACATAATTCGTTGTCATTCAACTCTCTATTTGTTGAATGATCGAACTCTGAGACAATAATCTATATTTCGCTTTCGTTTGTTTCGAAATACATTCGCGTTTAAATATACAGGGTGGGCCACAAGTAACTATGGGGTTTAAAAATAACTAACTTTTTCGTTTGTACATTGCTCCACACCCTGTTGACCGTTTCTCTTCATTCCTTTTTTACATGATAGCCAACTGTCTGTTCTTCATAGGTAAGCATGTTTCCCCACCCCACCTTACCCCTCCTTTTTTTCATCCTACCATATGTTACCAATTTAATTTTTAAACCCCATGATGACTTTTGGCCCACCCTGTACATATAATTAGTTGTTGATTAATAACGCGACAACATCAACGATCAAGCACTCAGAGCTGCATTACACGTATTCGAACTTGCTGACTTTTCTTACGGAACGTTGGAATCGTAGTCTTCACAATTTTGGTGAGTCCAAAATCGTTGCTCTAGATATTTCAAAGGCCTTTGATAGAGTCTGGCATGCAGCCCTTTTAGCTAAACTCAAAGCACTTGGTCTTTCCCCTCCTCTTCTATTATGGATTGAAAGTTTTTTATCTAGTCGCCAAATACGTGTTGTATTAGATGGCGTTATATCTGTACCTCATCCTATCAATGCCGGTGTCCCCCAAGGCTCTGTTATTTCTCCGACTCTATTTCTCATCTTCATTAATGATCTGCTTTCCCTTACTTTCAATCCTATCCATAGCTTTGCTGATGATAGTACCCTTGATTTCGCATACTCCTTTGACACCCTTGCGGATTCCAGAGGGAACGCCGCATGTGTTAAACGAGAATGCATAATTAGATCATTGAATAACGATCTTGATAATATTCTCGCTTGGGGCAAAGTGAATCGCGTCGAATTCAATGCATCTAAGACCCAAAGCTGTCTCATCTCATTAAAACAAGACCATCACTTAACCACTCCCGTTTCGTTTGATGGTGCATTAATTTCTGATTCACCGTCACTAAGCATTCTTGGCATTAATATTTCCAGTAAGTTAAGCTGGACAGATCACATCTTCTCGGTCGCCAAAGAAGCATCAAAATGTCTTGGTTTTTTGAAAAGGTGTAAGAAATATTTCAGCCCATCAAATATAGCGCTCCTCTACAAGTCCTACATCAGACCTACAATGGAATACAATTCCCATATCTGGGCCGGGGCTGGTCGCACAGCCTTAGCTTCATTGGATATTGTACAAAAGAGAGCCTGCAAGCTAATTGGCGATGTGGCAATTACTCGCCATATCGACTCGCTCGAGCAGCGTCGCAATGTTGGATGCCTTTCGCTCCTTTATCGCTAAATGCATGGCCAATGTTCTGATGAAATATCTAGTCTGATCCCTTGTAGAATAGTTCCTGCACGCAATACTCGCGCTGCATCCCGCGCTCATTCTTTTACCCTTCAAATTACCTTCGGCCGTACACTAAAATTCCGTGATGCTTTCTTATCCCGAACTGTGCGAATGTGGAACAGTCTACCATCTTCTGTCTTTCCTCCGGCATACAACCTGCAAAAGTTTAAAGGCGACATACATCGGCACCTCCGCCGCTCTCCTCATATCCCTTAATCCTTTCCTTATCTCCTTGCTGCCACGCTGTGCTTTGCATCATAGGGTATCCTTGAGCTTGGCTTAATAATATAACAAAAAAAGCGGACACAGTAACAGCCACAGAGCTGGAAAGCCGATTAGGTATACTAGAAGGCTCTTCTTTCACATCCAACGGCAATTGAAAGGCTTTCTCCTGATGACATAAAAAACAATATTGAGTGTGGAGAGCTTGAGGATCTGTACTGTGAAGTCAAAGTTGTTGTCCAGTAAAGGGTGTCTAAGCTTTTCAGAAGGTTACACTTCTTTCGTTGCTCCTGCTATTCATAAAGCTAAATTGCCGCCATTGAAACTTCCTCAGTTCTCCGGAAAATATTCGGATTACTCAAACTTTATCGCTACGTTTAAGAAATTAGTTCACGATGATCCCGATAAGTCCATAACTGAAAAGCACAGTCACTTACTCAGTTGCTTGGCTGGTGCAGCACTTTGTTCAATAGAATCTTTAGGAAAGTCAGTCATAACTTATACACAAGCGCTAGACAAGCTCAAGGAGCGATTTGATAACAAATGCCTCACATTTCAGGAGCACATATCAGAATTATTTGAATTGCCTAAAGGAGCTAAAGTTTCTGCAGACCAATTGCGGCATTTAGTTGATAACACCAGTGCACATCTAAGTGCTTTACTTGCTCTCGGCTCAGATACGGATATTTTCAATTCAATCGCAATTCATCTAACAAATTCAAAATTAGATTCTGAATCGCAGGCGCGTTGAGAGGAATCTATCGATTACTCAAAAATCCCATCATTGCAAAGTTGCGAACAAGTCTTAAGTAGACGCTGTCAGCTGCTTGAAGGCCGAGAGGAGAAACCCACCGAACATACGTCTCATCAAAAGGGTAAGCCGATCAAGCAGCAATATAATAGAGCACCCATGGCTTTAAAGATTACATCCGTAAATTGCTCGATATGCTCAGAACCAACGCATTCAATCGGGAATTGTCCAAAATTCACTCAATTATCTGTGCTTGAACGATTTGAAACAGCTAAGGGACTATCAATCTGCATCAGCTATCTTTTAAAGGAGCACTAATTGAGAGATTGTCGTTCCGGTAAATGCAGGGTCTATCACAGACCGCACCATACAAAACTACGTAGATATCCTCGCATCCAGAATTCCACATCATATTTGGGTCCAGTTGGACCGGCTAGTAAGGGTGAAGCTCCAATAGCAAGTCCACCTCACCCACCTTCAACGATATGTTCAGGAATTCAGGACGGTAAGCCTGGCGAGACAAAGGGGCATGCTTTTCTAGCTACCACTGTGGTAAAAATAAAGGACAAATTTGGTTGTTATCATCCAGCTTGTGCTTTGCTAGACTCAGCATTGGAGCTTACTTTTATAACTGCTGATTTAGCGCACAAACCTTCATTGAAAAAGCGCCGCATAAATGCAGCTATAAGTGGTATAGGGGATGTCACTGCAAAGGTGCAATAACGGGTTCCAACCAGAGATGGAAATCGACTTGCAGCCGTGGAACATACCTCGCAATCTCGACTTAGCTGATTCTAATTTTTATAAGCCACAGGACGTAGATATCGATTGGTCAAATAAAGCTTGGTAAAAATTTCCCAACCCTACAGAAGACTTTGTTTGGGTAGATTGTACATGGGACATATAACACTCCTCCAGTTTGGCACAAATTTGCAATACAGTATCGAGTTCTAATGCTGAATTTGTTGAAGATACGTTAAATTCCATCGTTGACAAGTTTTGGGAAATCGAATGCTTAGAGCCAAAGCGCATCAAGCACACTGAACAACATCTGTGAGGAATTTTTCCAGGAAACAGTCCGTCGTGCAGATGATGGCTGTTTTGTTGTGAGACTTCCGCTGAAATCACCTACATCAACATTAGGGGATTTTTATGAAATTTCTAAGCGACGGTTTATGATGTTAGAACGGAGGTTACTCAAAAACCCAGAGTTGAAGCAAGAGTATGTTGCGTTTCTGGAAGAATACTACAACGTGGATCAAATGGAATTGGTTCCCGATACGTCTCCATCATCTAGTCGCTATTATATGCCTCACAGCTGTGCACTTCGCCCAGAAAGTTGATCTACGAGCCTACGAGTAGTCTTTGATGCTTCCTGTCGCACATTATCACAAACATCATTGAATCACATTTCCCAACGGTGCAGAATGGTTTATTCTCAATCCTCTTCCGCTTTCGTTGTTGGGAATTCGCCCTTACTGCGGATATATCTAAGATATATCGGCCAATTTTAGTCAATCCGGAGGTTGGAGAGCTGCAATGCATCCTACGGAGAGATCCTGGCGTTGGAAATTTTGAGATATTTCGCCTTTTCGCCCCTTTGGCATCTGGCATCATTATGTTACATGACCCGGCAGTAATTAGAACACTTGGCATCGCATGGGAGCCCACCGCTGATGAGTTTCGTTATTCATATAAATTAACAGATCGAAAATCATTGAGAATAACGAAACGAACCATCCTGTCAGATTTGGCTAAGTTATTCGATCCTCTGGGACTCATAAATCCGATTGTGGTAAAAGGAAAAATATTTATGCAGGAACTCTGGCTCCTAACGTAAGTTGGGACGAATTGCTTCCACTTGAATTTAGTACCCGATGTAGATGATCTGAAAAATATTCACATTATTCGAGTTCCACGCCTCGTACTATCCAAGAGCAACTCAGGATATATCGAAATGCATAGGCTTTGTGATGCATCTAATCGGGCTTATGGTTTTTGTATATACTGTCAATGTATTGACAATGATGGTGTCCATTCTATTCATCTCCTCAGTGCTAAATCTAAGGTTGCACCCACGAAAATAGTGCGAACGTTACCATGCATGGAACTTTGTGGAGCTGAACTATTGGCTCAAATAGTAGAAAAGACTGGAACACTGTTCACAAAGCCACCTCATCGCAAATACCTTTGGACCGACTCACAAGTTGTTTTGGGGTGGCTTTCATGACATGTTTCTAGGTCGAAACTTTTCGTTGCTAATAGGGTATCGACAATTCAAGAAAAGACAAAGGGTGCAAGTTGGAGATCTGTTCCTAATAAATTAAATCCAGCGGATATCATATCAAGAGGCGCAACGAAAAATGAGCTGAAGTAGTCATGTTAGCTTAATGGACCTGCCATTTTGAAGGACATGCACGAAACTATTTTGACAAGCAGAATACAATCGTCCTTCGTTGGTTCTATTTATAAGTGGAGCAGCTTCGCAAATACCCGCCGAATGTTTGCATTCACTTTACGATTCATACACAACGTTCGACAGAGACAACAAAAGGAATTGGAAGCTGCTAAGACGTGAATTGTTAGGATCATCCAGCAGAGCGAATTTGCTGTAGAACTTGCACTGTTGAAAAGGGATAAGGGTGCTGATTTGAAGAAATCTTTTCAAGCTTTGACTCCGTTCATCGATGATGCATGACTTCTACGAGTTGGTGGACGACTAAAAAACGCGAACTTACCATACGCAACCAAACATCCATTCCGGCTTTCAAAGGAAAATCTATTTGTCAAGTCATATTTTAAACATCTACATCAAAGAAACTTCCGCGCCGGTCCCCAGGCGCTTGTAGTTCTTAGCCGACAACACTTTTGGATTGCAAACGCTACGCACTGTGCAAGAAAGATTGTGAATTTCTGCGGTCCCATCTGGGCAACTTATAAGCTATGGGGCAAAAGCCCTTTCAAATCAGATATTTGCATCTTTGTTTGCTTTTTATCAAGAGGAGTTAAATTGGAGGTTGTATCCAATTTATCTTCAGAAGCTTTCATAGCCGCACTTAAGCGGTTCGTTATTCGTCGACGACTTTACAAGCAACTTTATTGCGACAATGCAATGAATTTCGTTCGTGCCAAATGAAGGTTGGACAAGTTCAATGCTGCATTTTCAAACGAAAGATACTAAACCAGCATAGAACAGTGGTGCGCAGAAGTCGGAATCAACTTTCATCATATACCCCCGAGGTCACCATACTTTGGTAGGATTTTGGAAGCAGCTGTAAAATCCACCAAGTTACATCCATACATACACTTCAGCATGCCTTACTGACTTTCGAGGAGCTGTCTACAGTCGTTGACAAATTGAAGCTGTGCTCAACTCCAGGCCAATATGCCAGTTGTCGCTCGATCCAAACGATGAGGAAGCCCTAACACCTGCACATTTTTTGGGTCAAGCTCCATTACGTTGTGTATTGGAACCAGATACACCGAATTCGAACGTAAATTATATGCAAAGGTGGCGGCGTATTTCAGCTGAGCAACAGTATTTCTGGAACCGCTGGTCTAATGAATATTTGTTTGCTCTTCATCCCAGATGCAAGTGGAAGACAGCGTCGCCGAACATTCTAATCAATTCACTTGTTCTTATATCTGATGAAAACCTTCCTCCACAGAAATGGCTATTGGGTAAAGTAGTCAGCGCTATTCCAGGCAAGAATAGCAAAATACGGGTGGTTGACGTCAAAACAACAGCAGGAGTCCTGCATCGGGCCATCCACAAGATTGCACCACTTCCAAATCCAACTGATGATTGAGAGCACTGTTCGTGTCCTCAAGGCGGGTGGCATGTTCAATCCAAATACTTAGAGTATAATTATTAGATTCAATTTGGACATTTTTCTCATTCATTTAGTATCGAATTTTCTATTACTCTTAAATGTGTGCCTAAAAGTATGCCTTAATGTTCATTAGTTGTAATACATACGTCTAAATTTGATTAATATAAATTTGCCTTTTAATACTAGGCACATGGTCAAACCTGTTTGAGTTATATATATGTACAAAACTGTCCAGTAAGAACCGCTGTATGTCGCCGCTGTAATTTCTAGAAACAATGTCAAGTAGAAGGCAAGCCTCATTTGCACTTCACACCTACTAGCGTTCAGATCTCAAAAATTAAAGGTTCTAATTTTTAAAAGAAGTAGTGACTTTCTTTCAACTACCCAAATGTAAAATACCTTGCATTTTTACAAGAACTTTGAAATACCCGCAAACCATCAACTCCAATATCAATAAATACAGTTGAGCTGATTCAGGCAGTTGCAATTTTAATAACTCAACGGCTTTGTTAAAGTTAAAATGATATTAAGTCCCGGGGGGATACGGTTACTTTTAAATTTGCTGGTTGTATTCCTAGAAGCGTTTTTGCAATAAATCATAACTCGCTCGGCGTCTTATTGTATGCGTAATGCGCCAATTAGCTAAAATATCGCAAGGTTTTCTTCCCTGTCATCATCCAAATTTAATAATTCGTTTTGAAATAGTGCTCCTCCTCAGACCAAATTTCACTTTGCTTTTTATTTCCAATTTCCTGACGCTTTTTAAACCAAACGCCTCATGTGCCTTTTGCTAATACCCATAACCTTTTTACTCGTTTCTCTTTTCTTTAATCTGGAACTAATTAGACCGTGTAATTATTTTACTCCATAAGTTGAACGCAATTCAGATTAAAGATTATGCCCTCGACACACTGCGACTTTAATGAGTAATTAAAATAAATAAAAATCATGTTAACGTTATACATATTTTTAAAAATATTTATCGCATATTATTTCATATTATTTTGACAAATAAGTGGTAGAAAACCTCTCAAAAATGAGTATTTTAGTAAGTAAGAAAGTCGAAAATCTTGTGTAAATTTGCGCATCGACCATCTCCGATGTTGATAAAATTTCAGATTTTGGTTGGTTTTATTGCTAGTAGTATTTTACTGAAAATTTTTTGTTTTTATCCATTTCTGACAAATATACGGAAATTTGAAAAGGTGGCAAATTTGGCTTGGTAGACGTAATTTCAAAAATTTATATCTCAGAATGTACACATCGCAGGCGAATGATACAAACGCTATGTACTTAAGGAAGCTTTGAAGTTCCAGAAAGAAAGAAGTGGAGGTCTTATATCTGAAGACTTGTTGTCAAGGATAATGGATATGTCCGTTATCCTTGAATGAATCAAGAAGCCCACTTTTTTTTTTTTTTTTTAATCCTTAATGGGTTTTGAGAACGCTTTGTAAAACGAAAATAGAGCTCTTTGAAGTTTGGATGAAGTTATTCTCTAAACAAATGTAGTTCCAAAAACTTTGAACCAAAATTGATGACGTGTGTTTAGTTGTCAGATTATGTGGAGTGTGTCAGGTAAATAAGAAGATGTCGTATGCCAGTGGATTCTTATGAGTGTCCTGATCATACTTTTGTTCAGACCTTTCTTGTACGTTCACCACTCGCGATGCTTGCAATGTTTTCAACAATTTCGAAATATTGCGAATAATACTTTGAAATATAAGTCATTTTCTATATTTTCACGAACAAGTTGATCACGATAATCAAAAATCTGGATGGAATAATGAAACTCGAATTCTCTTCGCAAATTACTTGAATGAAATAAATTTATCAATTTACTTTTTCGTAATATTAAGAATCGATTCACTACACACAATATCCAAGTACTGAACTTGCAAAATATAACTAATTAATAAAAGCTACTGTAAGAGGCGAAATAATGGTAATATAGCAAAAGTAGGCGCTGATAAAATTCATAATAAGCAAACAAGAGTGAACGACGAACCGATGAGAGCTGCAGCTGCAAAGCGTTAATCCAATCGCCGACTGTAAATTTTACCGAGATATTTCCAAAAAATTAAAATGGAAGAGTATTGAGATCCCGATTGCTGCCAAATCATAAAAAAAAGAAAATTCGCGTGATTGATCTCCCCGATACTGGTATTTATTTTTTAAACTTTATTTTTCAAAAGGCGGGCTAAAAATTCTTATTCATGTTCATTTTCTATATACGATTAAGACAACAAATGTTCTGCTTCCACCTCGAAAGACAAGAAGGATGACGAGCAGGCCCAGGCAACGAAAAATAATGACGGTGGACGAGTTGTATGTGAGTAAAATATTGCCAATGTAATTGAAAGTGTGCAGTCAGATGAAGAAGCTATTTGTAAATTCAGATCAGTTGCCAAAAGGGTGTTTTTTTTTTCTAATGAAATAGCAAGTAAAAAAGCTAGAATTGGTCTAAAAGACGATACCCTAGATAAAAAATCTAAATTTTTATATGGCGTCACCAAAAATAGGTTCACCGATTTAATTAATTTTTGAAATTACATTTACTTCGTTTTTTTAAAAGCTTGTCTGCAAAATTTCAGCTCTCTAACTTTTTTGCAAAATATTATTAGCAATAAAATCAACCATCCTGACAAATTTGTTGTATAATCGTTTCATCATTTATCAATGATTAATATCAAAACGTTTTCCTAAAATTTCTTAGTGTTACATATTAACCCATATGTAAATAAAATAAAAGCATTTTACGTGCTTTGATCAATGCCCGGTCAGCATAAATAAAGAATGACCTAATGGCTGATCAGAATTTATTGCAGAGTGCCTTACCTTCGTAATAATGACCTACTTCGCAGGTAAACAAAGCGAAGTAGGAAATAAAAATCTTGTTTGGAAACATCAAAGAATTCTGGCACAGAAATTACGCGTAGCCGATTTTGCATTTTTTTTAAATCAACTAATTAATATCGAGTGCAGTAGAAGAAGTTCAGTTTTTTTTTTAGTCTTGATAGCGTGGAGAGTAAAAGAGTTAGTTTTTAGTATTAGAGTGAGCCGGTAAGAAAAAAGATTAAAACTTAAGTGAAAATGTTCCGATTTAAAAAAGTGGATAACGTACAGTTGAAAAAGAAAAATTTAGTTGCGTATAATTGGAATAACAAAAGTTGAATTGTGTGAATTGATGTACAATATCTGTATGTGAGAGTTACAAAAATAAAACGAAATAATAAAGTTTAATTATGTGAACTGGAGACTGTTTAAATGTTTAAATTTATTTGTGAATCGTTATATAAAGCCCCACATCCCCTTTTCTCGCGGTGTATAAAAACCAACCACCACATTTGGAGCAGCCGGTAGGATTTCAAATAATTAGATAGCGTTGAAATAGACTTTAAATTATAATCGTCTACTATACTTTAACTGGTATTAAAGGCGCTATGTTCGAATCCAAACCTACTTGAAAGCGAGAACGAGGCTATCTACGATTTACAAAAGATAAAACCAATGTAAACAAGAATTAGAGCAGCAAGCATCTAATTAAGATAGAACAAAAACAAAAAAGTGAGGAAGAGACGAAACCTGCCAGGAAATAACCGCCTATAAACGTACAGCGATTGAGGAAGACGAAAACCTGCTAAGAAACATAACAGCCCGCAGCCAACCTAGATACAAGGAAGAACTGAAATTGCCGGGAAATAGGCCGTCAGCAGCCTTTCAAAATAGAAGGATTAAGAAAGAAGTGAGCTTAGGAATAAAGCAGCCTACAGCATACAAAAATACAGTAAGCACATTATATAGTCACCTTCTCTTTATTTTTATTTTTATTATATAATATATACTTCTATAACAGTGTTAAGATGCGCTAAATTTTCCGAATCTCATTTTACCAAAAGAATTTTCGTTTATGTAAGTAATTGTAATTAATTTTTTGTGATGTTACGGAATCAGTGATTGTTTTTTTACCCCAATATAGAGTTTCTGAATTATTCTATAGTTACCTAAAAATTAAAAGTTTCATTTTCTGAAGATTACTTTGTCGACTGTGTGTGAATAAAATGCAATAGTTCCTTTAACTAAATTTTGAGCTCCTAGATGCAATTTCATGAGTGAAATTATAAAACTCTTTTATTTTTTCGGTATAGCGCATGTCTAAATTAGAAGACGCAGATGCCCCTAGACCCAAAAATAGGGAAGTAAGTTTTCTGCTAGGTGATATTGAACCCCTTGGAGAAACAGTACTGCGATCAGGTCATAGAATAGCGAAACCTACTCCCACTACGAGTTCTGCCGAAACCTTCATAAATTCAGTCCATTCAACCACGGCTAATGATCTACTCTTTAAAACAGCTGAAGAAACGGACAACCAGATCAGGGCATTCTGTGAAAAAATTGCGAAAGGAACCACTTTAGTTAAGCAGTTGGTTCAGAAAAATCAAGACCTTTTCACTGACTTAGAACACTTTCTAACCCCAATAACAGCACCAGTCTTAGCAAGACTTTTCACTGCGAACCAACGTCCACCATAATAGATACCATAAACAAAATAGTGCCAACATTTTCCGGTGAGCCATCTTCAACAGCAGAATTCGATTTACATGTGTTTTTGAATATTTCACTGGCGTACTGCAATTCTTTGAATGAAGAAGAGAAGGCAATTTTCTTATCTTTTCTCCCCAAACTAAAATTGCGCAAAATTAATTATGAGATTTGCAAGAATACCAGTTTTAAAACATGGGTGGAATCGCGGGAGACCTTAACGGCCTATTACTTTCCCTGTAAAAATTTAGCAGATCTCACCCATGACATGCAAAGCTGTAGACAACTCAATGGAGAAACGGTGAGACAGTTTGGTCAACTAGTAAAACAACGTCTAGAAGAATGCGAGCTGAACTTGAGACCAAAATGCAAAACAGATCCAGAACCAATGATAAAAGAATGTCAAAATATGGCCACAAAAGTTTCTAGGAGAGGACTTTTAAGTATGACACTCAAGCAATATGCCTGCATGTCAGATAGTTCAAACTTTACAGATTTAATAAAAAAGGTTTGCTTTATGGAAGACACGGAAAATCAAATTTACGGTGGTGTAAACTCCAATAACTTCTCTCTTGGTGGTGTAAACTCCAATAACTTCCCTTTTGGTGGTGTAAATAACCTCCCTGGCCAAAGTGAAATAAATAGGAATGGGCTAAATAGCCGTAGACCTTTTTCACTCTTTTCAGAACGTCCAAGTGTACCCATATATCCACAAAATTATCAATACCAAGAACAAAATCACCCGCCCCGAACACGATATGAAAGTTTCCAGTATCCTAGACGTACCGCATATGGTGCTCCTGCACGAGACTCAGCCCCCATTTCCTGCTTTAAGTGTGGACAACCAAATCATTTGAGTAGAGACTGCAGAGCCTCCGATAACTCGATCTGTTGTCAAAGGTGTAAGACTTCGGGTCACGATGCAAGAAGCTGTAGGCGAGTAAGTGATCGACGCTCGGAAGTAAGACAGGTAATGGTCACTTGCGATTTCTGCGAAAGGCATGGCCACACAGTATTTATTTGCGCTACGAAAAGACGATGGGAAGAAAAACAAGAAAACTCGGGAAACTTGACGGCGCCGATCGTATCGCACCCCGATCGGCAGTAACTTTCTTAGACATAAAAAAGACCCTTAACGAAGTAAGAAATTTTGAATCGCAAACTCCTCATGACTCTGTAGTTAAGTTGCCGTTAGATGTAAGTAAAAAGCGTGAAACGAAATTTTTGATAGATACTGGCTCCCAGGTAACTCTTATTAAGGAAAACGTACTGAAGACGGGAACCAAAGTAAATAAGAATGAACAAATTCGAATAAATTCAGTACATGGCAAAGAAAATACTTTAGGGACTTGTTCAGGAACTTTTGTGTTGAAATCAGAGTTACCCTGTAAATTAAATGTAGTAAGTACGGGTACTAACATTCCGGAAGATGGATTGTTAGGAAATGACTTTCTCCAAGAAAATTACAATATTGAAGGTCCTAGAAAACGACTACTGTTTCCTCGCACGGAAATCAATAAAGTAGAATTCGAAGTGCCATTTGAAGAAACTGCTACACATTCAGAAGAAAGTTCAAGTGCCAAGGCTAGTCCAAAGTTGGATTGTGGGAAGGAGACTCAGAGAGTAACCCGCAACTGGAAGATTATGATATTGTAAGACTTAGTGAAGGAAAAGTTTAGAAACTAAAGAAGAAAATGGTGAATGAAAGTAAGGAAATAAACGCAGTGGAAACAGCAACTGTAGTAAAGAAGAATAGTACTTGCCAAAGAATTTATCGCGATATTAACCGATTGCAAAAACTACATGAAGAAATAAGTCTAGATGAAGAATTCAACCCTGAGGAGAGGGGCAGAATATGGGAAATTTGTGAAGTTTATGAGGATATATATCTTTTGAAAGATGATCTTTTGATGTACACTCCAGTACTAAAACATAAAATACAGGTAAGAGAAAACCAGGCACCAATTAACCAGAAGAACTACAGATTACCACAGAGTCAAAAGGAGATAATAAACGAACAAGTTCAGGAAATGCTCAGAAATGATATCATAACACCCAGTAAAAGCCCATGGAACTCCCCATTACTAGTAGTATCAAAAAAGCCTGGCTCGGATGGTACCAAACGATGGAGAACTGTCGTCGACTTCCTCAAGTTAAATGAAGTTACTGTCAAAGACGCTTTCCCGTTACCGTGAATAGAAGAAATCTTAGATCAGTTGGGTCACGCAAGATACTTCGCAACTTTAGATTTGGCAAGTGGTTATCATCAAATACAAGTAGATAAACGAGACAGAGAAAAAATTGCCTTCAGCACTAATTATGGACATTATGAGTTTAAACGGATGCCTTTTGGACTCACCGGATCACCAGCAACGTTTCATCGCATAATGAACCATATCTTGACGGGTTTGCAGGGATTTAAATGTTTCGTTTATTTAGATGACATTGTCATCTATGGAAAAAGTCTGAATGATCACAACGCCAAACTGTTGGAAGTATTCCAGAGGCTAAGGGAAAATAACCTAAAATTACAACCGGAAAAGTGTCGGTTCTTACGTCGTGAAGTTGTCTATGTAGGACACAAATGTGGTAAGGAAGGTGCCTTGCCAGACCCTGCGAAAACTTTAAGTATCCAAAATTTTCCAACTCCCAAAACAGTTAAACAAGTGCAATCTTTCTTGGGATTGGCAAATTATTACAGCAAGTTCATTCGCGATTTTTCCAAAATAGCAACCCCAATAAACAAACTACTAAGGAAAAATGTAAAATTTAAATGGTCCGAGGAATGTCAAAATTCTTTTTGTGCACTAAAGCATGCTTTAGTTACACCTCCGCGTTTGTTATACCCTGATTTCTCTAAGCCGTTCATATTAACTACCGACGCCAGTAATGGTGCTTTGGGAGCTGTGCTCTCTCAGGGAGAAGTAGGCAAATATCAACCCATAGCATACGCAAGTCGAAGCCTGAACCAGGCAGAAAAAACTTATAGCACAACAGAAAAAGAGCTCCTGGCCATTGTGTGGGCGGTCAAAAACTTTCGATGCTACTTGTTGGGAAGAAAATTTACGGTTTATACGGATCATAAGCCTTTAAAAGGAATATTCAAGGCAAAAGATATCACTTCGCGTCTAGCTCGGTTTCATGTGAAATTTTCAGACTATGATTTCGATATTGAATATAAGCCCGGCAAATATAATACAAATGTAGATGCGCTGTCCAGAATTTCACCTCTTAGCGCAGAATTAGCAAGTTCCGCGACTCAAGATCAGGAAAACAGCAAGAGCAACTGCTTGGTGGTTACACGATCTCAAGCCAAACAGGGCCCCTATAACTTGCCTTTAATATCAGAGGAGCCTCAACGTATACAGGACATACCATTGAATCACACAACCAAGGTGCCTTCTACTAGGAAGTTCACACACAGAAGACTCCCCTCAGTTCAGACGAAGAAGCTGATGATATAACAAATGAGGAAGAAATTAGCACAAAGGGCAAAATTCGAATCTTGAAAGATAGGAACGAAATTGAGACTATCCTACATAACTTCCACGATGCACCTCTGGGCGGTCATCAAGGCGTGTGGAAAACATTTTATAAAATCCGCAGAGAATTTAAATGGAAAGGTATGTTATCGGATATAAATAAATACATAAAAAACTGTATTAAATGTCAACGTTATAAAGCTAGCCGTAAAAATAAAATGCCCATGGTAATAACAGACACCGCTCGCGAACCTTTCGAGAAAGTTTATTTGGACCTTGTAAGCCCTTTAGAAGAAACGAGTGATGGTAATAAGTATATCTTAACTGTCGAAGATGCTTTGACGAGGTTCATGGACTGTGTCGCTATACCAGACGCAGAAGCATCAAGAGTAGCGAAGGCATTTTTTAATGAAATAATAACGCGCTACAGAATCCCCAAAGTACTGGTTACAGATCAAGGGACAAACTTTACAAGCGATTTGTTCAAAAGAGTATGTAAAATTCTTAAGGTCAAGAAAATACAGACTACCGCGTACCATCCGCAAAGCAATGGAGCTTTGGAGCGGTCTCATAGGCCTTTGGTCGAGTATCTGAAAATCTTCGTTGAGTCCAACCCCCGTACATGGGATGAACATCTTAGGGCAGCAATGTTCGTACGAAATAACAGCATACATAGAGGAACTAAGCTAACGCCTATGGACTGTTTGTTCGGTTTCACTGCGGAAATTCGTAACAATTTGCAACGAGAGCCTGAGCCAGTATACAACTTTGAAGACTATTACTTTAAATTAAGAAGTATTGTACAACAAGCATATGCAATTGCGCGTAATAATTTACTACAAAGTAAAGAGTACTCCAAAACCCAATATGACAAAACGGCTCGGCCTTTAATTTTCGATATTGGCGACCAAGTGCTGCTAAAGAACCGGGTTAAAAAAGGAAAGTTTTCTCCTGAATGGTTAGGACCGTACAATGTAATTGAAGTACCTTCGGAAGTAAATACGGTGATACGAATTAAAAACGGTAAACGGCGTGTACATAATAATAGATTAAAACTTTGGAAATAAGTAAAACAAGCAAATATTTTTTTTCCTCTTATTCTTTTTTTTTCACTTCGATTTCTTTATCTCTAGTTATATATACAAAAAAATAATCTGTCCTAACCGCTGAATTTTCTTAGGTATGAAAATACTCCGTTTTCTAATAACCACACTTACGTGGCAGTGGATCACCAGTACTCCCTTCGACATAAAACTACTGGAGCCGGAAAGGGAAGTCTTGATGGAACCAATAGGAACTGCAGTATTTTACCACACGACGTGGACGATGGTCACTCGCATGAAAATATAAATATAATATATAATATATATAATAGACGTCCAGGAAGAAATAACTGAATTGACCTCTTTCTTAGCGCGAAATCGCGAAGAACGAGGGTTATTGGATATTGGTGGGAAAGTGAGCAAGTTTTTGTTTGGTACAATGGATAATGACGATGCCAACAATATCCACAGTCGCCTCGATGCGTTAGAAAACCAAAAAGATCAATCCATTCATCTTCTGGAAAAACAACTCACTTTAATGAAGTCAAATTTTGAATCGCTATCTTCGCCAATACTAGACTTGACAAAAATCAGGACCATTTAATATAGGTGGTCAATAGTTTTCTACTAGAAGTTAATGCCACTATGAGCGAGTTTGACGTGGAAATTCATAGAAATAGAATACAAGCTGAACTGAACGAGATTATCCTGACAATGTTATCTCAGTTACAGCATGTAAAAAACACTATTTCGAAAATTTTCACTATTATAAATGCCTTGCAACAACACCGATTACACCCACTTCTTTTACGTTCAGAAAACTTGGAAAATTTACATAAAAACATAACCTTGTATTCCCTGATTAACCATTCACTTCGAGATACTTCCATTATTAATGAGGTAATATCGGTACAAAGCCTCTACCTGCCGGATCATATACTTATTAAAATTGTTATACCCGTAGGTACCTCGCCAGTTTTAACATCAGCAAAATACACCCCTTCCGTTCCAAAAAACCGATGGAGTCTACGCTTTGTTAGATATTGACGCTGATTATCTTCTCAAAAATAATATTACTCAGCAGACCGTTGTTATGTTTCAAAGTGAGCTCAATACTTTATGTCGTCTTCTACCGAGAAACTGAACTCTATCTCTGCAGACAGAGTAAGCCCCATTCTATTGACCACCAATTACAGGAATCATGTGATAACAGCCTTTATAAAAATCAAAATGAAAATGTCCTCACATGTCCAGTAAAATTATTACCTCAGCCTCCCAATGTTGTGACGGAATTAATCGCCCCCAACCACTGGCTGTTTGTATTCCACGAAGACATAATTCTACAAGCTCAATGTCCAAACAGAGTTTTCCAAAAGACTCTCTCCGGGCCTGGCATCTTACATCTTAATGCATCTTGCAAATTTACCCTAGGACACTGGGAGCTCACCACAAGAGGTAACTCAATTAATGTACTAAATACGTACGTGTATGCAAACCTTTCCCTTCCCAAATTAAATTTCGAGGACTCCTCACTCAAGCTATCTATCTTTAACGCAACCAAACTAAGAAATCTAACCATAACCTCATCACATCCCAACTTTTAAGAAGTACTTAAAAAAGCTGCTCTAAATTTCAAAGAATTAGACAATGAGATAAGGCATGCGAAACACGAAAAGGTACAGTCTGCTCATAAAATGTTTACATATACTAACACCGGGCTTCTCTCGTTAGTAACTGCCTTTCTAATAGTCGTAGGAATTTATTTATATTGGAAAGGTAAAGCATCCTCAAAAATATCAAAATCACGTTCTACGATAAATACATCCTCTCCAATAATAACAGCATCCACGCTCACTGCTATCCCACACGAGATTGCCACAATTTCTTCAACGGAAACACCCAAAACGCATCCAACAACGGAAAAAGTTTATGAATTGCCTATAGAACTTGCACCAGCACCACCAACTTTTAAAAACAAATATCGGAAATCGTTCCGCATTCACGCACACACAGTCTCAAATTATTAGATTACATTATCATAAAAAAATAAATAAGTAAAACAGAATCGCTATAGGAACTAGATTTAGCATTTAAAAATTTTGTAACACATTTTTGGATATGTTAATGTTAAAAAGTTAAAAATGAAAAAATCAACTTTGTTGCACAAAAAAAAAATTGTTATAATTAGTTTAAATTATTATTAGGAATTTTTCTTTTTTTGTTATTATTATTCCGCTGAAGATGTATAATTAGGTACATTAATTAATATAAAATATATAGTTTCTCCTAAGTTAATCAATATACCTGTATTTGTTAACAACTCAGATGATCAAGCTACTCGTAAACTTCTGTGCCAGCAGCATTACATTTTTTTTTCTTTCCTATGTTCCATTGCTACTAGTTCAAGTCCTTCTTTCGACGAAAAATGATACTAATCTCTAGTATCATTTTTCTTTTACATGGGGGGAAGGAATGTTGTATAATCGTTTGATCATTTATCAATGATTAATATCAAAACGTTTTCCTAAAACTTCTTAATGTTACATATTAACCCATATGTAAATAAAATAAAAGCATTTTACGTGCATTGATCAATGCCCACATCTGATGTACGCCGGCATATGCAAAAATTAAACAGACCAAGTGAAGTGTGGCTACTGGGGGACTCGCTGTATCCGCTTGAGCCATGGTTACTGATACCATATCTAGAGCCAGCTGAAAATTGGCAGGAAGGAGTTCAATAAATACCACATAAAATCTCGAAGTAGGATTGAAAGGACGTTTGGAGTATTAAAGTCTATCTTGTGATATCTTTTGAAGCACAGAACTTTGCATTACCACCCATCCAAAGCTGGGTTAGTTATCAACTCATGTTTCATTCTGTACAACTTCCTAAACAGAGAAGAGTTTTTGCACACAACTCATGCCGATCATGTCGATGATGCCGATAATGCAGATGATTATGAAAGACAATCCAGTGAAAATCATTGTGAGCGTTGTGCAAGGTCAATCATAGAAGATTTTTTAATGCCTTATTTTGTTATAGGTCATCCACAAACAGATCTTCATAGAAGAGGAACGATTGTGCGGGATTTCTAAGCGCGGTGGAAGTATTCTGAAATAAGACAAATATAAGTCCTATGGACTCACACATTTATTAATAAAACAAACAAAAAACAAAATAAACCTTTAAATTCATTATAAGATAAGCAGTCTTTTAAACATATCTCATTCTTTCATTGATACCTTGTTAATTTTACTTCGTTTGAGATGATAGTTCTTCTGGAAGTAAAACTCCAGCATCGCCTATGCGACTTAAAGCTTTAGCTAAGGCGGCATATGTTTATCTGCATTTCTTTCCTCTCCTCCATAGACTGCCTTAGGACATCGGCCAACGCTTCAAACCTTGTTCTGTAATAGTTAAAAATATTTGTTAGATATATTCTTCATGCATTTTTGAAATTGAATGCGGCTGTTTTCTTGAAGGGGGCTTTGAAGTCGCCATTGGTCTACCTGCATCTGTCTGAGCAGATGCCGGGAAGCCTAATTGCGGTACCGTAAAATCACCTTGAACCGTCACTTTTCCATAAACTGCGAGGGCTCTTTCTTCTAGCTGTGACAGCTTCCTGTTGAGCGGAGGGCCGCCACCTGTGGCAATAATAACAGAAACAATTTGGCGTTTTCTTGATTTTACCTGATACTTTCAGCTTTTTAGATCGTCTAGGGGGAAATGTAAAATTTAGTAACATAGCATTGTCATACATCTTTCCACTCACTTTTCGTTCTTGTGGGGCCTTGGGAATTTAAAACGTCAATTAATCCCGTCCAAGCAGCCGCATAATCCCCGTGAAGTGAGTCCAGAACAGCTTTATTTAATTTTTTAATTTTTTTTTTTTTTCATATTCTGTAAACGCTTCATGCTGTCCTTCTGTTGTTCTTGGCCGTCTTCACCTTATCACAATAGATTGCGTCCCAATTAAATCTTCCTCGTTTTCTTTGTCTAATGAAGAAAAAAATATTGTAGTAAAAGCGTTTGGTATTTCCAAACGTAAAAATTATGACCTATATCATTTTCCATGCTTGTAATCTTCTTGTTCTTCTACTCCAAATTTTCGCGAATTACTTGAATGTTGCGATGATAAAATCGAAATAATTTCTAGCCTGCAAGTGGATAAAGAGGATGAGAAACAACCACAGTAATTTCGTGAAGTAGATATGGCATAATAATATAGCAGAAAATGTGGACGTTAAAACTTTAAATTGTTGGAAAAAAAAACTTTTGAAGCACCAAACTATTATGAATTAGCAGATTCAGCAGTTGTTTGAAAGAATTGCAACCGAAACAAGTGTCAACTTCCATCATCATATCATTGGCATCAGTTGTATGCAACCATCCTTCTCTGTTCAGTTGTATAGAATGAAACATGAGTTGGTAATTAATCCAGCTTTGAATGGGTGGTAATGCAAAGTTCTGTGCTTCGAAAGACATCGAAAGGTAGACTTTAACACACCAACCTCCCTTTCAATCGTATTTTAAGATTTTATATCGTCTTTATTGAACGGTTCCCCTGTCAATTTTGAGCTGGTTCCAGATATCGTATCAGAATCCATGGCTCGAGCGGATACAGCGAGTCTCCCAGTAGCCACAGTTCACTTTGTCTGTTTAATTTTTGCATAGGCCGGCGTACATCAGATGTAGTCCATATTCCACTGTCGTAACAGGAGCCGGGAAACCTTGTATTTACAGCAAGATATAACAGTTTGGAGTCGCAAATCTGAAGGTATAAATCTCCTGTAAAACAAAGTGTTGAAAAATAAACTTAAAACTTTTACTGCTTCTACGTTGAGGCTGTAAAACCGCTTTCGGGATCGGTACACGCGCTGTGGATATATTTCATCATACTCCGGAGGGGCGATGATGGCAATTTGTGTGCAGCCTATACATCCTAAAGTATGATAAAATCCGAAATCTGCCATGAACCCGTTTCTAGTTTCTTCAACTTCTGAAGATGTTTCAGGGAATTTTATGAATTCAACAATTAACATCCCAATATAGCCAATTATCCTAGATATCGAAGGTTGACTTAAATGGAGGATATTGTTACGTCCAAATGGATTTTGGTATGAGCCTGTAGCAAAAAAATGAAGCGTTGCCAAAATTTAAAATGAAATGGTATCGTCGAGTGAATAAGATTATCGTGAGGCTCTATCATTTCAATCAATTTAAGGGCCAGAAATTCTGGCATTCTGAAATTTTTTATGAATACACCTACAGAAACAGCAAACAGATCCAATTCATTCCTCATGCTCCTCAGAATTGTTTTATGTGCACGGCTGATAATGTAAAATTGTATAATGAGTGTATTTTTAACAAATTTAGGTCTCAAAAGCGTGAACTAGAAAGTCTGGCTGTACAATGTACTATTCGTGTAACAAGCTCAATACAGTTTCTTTCTGACCTATATAAGTGGCGTTATGAACTCTTCCGATGCTAACAAAAGTGTGAACGTATTACGCGAAGACAATTGAAATTCCTATTATGGGAATCTGAAAAAATGTACAATAATATGTCCCATTAGATAGAAATTTGAACTTTGAATTAAGTTCGCTATGGCTATATATTTGTTGCTATACGTGAAACTGTGAAATCATTTTTTGCTCATGCACTATTTTTAGCAACTTTCTGATTGATATGATCTTATCTTATACAGTCCCGATATTCATAATTTCGAGATTTCATAAAATACTTTGCTTTTCCGTTTTATAAGTTTTGTATTTATGAAAAAATTTGCGAAAAGCTAATTACAGATTCATTAAGTGTTGAAAACTCACGACTTTATTTTAACGACGTATGATTGAACGAAACTGACAAAATTGTTGCCATTGCTACCATCAAACAAATTAAAATGTATTTTCTCAGCATAATTGCTTCTCATGGGAAAATTAGCATTTCACGGCCGGTGACACCACATTGGTGTCATAGGCGAACCGACGTTAAGTGCCGGTGGTTACTGTTATCTTCGATCAATTAATAAATATCGTCAAACCCTTGTAAGACTACTTTGTTCCAAAGTAAGAATAGCTCCGTTAAAACCAATAACATTGGCTTGACTGAAAATATGTGGCGTCTTGCTTATATCAGAACAATAATGATCATTTTCCTTCAATCTCCCCTCTTCCGAAATCGTCCTGGGTGGCGATTTTAATGTCCATATCATACCGTGACTCAGGCATTTTTCTACCATTGATTTGAAACAGCTAGTGGATCCACCAACGCGAATTCCTGATGCAGCTGCAGATAGAGCTAATTTACTGGATTTGTTTCTAACATCTCAACCTGACAAATATTCCACCTCAGTTGGTTCTCCTCTTGGTAATTCAGACCACTGTTTAATTACGGCTCAACTTACACTGTACTGTTCGTTAATAGAACGTACACGCAAATTTGATTAAGTGACTGAAATGAATGCACTGGTAAATTTGGATCAAGATCAGTGGTTTATTTCTTAACAACGAATCAACACTATTCACTTTATTTTAACTTTCAAGTAAATTCTGCACTTATTTTTTAAGACTGCCCACTAATTATATTAAGATCAGATTATGTATCAAGTTTTCAGGTCAACGATTCAAACGTTTAGGGAAACACACTTACAGGATTGTTTATAATAAATATATAAATAGATATTCAATATAGGGTTAATATAGAGCAAAGTTAAAATAACTTAACTTCAAAACACTGGCACACTTACTTAGCTTAAATAACTTGAGCAATCGTATTAGGACAGGATTATATAAACTGTTGGGTCAGAGATCAACACACACTAGAAAACACACTAATTACACCGATTATTGATATACGATTTTCAGAAATAGATATGTTGAGACAAAACTCTGTACATAAGTTTGGGTCTGAGATTTCGTATCACACTGAAAACACTTATTAGCACCAAATTGTAATATAAGATCGTAAAAAATGTAATAAAAATATATGTGTAAAATAGATGAAATGTATAATATAGATATATATATATAAGTTATAATATAGTCAAATAGATATATGAATAAGTATTAAAATGTTACAAGTGACTGGTACTCACCGATCTCCACCTTGGCACTTGAGAAAAATTGGCTTTAAGCTAATGTTAAGACCCTTTGTTCTAATATTTTGTTAGAACAATTCCTTATTTCCGTCGAGACCAGAAATAAAGTGTTAATGTTAGTAAGATTATCATAACTTCAGTCGAGACCCGAAGCAAGATTCTTTATTTCCGTCGAGACCAGAAATAAAGTGGTTTGTTAGTAAAAGATTATCTCAGTCGAGACCTGAGATAATATTCTTTAAGCCAGTCGAGACCCGACTTAAAGTGAGTGTTAGTAAATATCTTAACTTCAGTCGAGACCCGAAGCAAGATTCTTTATTTCCGTCGAGACCAGAAATAAAGTGTTTGGTTAGTAAAAGATTATCTCAGTCGAGACCCGAGATAATATTCTTTAAGTCAGTCGAGACCCGACTTAAAGTGAGTGTTAGTAAATATCTTAACTTCAGTCGAGACCCGAAGCAAGATTCTTTATTTCCGTCGAGACCAGAAATAAAGTGTTTGGTTAGTAAAAGATTATCTCAGTCGAGACCCGAGATAATATTCTTTAAGTCAGTCGAGACCCGACTTAAAGTGAGTGTTAGTAAATATCTTAACTTCAGTCGAGACCCGAAGCAAGATTCTTTATTTCCGTCGAGACCAGAAATAAAGTGTATTTTTAATTGTTAAAAGTTATATATCAGTCGATACCCGATATAAATGTTAGTCCCTAACTAGCCAACTTACCCCAAGCGATGCCAAGTACAAAAAGAGATCGAGATCAGTCAGCTTGTCGTTTATATAGCCCTTGCTCGCACACGACACCACTGATAGAGTAGCAGCGGCGCATGACTACAAGAATTGGCAGTGCAGCTGTGATCTTACGGTACTAGCGATAAAATTTGCCTAGCAACGAACAAAAATGCATAGCAACAAGAAATTAGAGCTTCACATGCTGCTGTGTTAAATTAAATTATATTTGCAAAAAGAGAAATTCCCGTTCGATGATACTTGTAATGATGATAATGATGCAAATTGATCGGCTTGACTGATTATACACATGCTTTTGTTAGATGTTTTACCTATTTTTTAGGAAAATTGTAATTAGATTGAATTTATTTGATTTTCAGAATTCAATTTCAGCATGGTATTGTTGTAATATGTTCCCTTTTCAGGAATTGTTTTTTAATGCGCATTTAAACATATGATCATGATTTTTATTTAATCTGCTCAATGAGGCTATACTTTTATATTGCATTTGTGCAATATTTTATATAGATGATAAATACCTGGGTTTGTATGGTTATGTATCTGTGTTCTTATTAAGAGTTATCAGATTAGAGATAAGTTTACTAAAAATTTGATGCTTTGTTTTCAGCATGCTTTCTTTTCAGAAGTTGTCTGTTTACTAAAATATATTCGAATCGATTTGGTTCGAACAACCACCGCAAACCTGTGTTGCCCTACTTCTCCACCTACGAGTATAAGTAGGCTTCTTTGGCACTATAAGATTGCTGATTGGGAAAGTCTCAATCAGTATCTTAGAGAAATTGATTGGTCGATCTCTTTTGCTTCCGCATTCTTACAACAGATCTCAATAACAGTAAAATCGCTCTTGGTTTAACGATAAATACAATCAAGTAATAAAAGCAAAAGGGCTGCTTTCGCGCCAATCAATCGTATCCATGTCCGGAACTTCACAATTTTGGTGAGTCCAAAATCGTTGCCCTAGATATTTCAAAAGTCTTTGATAACGTCTGCCATCCAGCCCTTTTAGCTGAACTTAAAGCACTTTGTCTCTCCCCCTCCTCTTCTATTATGGATTGAAAGTTTCCTATCTAGTCGCCAAATACGTTTTGTATTAAATGGCGTTAGGCTCCGCTATTAATTTCATGAGAAGATACAATTTTATCCGTACAGGCAGGACAAAATGGATACAGTAACATTTACAAATTATTAATAGCAACAACAAAGAAAACGAAGTGTAAGCTGTCAGCAAGCGCGAAGTTGTGCTCTGGAAAATCATTTCATATCTCGAGCTTAATTCAACAAATTGGTCTAGAGATTGTTCTTAATTCATTCCTGGGATTGATCTTGTGTAAAACAATTAAAGTTTTGTATCTCTAATCGTAGAGGAGGCTTTACCAGGCGCCATGTTGTGAAAAGGTGCTCTTCATCCAAGTGTAAATTTGAGTTCGAATTTTTCATCTAAGCTTGATCTTGCGCTACGCCCAAACTCTGGAAATACACGTAATTACTTGCGGGCGGTGTTCGCAGTTATCTAAATTGACGTCAAGAATATATTCCAGCCAAGTAAGCTTAACTATCCGGGAGTAGAGTGATATCAATTTTCAACACTTTGAGCAATTTTCACGTTACAGAAAACTATACTGACGATATTATGCACGACCTCTTTGAAGGGGTATGTGAATAGGATACCACACAAATTTTATATAACCTAATAAAGAATGAAAATATTTTCTCTATTGACATTTTAAATGAAAGAAAACAACTCCTTAATTATGGCGAAATCGAAATAGGCAACATATCTCCACCTTTGAAACTTACTTATTTAGCAAATTACAAATTATATATGTCTGAAAGAGAATCTTGGACTTTTTGCCACTTTTTACTTATTATGATCTCAAGTAACAATTTTTCCAATTTTAGGTGACTGAAGTTGATGGGTAGTTTTATAAAGGAATATAATGGTTACTCGGTTATATAAGAATTTGAGTGGTTATATAAGTGTTATATAATATTACGAATTGGTGACGTAGTAATATTAGAGTTTTTTAAGGTAACCAATGGTTATGGTGAAGTTGGCGATGAAAATGTTTCAATGACCGGTCTACATAACTTAGAGTAACCATCACTAGAATTTAATAAAAATTGGGAACTTTCGGTAATACATATACCCTCTATAAAATGTAGTAAAATTTGTTGGTGGCGCTTTAGTAAATACAGTGATCGTTATAAAAACAGATTACTTTTAGTGTCGAATAAAGCCATTATAAAAATTTTTTTTTTTTTTTTAACACAATATAACCAAAGGGTATAAGAACACTAGCGTCTCTTTTTTGTCACTATAAGATATATAACATAACCAAAGGTTGCATATTATGACTAAAGGGTATATAAGGATCATTTTCGGGCCATGGTAGTTCCTTTTGTTTATATAATATTTCTAGAAGTTTTATAAGGGTCATTTAGTTTATATAATAGAGCCAGACTTTATATAAAACTACTTGAAGTTTTATAATGGTAATTTGTTCATAAGTACAAGCCGACATTTTTTTATCTGTCCATTGCAGATAAAAAAGAAAATGTCGGTTAAGCCAATTTTTAAATTTCAGCTATATGGCTTCCGTTTTATTTTTATACGAAGAAAATACATAATTTTATGTATATAACATTTCTAAATTATGTAATGTTACTTTTATGAATTAATATCACCTAAGTGAAAATTTTAAATTTAGAAATATTTAATTAAAATTATTAAATATTGCTTATTTTTGGAGGGGTCTATATTTTTTAGAAGCATCTATGATGATATTCATAGCAACATTTTAATTGCAGTTGAGTTTCACCACGTACATGCCGAAAAATTGTAATTCTAAAATATAAAATCCTTACATTATAAAAATGCAATACAAAAAATATCGAAATTCTATATCAAGATAGGTTTCGTAAATATTTGCATTATAATGTTTTATAAAGGTAACGAAAAGTAATTTGCCTAACATTTCAATCACTAAAAGTAATGAGTCTGAGAAAATTACAAGAGTTGTGGAAACGTTACCAACACAATTATAAACACAGCTTATAAAAGTAACCGAAACATTATTGCAGCCACTGCTATGACCAAAATAAATTAATTGTGAGCACCATGGGTTATATAAGGGTTATATAAGAATTTATTTTAAGGTAACCAGAATATTTTTGTTACTCATTTTATAAATTTTAGTTATATAGCGTTATCTAAATCAAGCGACGGTAACCTTTATATAATCCTCCATTTAAGTTCTATAAGGGGTTTATAGTGGTTACAAAAAGGATTCGAGTACTAGTCTATATAACTCAAGTTATATAATTTGGTAATGGATACCTTACGGTTACTACTATATCAAAAAAATTGTTTCTTGGGATAGGAGACCTTGTTCCAATCTGGAAGCTGCTTTGTTTACTGATAGAAATTATGGATATTTATTTAAAATCTGAGTTTGATAACAATACATTTACAATTTTGAAGTCGGCAATATCCAAACATCACGCCCAGTACAAAAAATTGTTTGGAAGCACTCTTAAACCGAAATTTCATTTCCTGCTCCATTAACCAACAATTATACAAAAAATAGACCCTCTTCGTTATGTGTGGAGTTTTGGATTTGAATCAAAGCATAGGGAAATAAAAATTTACACAAACTCGATAAACTCTGGAAAAAATATGACGTTAACGGTTGGAATTAAATGTATGGTCAAGTTTGCTCATGGTTTATGGCTAGAAAGAGGTTTGAGAAATAATTTTTTTGATTTTAACGAAACAAATAAGGTATAAGAACGAAAGTATATTTTACACAAATAAGATATTTTACCAATGATTATTTCCATCTAAATGTTCATAAGCAGTTTAAGTTCCAAGAAAAAAATTTTAAAGTTTGGTATTTGGTTTCTATTTCAACACAACTTTTTGAGATTATAGATATGGCTCCTTTAAAAAAATGTGTACAAAATATGCTTGGAATACAAATTAGGAAGTTTCTCAAAACACTTTCAATCATTTCAAATTGTTGAAAAAACACATAATTATTTTTTATATAACGTTTCTTTTTTTACTTTTACCGCTGTTCATATTCATTAATCCGCAAAGGGTAAAACATACTTGAGACCGAAATACTTTTGATTATAATAAACTTATGTTTTAAGCAAAACAAAATTAGAAACGGAAAATTTTAATTTAATGAAGCAATTTTGTTTTTATCTGTGCAAATGCATTTTCCTGTTCTTTTAATTATATAATGTATATACCATACAACCAATGTATGTATATACTTGTAAATGACCAACAGTATTATAAATTTATAGAATTCATTATGTAGTTAACATATAGTACCTATAAGCAATTACTGTTTCCTATATTTTTTTTAAAGAAATAAAGGTTTATAATTTTTTACTGTCTCTTTTGCTTCCCGCTAAATATTTTGGTTATCGCATTTTGTGTAAATTTTGGGTTATTCACCATGAATCGTGGGTAATTACCCATAAATCGGTAAAGGTACTACTTTAATAGTAGCAAAAGCAATTATATGAGTTAGTTTGCTATTCTCATTGGATCTGTAACAATTCGTGTAAATACTTAACTACTTGATATTTTGCTTTCTATTAATTTCGTGAATCACCTATTTAAAATAGCTGACGAGTTATTTAAATAGTTGGTTTTTTATAAAAAACACTTGGGTCACCATTTGAATTGTTCGGCAACAATTTGGTTGGTTAAATATTTTCGAGACGAAATTAACTATTATTTTTGGTGAAAAAATACCAACTTCGTTGGTTGGCATCCTTTTAACCAATGTTTATGAGTGTTGATGACTGCTCGTATGTCATTTCGTATGGTCATCCCGCTGAGCAAGTTTGATTTTTAAAGTGGGTTTTAGCATATATTTCTAGAACTGTTCGCCGTACAGTAAAATGATTATAACTATTTCATAGGATTTCATATTCTGAAGAACTTTTCTGTACAATTAAAACGCCTAGTACTGATGGTTTTACAGTATACGTAAAAAACTAACGTTTTTATATGGTAGCACTAAGAAAGGGCTGCCCGATTTAGTCTATTTTTGAAATTTTCTTTACCATTGCTATGAAAACACCATGCACCAAATTCCAGATCTCTACGTCGGCGTGTTCTCAGGTATTTCCAAAATATAGAGTGAAAAACCAAAGTTTTGTATGACAACAGCAAAATGGTGTTGCTCGATTTTGTCCATTGTTGAAATTTTCTTTACTATTGCTATTAAAATATCATATACCAAATTCCAACTCTCTACGTCGACGCGTTCTCAGGCAGTGTCTAAATATATAGTGAAAAACGAGATTTTTTCCAACTGAAATTTTTTTTTTTAAAGTCCGTATGCGAAATATCAGCACTCTAAGCGAACGCGTTCTCGTGCACCTACAAGGACAGATGGACATGTAAAAACCAAAATAACCAATGCATTTTGCTCTAGCAGCATTATTTCTAGGTGTTATAAACAGAATGACAAACTTAGTATACCCTTTAGATTTCATCTAGTGTACAAAAATATAAATAAGGGAGGAGTAATAATTAAGTCTGACAGTCAGTTAATAATATATGAATATTTCTGAGTCTATTAGAAGCATGCATGTGCACATTACCAAAGAAAGAAACCAAACTTTGAAAAAAATTATTCTTCAGATGAGCTCCTTTAGAGCTTAAGCAAATTAACTATTTTAATTTGGGTGAGGACAAGATCAAAGTTGTCTACAGCAGGTAAAGCAATCGCATTGGGATATGAACAATATTCATAGTAGTTTGTGGGCTTACCTACATAGAAAAAATTATTATTTAGTATATAAATTTTGGTGGGAGTACGGAATTTGTCAGGGAGGATTTGGGTATAAAAAGATGCTTCAACTGCAGTGATTACAAACCATAAAATGGAAAATTGCCGGTGTCAAATGGCTTGTGGCAATGCAACTCTGAGTCTCTTGTATGTGTAAATTGTGAAGAAAATGCAAAAAGTGTAAGCAAATCAAAATTCCACATAGATGGCAATATTGTCTGTCCTGAACATTTAAAGAAAGTTGAGTGCCAGAGAAACACTAATTATGCAGAATAGAACATTTAAAGGTGAAGCAAATTTTTAATGCAATAAACTTATTATAGCTCAACAACAGAATCTTATAGAGAATGATGCATGAATTACAAGGACTTACGATGAAAAATCAACTGATCAAAATGATAGTTCTAAATGAGGCTTGAATATGCTCAAGCGAAGTGCAATATTACCACTAACCTGAATATTGTGTTGAATTTAATTTTAGAGATAACTCTAGAGGGGGCGGAACTCCTATATATATTCATAAAAACGTAGGGGCGGAACTCCTATGTATATATATTCATAAAAACGTAAATTATCGAGTTATTCATAAAAATTTTAGATTTAGAACCTAGTTATTATAGAAATAGAAAAATACGATAAAAGAAAATTAAGAGTAATGACTATGTACAGGTCACATAGTGAAAATCTGCTAGAATTTATCCAACATTTGGAAATATTATGGCTTTATATAATGATGTTATTCTTATAGACGATACCTATTTTAATCTCCTGAAAGATAATAAACAGCAACCGCAGTGGACAACATGACCATAGGGTAGCGTATTCGCCTTACGCTACCCTTTTCCTTCCCCTCTTCAGCACGTTTTGTCTTGGCTTCTCCACCTTCTGTGAAGAAACCCCGATGATTTTCTCCCGGAGTACTTGAAAAGAAAAGAAATACTCTGCTACATTTCAATAAGGTATTAATTCTGTGATAACGAAGGCCTAAAACCTCAAAAGGAAATCACCAGCGAAAAACTCTAATTCATGCAAAACACACACAAATTACAATCTTTCCCAGGAATCCTAGAAGAGAGAAATATAAAACCCTGAAAAGAAGAACAAAAATTATTCTTTTCAAACGAAAAATTTTAATTTGTGCAGAACGCGCACAAATTATAATCTTTCATATAAACGCTGAAAAGAATATAAAACATATGTTTAAAACGAAAAATTTTAAATCGTGCAGAACGCGCCCAAATTTCAATTTTCCTTTTAAACTCAACAACCCACGCCCGAAAAAACTGTAATTCGCCTAGCTGTAATACATCGTACGATACGACCATACAAAAATTCCGAGGAAGATTTGTGCTCACAGCACAAATTTTGCTGCTACGAAAGTGCAGGGAATCTAATACACACACACCAGCACTCAGCCAGCAGCACAAATTCTAGGCAGTCTTCCAAATTTGATGGAAAAGGAATGCTCGGCTAGCGATGGGCGCACAAGCACACGAATATGGGTTGTCGGGTTGTCTGAAAAGGAATGTTGCGCCGGCAGGTCGCGTGATTGAAGTGAGGCGATTCTGATGTTTAAATGTTGACGGGATCAAGTTTTTTTTTTTGTTGAGTTATCCGGAGAAAAGAGTTTCTGGAAGCGGGATTGATCGGTTGTCGTTACTAGATGCCTACACAACTACAAACTTAGTAATTGCGATTTAGAACCAGATCTTCGTCGAAAAGTAGATGTACTTACCAGTTGTGCAATTCTATCGTTCTTTTATACCGGAAAAGGTGGCAAAGTGTGTTTAAGAACTGGATATTCTTCGATGAATTGATTTGCACACTTGTTGTGATATATCGTTATTTTATACCTGGAAATATAATAAAGTGCACTTACGAACGAGACATTCTTAGATAAAAGGGTTTAAATGCCTGTTGTGCAGTTATATCTTTATTTCATGCCTGAAAGGTAGTTAGATTAGTGACTTTAGTTGTTAAGTTTAGTGATTACCTGTGCTGCACAAGTTAATTTTTCACGCCAAAAGATGTACCTGTAAATAGAAAAAAATCACATATTAGTGACTTTACAGTTAAGTCTTGTGGATTACCTGTGCTGCACGATATATTTACCCCGCAGAAAGAGTGAACCTGTGAATAAGAAAACCATATATTAGTGACTTTAGATGTTAAGTTTAGTGATTACCTGTGCTGCACAAATTAATTTTACACGCCAGAAGGGTGTACCTGTGAATAGGAAAACCATCTATTAGTGACATCAGTTGTTAAGTCTTGTGGATTACCTGTGCGCACGATATATTTTCCCAGCAGAAAGGGTGAAACTGTGAATAGAAAAACTATATATTAGTGACTTTAGTTGTTAAGTTTAGTGATTACCTGTGCTGCACACATTAATTTTCCACGTCAGAAGGGTGTACCTGTGAATAGAAAAACTATCTATTAGTGACTTTAGTTGTTAAGTCTGGTGAATTACCTGTGCTGCAAGATATATTTGTCCCGCAGAAAGGTTGTACCTGTGAATAGAAAAACCACATATTATTGACTTTAGTTGCTCAGTCTTGTGGATTACCTGTGCTGCAAGATATATTTTTCCCGCAGAAATGGTGTACCTGTGTATAGAAAAACCATATATTAGTTGTTAAGTCTTGTGGATTACCTGTGCTGCACGATATATTTTCCCCGCAGAAAGGGTGAAAGTGTGAATAGGAAAACCATATAGTAGTGACTTTAGTTGTCAAACTTAGTGATAAGCTGTGCTGCGCAAATTAATTTTCCACATCAGAAGTCAAAGTCAAAGTGATTTTATTTTTGAACCCCTGATTAAAGCAGCGTACAACGCTGGCTTGCACGACGATATAGAGTTTATCAATTAGTTTACACAATTTATAGCAATACAAACAAATTATCAATTTAAAAAGGATTCAATTAGCTTAAATTAACAGCTTATACAGTCATAAAAGAGTCTAGATTTCCAATTCAATTACACTGAGTCATTAATTAAGATCAATTAAAAGTAGTAGTGAGGCCAACATCAACATTTATACTGACTCAAACATCAGTAACGATAACAGCGCTAATTTAAACATACATCATTAATCATAATACATTAATATGGCACCAAGATTCGTATTGTTCGATCTAGGACTGGAATATAACGAAGTGAATAGGTTGAGTAAATATATCCAACATGTTAAAGATTATAGATTACAGCGTATGGAATCTCGAACAGGTGATCATATGGGTCATAGGTCGTATCTACGTACGTTCGACGTACGAAAATGAAGAAAAAGTGACAAGATAAGATAAAATAAAATAAAATAAAATTAAATACAATTAAATAAACTGGAACAAAATAAAATAGCGTACGACATCTGTATTGCTAGGACATTATGCATGATAAGGCATAATAAATTATGTCCAATACGTTTAGTAGATTATACGAGCTTTCGAGTGCCACAGAAAGTTAATTCAGCAGTAAGACTTCGGATTTTCGCCTGACAGCTGAAATACGGTTGAAGAAACCGGAGCAGTCCGCACTGGTTAGGTCAGCTTGGAGTGCATCCTGCTGAATAGCATTAAAGTTGCGAAATGAATTCGTGAGGGATGGAGGAATGGATAATGGTAGATCCAATGATGCAAATAAGACCTCGTGATGAGAGATGCCCGGACATTGCCTTGTTGACGACGTGCAGAATGACGGAGAGCCATTAGAAGATCGATGACTGAGGCCGAGCTCGGGCCATGTCGGGCTAGATGTATTGGATGAAATTGATGTGTGTTTGTTACATAGATTGCCACTCCCTCCTCTTCTCCTAGTCCTGTCCGATCAGCGTAATTTATATCCTTGAATCGCAACTATTTTAGATGAGTGATGCGTCTTGATCCATGTTTCACCTAATTTACAATCGTGTGTCAAGTGCCTCATCAGTTAAAGATTTTTAGGCGTGAATCGCGCATTAAATGACAGTATATTGAATGCAGTGGGTGAAAGAGCTGATAACAACTATTCTTGTGTGGATAGTATGACATGAGTCCTATCCATATTAATTGTATGGTTAGCGATAGATGTGGAGCCCAACAGATGTAGAGCCATCTTAGAGGAAAAGCGAGATGATATAACAATCACCGAATTCTCCTGTGATTTGTAACTCACGTAGGTTATTTCATTCCTAGTGAAGAAGCAGCTAACTTTCCCGTTTCTTTTGAGATCAAGTGCCCTATGTAGTAGTTCCAGTTCAGCTGAACTAAGATCTTCATTAATATATACTCTAGAGTCAGGGAAATCTGCCACTATTTTGCTAAGCGTGAGGGGTGCAGTGCTCAGCTTCCTAATATAAGCCTGAAAGAACTTTTTGTAATCTTCCTCGTTGTAAAATCTGATGAAAAATTTAGGATTTAGATTTTGCTTAGTCGGTGATCCTGCCTTAGGTTTGAAAGTAGAGTATGCTCAATGCAGCGTGTGAATGAATGTTCAATACCGAAACTTTTGCATAGATCTGGGAGAAGTTCATCTTGGGCTTTGCCAGGTAACTATGCACTCGGCAAATTTATGACAAGCAGAGTTCTCTTCTTTTCAAGATACCTTGATGCACTGTTGATGCTGGCAAGAGTGCTTACTGATTCTTTCGTTGTGCTAGTGAGGTAGTTAATTATTTCTGTGAGATGCAGGATTTTCTTTTGAAAATCGTCTAGTAAATGATGGTTTCCATACAAGGCTGATCCACCTTATACATGTGAATCCACCTTAGGTGTTTGTTTAAGCGAAGACGTTTGTATGGGATTAATTGTTACGTTTGGGGTTGTTTTAATAACTTCCGCCGATTTAACGGCGGAGGGTTGAGTCTTAACCGGCGAGGGTATAGTCTGAGTCTTTGCTGCTTTCCCTGGACTCTTTGAAGTTGTGCTGGAGTTGGGTGCACTTTGCTTCTTATTAGATTTGAATTGTTTCTTCAGGTATTTAATACAAGGCGAACATATTCATTTCACTCCTTTTCGTGAATAGCATGAAAGATAATCTGCTGTTGAGATGTTTGCACAAGTTAAATGAGACCAGCCCTTACAGCCTGAGCATTCTATCCAAATTACTTCAGACTCGTTGGCTAAGTTTTCGGCGGGTCAGCCCCAGAACTGCAGTTAATACAGATGTAGGTCTCTTCCTCTACGGGAGTCTCAGAGTCGGTCTGATTGTCAGTCCCAGATTTGAATTCAGTGGGAATTTCCTGGGTGAATGCTCTCAGTCCCAGAGTTGAGCCTTTTGATTTTTTAATGTGTAAGACAATTACTTTGAACCCGAGTTCTGTTGCTTCGTTGTTTTAATGGCACCTATTGGGGAGTTATTCCCCTTCGCGTAAGAGGATAGAAAGCCCGCGTATATGTTTGGTACGGTGCGACGTCTAGATGATGTACGGGGTACTATATTATCTTTTGTAGCTTTCGTATTACTCCTCCCCCCTTTTGGAGACATCTGCCAGCACTCAGAAAATTTTCAGGTTGGTAGCAATCTGGATTGTGACTGCAATGTGCTAATAACACCTTTATATGTGTGTCACTTGTTTCACAGTAGGGAGAATAATTATGTCGGTATTATGAATCAATCGGCAAATTATCTAAGGAGCCTATCTCTACTTAACCGAAAATTGAGATGTGACTCTTTACAAATGAGTTCAAATGGTAGCTGTGCAAGTGCAGTTTGTATAATCGAGAAGAAATTTACCTTACACCAAAGCCACCACCTGCTCTCCCCTTCGACGAAGAGTTGAGTTGCTGTAAATAATAGATTTATCAGGAACTGAACAGATGTAAGCCCATAAGAATGTCTGATATATAGTTGTGGTCTTTCCAAAGCCAATATATACTAGTATATATAATACTTGTCCTAATCAAAATTTCATATACTTGTAGGAGACAGATCAAACATATCAATTTCAGCTTAGATCCAATCTAGCCCTCACTGCCCAACCGTACTGTCTAGTTGTTTGTGTATGTATTTTCTGGTAAACAGTATTTCTGCTTTTCGTTAATGGCGGTTTTTAGCACGTGCTATGTAGGTAATTGTAATATTGTCCAGCTATACGAGTATCGCACCGGTGAAATATTAAATTGGATATTATAAAAATGTGAAATATAATGCAAAATCAGTGTAGATAAATAAAATTCAACTTTGAAATAGTATCAAACTACTGGAGATATCCAAGTAAAATAAACATATACTTAGATCTTAAATGTACAAAACAAATGTCACAATAGATGTAGCCATGGATCTTAGTGCCTTGGGAGCCATATCACTCTTAGCAATACAAATACACTATATCCAAACCTTATTTAAGATATAATGCCTTGTTGGGCGTATTCTTATGTGCTAAGATCAAAATTAGTCAAAAAAAAAAAATATATATATATGTATATATGTTTCTATACGATTTACAGAGTACCTTAAAGATTATATACTAGTAATTGCTTAGTATGTTATATCAAAACCTTAATTAAGATTTAACGCCTTGTTGGCTCTAGTATACCTCCTTGCTTCACTGAGAATTCGTATTAAATACGTTCTAAATAAGTTCAGAACAAAAGGTACCGGCCAAATCTAATCTCAACTTCACTTTTACATCTCGACCTGATGCACCATGTTCCTAACAAGAAAACTGTGCAAGCTAGGGGTGATGCAGACAGTGGTAATAAGATAAGTTGCGAATCTGTCTCTTGAAACGATGATATGTCTATGACTTCCAGGATGATACCTTGCCGCCCAGTCTTGTATGAGCTGGGAGTATCAGTGTGGCCAACGTTGATTACAGTCAAGCCCAGAAGTCTACGCGCTCGATTATCCTTGGTAGAAGTGAACGCTTCATTTTCAACAATGTTCTTTTTGAAGAAAATTAATTAATTATAAAATTACACAATGCCTTCTGATATAAGGAAAAACCGATTCCCCACGTTATCCCATACTTTTTAAATACTTTGTTTAGAACTTTCCTAAATTTGTTCACTTTTTATAAGATTTTCAAAATCTGAAACGGCGTCAGCCTCCCCGTGCAATGAAAATTTGCAGAAATTCTTCCAATCAATCCTGGGTACTCAAACTACAAGGAATTGGTATAGCGTTTGGACCAAATAACTGTTTGCACGATTTTAATTTGTTAACATTTATTAAAATAAACCCATAAATGTTGAAACTTTGTAAAAATTTACGGAGCTCGAATTTAAGCACAACTGTCAGTAACCCAGTGTTACCTGTGAATAGGAAAACCACGTATTAGTGACTTTAGTTGTTAAGGCTTGTGAATTACCTTTGCTGCGCAATATATTTTCCCCGCAAAAGGGGACTGTAAGTGCTTTTATTATTTACTTGTCATATGCAGAGATGCAACAGTTGCGTTCATTTTTTATTACCCATCGATAAAAATTTGATTGCGTTTGGACACCGGCATTCACCTCCTTGAGTTAGACCGTGCTGAACAGCGCGGTAAGTTTGTAGAATTAAAAGAATACAACAAAACAAATTGTAAAGTAAAGTTTCCGACGTTAAATGTGGTTAAGATATCCAAGTAAAAGACCACACGAAATTTTGCTTTGTTTTTGGTGTGCCGCAGAAGTTCGTCAAAGAGAGGTGCACCTCATCAACATCGGCCAAATTCAGCGAGGGATTCCGTTACTACCGTAGAGTACAGGATACGTATCTAGTTAAGTCTGAAAATTTTTTTTTTTTTTTCTTTCGCCATTTGATTTGTCTTCCTTTATATATATTAAACTGTCAGTCGCTAAATTTTAGTACATAGGGTTTTCTTTTGTATTACCGATAATTTATATTGCTTAAGGTAACTAGTAGGGTCTAGGCTTAGGATTAAGGTACCCGAAATCTATTTTGTAGGGATTTGTAAACAATGAGGTTAACCGCACGTAAGATGCATTGAATAGAAATAAAAAAAAATGATTATATATATAAATACATAATATGCAAGGAATTAAAAACATATATGTACATATTTATTTCACTTCTTTTTACCATCGGGGTCGCGCTTACGCATTTTTTTTATATTAATTCAAAGAATTCCGGAAGCAGGAGTTCCAACTTCATCTGGAGCTCCCTGTCGCACTCTCCCTCATTCTTTCCTCTCGCGGGCGTTGAAGAATACCCCAGGTGGATTAAAAATTGTTCATCGTAGTTGAGATCATCCGTTTTTTTTTTGTTTTTGTAGCATTGATTTAAATAAATTTTCTTTCGTCTAGGTTTCACCAAGAGGAGGAAACTACCACAGATCTTTTTTTTGTCGGTCTGTCCGTCTACAGTCACACATAAAACATTATATTAGTCCGTCCGTCTGTCTGGTCAATCATCTCGATGATTATTTGTGCACAGTTAACAATTATCAAGGGATATGGGTGGCAAGAACCACCCCAAGCCGGCTGATCGCTAGCAGCGTATTCACTGTGCAGCCACCTACGCTAATCCCGCGATGGTTTTGCAGATAAAGTTGTCAGATGCAGCGCCTGTCTATATTCAGGCAAGTAAATGTAGGCAGATCTGTCGACTGGGACCCTCTTTGTTGCAATACCTAGCAATTATTCCATAGTCAGTATTATCGAAGGGGACTGTAATACCATACAAGATGTGGCTTCACGCACAATAATTGACCACTGGCAAAATATAAGGTAGATGTTAAAAAGCAATTATTAAAACTTCAAAAATGATAAATTAAATTAAAATATAAATATTTGCTTACCTGCTTCAGAGAATATTCCGTCGATATCATGAACTTCGGGTTGATTAGTTGACCAATTAAAATATTTACTTTCCTGCTTTAGAGAATATTAGTAGGTTAGGATTGACAATGACGAATCATTAATTCCGCAAAAAACATTATTTCTTCTTCTTCCTTCTTCCAAAGTAATGTCCCCAATTGTCTTTTACAGCTGGGCTGACTGAAGAAGGAGTGTTCAGATTCTCCAAAGCGTCGTAACCTCTTAAAATTAATGTTTCTCAAAAAAAAAAAAAAAAAAAATTATGTAGCATACTAATTCTGCTAAAATCTGTCACTAGCTAAATTTAAGAGGTTAAGTGATCCCTTAATAGTCTCTTATGTACATAGAATCGGGGGGAGAGACTAGATAGTAGCGTAATTCCTTTGGTTATCCGAATTTTTTTTTCTTTGTTCTTTTAATATATATACATAAATATTATTATTCTAACGAAATGGTTTTCTTTATCAGTTATCTTATCGATACATAAATTAGTGTAATGACGTATTGAATTTTGTTTTCCTAGTGATCTGTATTCTTTTTTTTTTTTTGTTTCTTATATATATATATATATTACCATGATAGGGATGCGTAGATAATTACTATCCATATACGTTCGTGTAGTAGCATAGACCCTTACACAATTTTTTATTTGCGTGTTATGTAAAATAAGTAAGTATCTGCTTTCGTTTGGTGCCGGGTTGGTTGTGGTTTCTAAGTAAGGTAGAGATGCCAGGAGGATGATGTAGCTGGCAATCTTTCCTATGAGTTTGTTGTGCAGGTCAGTGGGGTGTGTAAGTGGTCCAGAGTGGCACATTGCTCAGAGTGGTGTCCTATCTTCAGCCTTTTCTCGTCTGTTTTTTTTTTTTGTGTTTATCCTCATCATTTCTATTAAGCCGTACAGTAATAGGTGGTTGAACAGCGAGCAAGAACCTACCCCACCCCTAAGCTCGAGCCGGTAAGAAGTCTGCACCGTGCTCACCGATAGGTCAATCTCCATTATCCCATAGCAACATCAAAGGGGACAAAAAGTAGGTATGGCCAGTCATCTGTCTGGCTGAGTTAGACGGTCGAGAAGCGGCAACGCTCAGAAGTAGATATAACTGGATAGCCGGTTACACGATTAGTAATATAAAGAAGAATATTTTCTATTAGATTTACTTTTACAACCAATCCTTAAGTGCACGCAAATTAAACCGCACATCAAAATCTTCACAAGTAACTTCTTTCAAATGGTTCGATCGGCTGTTGTAGATATGTAGATATGTTTTCGTAGGTAAAACAATATATCGAATTGTCTACGGACACATATGATTTAGTACCTTTAAAACTACTGTAAATAACCCTCCATTTTCCTCTTCGTGGATCTAATGTTTCCACATTTTAAGTATTTCCACCGTTTGCATATAATTCTCCATTTAACCCATTGAATCCATAGAAAGAATTTTTCGTGAGCGCATGTGGGCCAAAACTCCATTTTCCTTGTCCAATGTCTTTAATGGTGCTACTGTCAGCTCTTCCCCATGGAAAGATTTTGTTTTCCATATATAAACACTCATGCCTAACATAGCTTCTTCGCATATATGGACAGTTTTTCCACTTGTGTGTGCTGGATTCCTTCAGCAGGTAGAAAAAGAAACGTTCTTGCTGGCATCACGTCTATCTGCAAACTTTGAAAATAAATTAAATTAAGTTGAGTGATTGTCAAACCATAAACTTCCATGCAAAGAAATCGTAACCGAGTTTCGCTTTTATAGGAGTCTTTAGGAACCGTTCATGAGGGATCTCGACATACAACCTGAATACTTCATACAGGCTATCGAGAAGAGATTCCCCGAGCTCGTCTTCCTAGGAAGTTGTCCACAGCTCCAGCTACTCTAGTGTTGAGTCGGAAGTCCGGAGGCTTTAGTTGTAACCAATTAGCTTTAGTTGTAACCATTAAAACCGCAGTACACCCAGAGGTGCTCCGAGGTAATCAACACACCAGGTACTTAATTTGGCTCTAAAGAAATCTCGACTATTTTACTCGTGGCCGCAACCAAATGTCTGCGATCTAACTCAAAGGTACGCACGAAAATAAACAAACCTTGAGTGCGAACGACTCACTATCAGCTGATATACGTGTTCCACTGTCAGTGGAACAGAATACTTCGCATTGATTTGACGAAGAATTCTTTCGTACAATTCCAGACCTTTTCTGTTTCACTTCTTATTTGCTAGCTGAGCTTCGTTTATGCTTTGAAGGTAAGAACAGCTTTGGGCTTTGGCTGTGTTCTAACCAGAGTAGTCTCAGCGGAACAGAAGCGAAAGGTTAAAGCTTTTGTTCCATCTTGAACGCGCGAAGCTTTTAGTGGGAACGCATATAGGAATTCACCCCGTTTACTGTGAAGCACTGTCAGAATTACTGGAATTGTGTTTCTCGCCAGACTTCAGCCTAACGAGGAAACTTACGAGCGCGATCGATTCGGGTAGTGATGAACAGGTGGAGCGCATAGTTGTTCAAATCCCCAAAATCTTCAAATTGCTGTTCGACCAACGAATGGAAAGCAAAACAATATTTTTAATTAAAGTTGCTCCCTCGTTACCGCTCGGCCGGGGCAATGTAATTCTTCGAATTAAAATTGTATTAAATACATTTTTGTGTTACATTTGGACCAAGTGTGGGGTGTTAGAAAATATTCCCACGTAATATTGTGTTTCCCCTTCAGCGAACTTTGGTAAAATTTGTTCTTTTTATTTACTTATAAGGAAAAATTTTATACCTCTATTTTTTAATTACTACATACACATAAAATCAAATAAATATTTTCTTTTCCTTTATTTTGTGGTTAATAACGAACACTTTTAACCCATTTAAATACATAAAATAAATAAATAAACATAAATAAACAAAATTTAAATACACATACATACATAGATATAGGATCTCACAAAAAAAATAGAGAATGATGATGGATTTCGGTGGGACTTATCTTAAGTCTCCCGCACCTTTGTTCAAAAAGCGCATTATTGCAAATTAAATAAAAAAAGGAAATACTTAATAAATCAAAGGAGTGAATATACGGTTTTATAAAATAATTGTAAGTAGAGGTAGAATTGCAATTGAGAGCGGTAGTATTCAGTATTCAAGTATTCAACGCTTCTATTGGATAAGCGGGATTCCTCTGTCCCGTTGCGGGACTAAATTCCTGTAGTGCTTCGGGTTACTAGGGCACTGGAGATTGTTAACACCTTGGTAGATTGTATCTTCTTTTATTCAGTGGATTATTTTCAAAGTTATTGAATAACAGTAACTCAAAAAATTTATAACACTTTAAGATGATGATTTTCAGATTGCACTCGCTTCAGGTTCACTTGAACTATATCCAAAATCGACTCGACTCTTCTTCTCTCTATCTCGTGCCCCCGTTCTTGTCGTTCTCTTTTTATTGCCAGGTCTCTTGGGGAATTCGCCGCAATAGGGGGAAGCTACGCCATCTCTTAGATTTGTGGTTCCCCGCTCAGATGCACTGCTTCGCTTTCCTCATCGGCGGCATTGCATACACCTGAGGCTTAAACAGGCTTCTTTTTCTTCGTTGCGGGGGAGAAGATCTAAGGATTTTTTTTTGCAACATTGCCCCCTTCTGCAGACTCGAAGTTCCAACCGAGTACCTGGAAGAAAAATAAATCTTGAGAGCCGCATCTGCACTTTTTACAAGAAAACAAAAATGGATTAAACTTATTCCTCCGAGTATCCGGGTTAGGTGGGTTGGTGCCTGAGTCTCAGTAGGGTCAACCGTCTTGGGGTTCGCTACTACCTTTACCAAGAAGAATTTCAGCTGCCACCTGTGTCGATTTCCTGCTAAAGTAAAGGTTAATATGGCTCTCCAACAATTTATCGCCTCTGAGGTTCAGGTTCTTTTCATCCTATTATTTGCTCTATAGCTAGGGTTTTGGTGATGGGGAAGGCCTCTACTCTCCCGGGACTAACAGAAGCTGCTGACAGCTCTGTGTCACCGGAGGGCGCTCCACTAATCGGGGAAGAGATATGTTATTGTGGCTGGGGGGGGGGGGGGGGCAAGGAAGGTGCCTCAGCAGAATCGTATTCTAGACCTATTTGTCTTTATTTTTACTCATTCTATTATATATATATGTTTTTAACCATTAATCAGCTGTTGTAGTGATGCTAATTACTCATTTCATTCTAATTATTTTCCGCGCTGCTTTCTACTTTAATAAGCTGGCGCAAAGGTCCTAAGTGGACGAAGAAACCTAAAGTGTCTCGGGTAACATTTATATTAATGGATTAACTTCTCGACATATTCTGCTGGGGTTCCAACAGAGTCATAGTGTACATGGCCATAAGGGATGTCAGGTGGAAGCCTTAGCTCCCGACCGAAGTTGAGTTGCGCAGTTGTAAATTTTGTACTCTCGTGTTTAGAAGAGCGATAGGCTAACAAGTCTAGAGGAAGGTATTGGTCCCAATTCGTTTGGCTACTGTCCACAAATTTAGCTAAATAGTCAAGAAGGGTACGATTAAATCTCTCAACCATGCCATGGGATTGAGGATGTAATGCATTTGTCCGAGTCTTTTCTATGCCGAAGCGTTTTAATACGATTTGAAATACTTCTGCCTCGAACTTTCTTCCTTGATCAGAGTGAAGCTGCAAAGGCATTCCGAACCTAGAGAACACGTTCTCTATTAATCCTTCTGCCACAGTTTCTGCTCTCTGAACTGGGGTTGCGAAGACTTCTGGCCATTTCGTGAAGTAATCCATAACAACTACCGCGTATTTATTCCCCTTCTCAGTTTTTGGTAGAGGGCCTAGAACTTCGACTGCAACTCGTTCGAATGGTGCCCCTACGTTAAAGGTCTGTAGTTCTCCGCGTGTTTTCCTGGGGGGACCTCTTTTGGCATGGCATAATTGACACTTAGCACGCCATATTTTGACATCCCTTTGTAAAGTGGACCAAAACCATCGTTCTTTATCTTTTTCCGATGTTTTTCTCACGCCGAAATGCCCGCCTTCTGGCTTATTGTGTAGATCGAGGAGAATTTTATGTATATGGCCAGGGGGTGCCACTTTTACAAGGGTTTCATTCTTATTCCCATGTCGAACTAAATGTAAGACTTTATCTACCATTCGCAGTGACTTCCATTTTGCCCCAAAAGTCTTTAACTTAGGATTTTCTGAATCTATTTGCTCTCGGGTCGGTCTTTGGTTACTTTCAAACCAAGATCTTACAGTTTGAAGGGTGGAATCTTTCTGGCTTCAACGCATATTAGATTCACCCTACGATCCTGTTCTTTTTGTTCCTTTTGTTCACAGTGAGCACAGTCTTGACAGGGCCGTCGTGACAAAGCATCCGCATTTAGGTGCTTCTAGCCTGGTCGATGTTCTATGAGCAGGTCATATTACTGTAACCCCTCTAGCCCCTTTGCTATGTGGCAATCAGGCTCTTTAAAATTTAGAAGCCAACGAAGTGAGGCATGATTAGTTCGGATTCTGAACGGCCTACCAAATAGATAATGATGAAAGTGGGCTGTTGCTCTAATCACGGCTAGAAGATTTTTTGCGAGTTACACAGTAATTCCGTTCCACCCTATTTAGTGTTTTGGAGTAATATTTCAAGATCTTTTCGTTATTATTTTGAATTTGACTGAGAACGGCACCTATTCCACTTTGGCTGGCATCCGTGTCTAATATGAACTCACTTTCTGTCTGGGGCAATGTTAAAATAGGAGGGGAACGTAGTCGTAGCTTCAGATGTCCGAAGGCATCTTGCTGTCTCTCTTCCATTGGAATTTGCATTTATCCTCGGTTAATTCTGATAGAGGTTTGGCAATAGTTGAGACGTCTTGGACAAATCGCACATCTTTCTTGGTTTTGGGAACCGGCCAAGACTCAATAGCTTTTGTCTTATCAGGATCAGTTTTGAGACCTTATGCGGACACTACATGACCCAAATATTTTACCTCTCGTCGAAGAAGGTGGAATTTTTTTGGACTAAGCTTCAGCTTAGCGGCACGTAGTCGTTGAAATACCAACTTTAGGTTGGAGAAATGGTCATACAGGTTTCGATCATGCACGATAATATCGTCTAGATAAAAGAGGGCTATCTCTGGTACTAAATTTCTAAACATGCCATCCATCAAGCGTTCGAACGTAGCGGGAGCTTTACATAAGCCGAATGGCATCACATTGAATTCCCATAGGCCCGTGCCTGTTGTAAAGGCTGTTTTCTCTTTATCAGTTTCTGCCATTTCCACCTGCCAGTATCCACTTTCTAGATCAAATATGGAGAACCATTTGGATCCAGTGAAAGACATAAGGGTATCATCGATGCGGGGAAGTGCATATGAGTCCTTTTTAGTAATGTCATTCAGACGCCGAAAGTCAACGCAAAATCTGGTAGTGCCATCTGTTTTTTTTTTACCAGAACGACTGGTGATGCCCAAGGACTGGTAGAAGGTCGTATAACGTTGTTATCTTCCATCTCCTGCACCAACTGTCCTACTTCGCACTAGGGGCACTCTTCGGGGAGGTATCTTAAAGGCTAACATTTCCCCGGTATCGATGTACTGTTTCGCCACTTTTGTACGACCCGTATCTCCTGGTCCAGTCGAAAAGACGTCTTGATACTCTTCTAATACGTCACTTAGCCTTTGTTTCTCTTCACTTGGCAAGTCCTCTTCCAGATCCCCTTCTCTCTCATTCATTTGACGACATGAGCTTATGTGTAGTAGTTAATCAGCAAAAACGATGTAGTAAAACCTCAGTTGTATTCAGCATAATTTAGAACCATGGAGGGGAATTTAGAACAAAACAGCTGTAAACTGGAACTTATGCTTTCAGTCTTGAATGCAATATTTTATATTATTCGACTTGTCCCAAACGATTTCGTAGTTTACTATACTATAGTATAAATTATTGAGACCAAATATTTCTTCTGATGAAATTCTGCAATGAAATCGAGGGAGAAATTACATTTATGATAATTGATCAACAGCTGTTTAATTTGGCGGCTTACCACTATTTACATACTTCATGTATTTATATGCATTCTTCAGCAAACGATATCGTTTTGACGACGTGTAGATTAGGCATAATGATCCTTGTATAATACTAAATCTCGGGCACCTGTTGTTGTTGAAATAGTACAAGTTCCGATTTTCCTTTTTTATTCTTATGGTGGTTGTTTCATCTTCTTCCAAACTGCCGTCGACTGGATTTTTTGCATAGTAATACAAAACTGAAAATTTTTTAATAAAAAATATTTATAATATTTATTTAAAGATACTTACCATATTTTAGGTTGTGGTATCTTCTGAAGGAACATTATCCTCATCTTCTGAAGGAACATTATCCTCATCTTCAGAAGGAAAATTATCCTCATCGTCGACACCTGTGCACCTCCTCCTACTGAAAATTTGTAGTAAAAAAAAATTCCATTCTGTGAGAATATGGTAGAAGAGTAAAAACAAATTTCTTACCATAAAATCTGTTAAATGTTCTTTGTAGGGGCAGTATAGAATTGGTGCAGCCTTGAAAAACTCTACCGTTGGATCCAGACTGTTCCTTTTACAGAAATTGAGGAAAATAAATTTGGACAAGTATCCAACAAAAAAGTCTTTTCTACGGTTATAAAGAGGCAGTATGCATTTGACATTCCTCCAGAGCCCTTCAATCTGATTAGTGTGGGCTCCCGTTAGTGGATCCTTGTAGTTAACCGAGTGGTTAACCGTAAGGTGTTGGAATTTCGTTTCGTCATAAGTCTTCCAACAATCACTAAGTCTTCCAACAATCACTAAGTCTTCCAACAATCACTAATGATTGTTGAGCCAGGAAGAATCTTGGCTTCAACTAAAGGCTTCAAAGTGGCGGCATCACGATGTTCCACGGAAACAAAAAAAAAGTCTCCGGTTTCCATGCAGACACCGCCAAACACAAACTGCCCCTCTGCAGACCCTTGTTATACTTCCTTTTTCCAAATTTAGATTCATCAGTCTCTACAGTCTTGTTCGGACCTCCGATAGGTTTTCCTTCCCTCAAACAATAATCAATTACAACCTCCCTACAAAAGGAATTCCAGTCCACGGCAGTATTTTTACTAAGTACCGCCTGTAATTGCAGTACTTGTAGCTCCACGTTCATGCACCACAGGTTGACAAATATCATTATCTGGAGAAAAAAAAACTCAGTACGGACTCAACGATTTAATAAAATCATCTTACCTGCGCCATACTAATTTTAGATTTACCAAGGAATGTGTTGGTGCGGATACTTAGCTCCTTGTTACATACAGTTTTCTTTTGTTTTTTTTTTTGCAAATTTATTATAGCATCGCCAAATATATCCATCTTCACTTTTCCCATTCGCCACCAACTTCATGAAGCCGCCACACTCCGGGCATTTAAACACCCCTTCTGTAGCATGAATGCCCCATTCCTGCATTTTTTCTACAGCCTTCTTCTTGTCGCTGCAAATGTTAGCGATAGCTAACACATTCAAAGCCATAATTTCCGTCTGTGAAGCAAGGAAAAAAAATCTTGTAGAGTGAAATGGATTGAACACCCACTGTTGAACACAGCTGAAAATAAATAAAAAATACATTAAAATACAATATACACAATAATTAATACTTCCCTATTTCCTGAGTTCCTCTTCCAGTCAGCAAATGCCTCCTAGAGAAATTAATTTAATACAATATAGTTGATCAAATATAACAAGAAACTACAAAAAAACTACATAGTTTACATGCAGACTGCTACTTAAAGAATATATTAAAACACTTACCTCAAGAATTAATCCATTTATTATTGGAGAAAAGCTAACACAAAACACTGCACTTTTCGACTTAAAAACCGCGACACCAACTGTCACCGCGACGAAGTAAATAATCACTTTTATGAAGTTGGCTACGCTCTACCTGTTGGCAATAGTTAAAAAACGCGAAATTGCTCAGGTAATAAATGATTATATATATAAATACATAATATGCAAGGAATTAAAAACATATATGTACATATTTATTTCACTTCTTTTTACCATCGGGGTCGCGCTTACGCATTTTTTTTATATTAATTCAAAGAATTCCGGAAGCAGGAGTTCCAACTTCATCTGGAGCTCCCTGTCGCACTCTCCCTCATTCTTTCCTCTCGCGGGCGTTGAAGAATACCCCAGGTGGATTAAAAATTGTTCATCGTAGTTGAGATCATCCGTTTTTTTGTTTTGTTTTTGTAGCATTGATTTAAATAAATTTTCTTTCGTCTAGGTTTCACCAAGAGGAGGAAACTACCACAGATCTTTTTTTTGTCAGTCTGTCCGTCTACAGTCACACATAAAACATTATATTAGTCCGTCCGTCTGTCTGGTCAATCATCTCGATGATTATTTGTGCACAGTTAACAATTATGAAGGGATATGGGTGGCAAGAACCACCCCAAGCCGGCTGATCGCTAGCAGCGTATTCACGGTGCAGCCACCTACGCTAATCCCGCGATGGTTTTGCAGATAAAGTTGTCAGATGCAGCGCCTGTCTATATTCAGGCAATTAAATGTAGGCAGATCTGTCGACTGGGACCCTCTTTGTTGCAATACCTAGCAATTATTCCATAGTCAGTATTATCGAAGGGGACTGTAATACCATACAAGATGTGGCTTCACGCACAATAATTGACCACTGGCAAAATATAAGGTAGATGTTAAAAAGCAATTATTAAAACTTCAAAAATGATAAATTAAATTAAAATATAAATATTTGCTTACCTGCTTCAGAGAATATTCCGTCGATATCATGAACTTCGGGTTGATTAGTTGACCAATTAAAATATTTACTTTCCTGCTTTAGAGAATATTAGTAGGTTAGGATTGACAATGACGAATCATTAATTCCGCAAAAAACATTATTTCTTCTTCTTCCTTCTTCCAAAGTAATGTCCCCAATTGTCTTTTACAGCTGGGCTGACTGAAGAAGGAGTGTTCAGATTCTCCAAAGCGTCGTAACCTCTTAAAATTAATGTTTCTCAAAAAAAAAAAAAAATTATGTAGCATACTAATTCTGCTAAAATCTGTCACTAGCTAAATTTAAGAGGTTAAGTGATCCCTTAATAGTCTCTTATGTACATAGAATCGGGGGGAGAGACTAGATAGTAGCGTAATTCCTTTGGTTATCCGAATTTTTTTTTCTTTGTTCTTTTAATATATATACATAAATATTATTATTCTAACGAAATGGTTTTCTTTATCAGTTATCTTATCGATACATAAATTAGTGTAATGACGTATTGAATTTTGTTTTCCTAGTGATCTGTATTTTTTTTTTTTTTGTTTCTTATATATATATATATATTACCATGATAGGGATGCGTAGATAATTACTATCCATATACGTTCGTGTAGTAGCATAGACCCTTACACAATTTTTTATTTGCGTGTTATGTAAAATAAGTAAGTATCTGCTTTCGTTTGGTGCCGGGTTGGTTGTGGTTTCTAAGTAAGGTAGAGATGCCAGGAGGATGATGTAGCTGGCAATCTTTCCTATGAGTTTGTTGTGCAGGTCAGTGGGGTGTGTAAGTGGTCCAGAGTGGCACATTGCTCAGAGTGGTGTCCTATCTTCAGCCTTTTCTCGTCTGTTTTTTTTTTTTTTTGTGGTTGAACAGCGAGCAAGAACCTACCCCACCCCTAAGCTCGAGCCGGTAAGAAGTCTGCACCGTGCTCACCGAAAGGTCAATCTCCATTATCCCATAGCAACATCAAAGGGGACAAAAAGTAGGCATGGCCAGTCATCTGTCTGGCTGAGTTAGACTGTCGAGAAGCGGCAACGCTCAGAAGTAGATATAACTGGATAGCCGGTTACACGATTAGTAATATAAAGACACTATAGCAGATCATGCTGCCTTGTCCCTCGTATATAAACCGTAACAATTTTTAAAATCTATCGTTCCATCGAGGTTATATTTCATGAGATTCAGGGAATATTTTCTATTAGAATTACTTTTACAACCAAGGCTTAAGTGCACGCAAATTAAACCGCACATCAAAATCTTCACAAGTAACTTCTTTCAAATGGTTCGATCGGCTGTTGTAGATATGTAGATATGTTTTCGTAGGTAAAACAATATATCGAATTGTCTACGGACACATATGATTTAGTACCTTTAAAACTACTGTAAATAACCCTCCATTTTCCTCTTCGTGGATCTAATGTTTCCACATTTTAAGTATTTCCACCGTTTGCATATAATTCTCCATTTAACCCATTGAATCCATAGAAAGAATTTTTCGTGAGCGCATGTGGGCCAAAACTCCATTTTCCTTGTCCAATGTCATAAGCTTTAATGGTGCTACTGTCAGCTCTTCCCCATGGAAAGATTTTGTTTTCCATATATAAACACTCATGCCTAACATAGCTTCTTCGCATATATGGACAGTTTTTCCACTTGTGTGTGCTGGATTCCTTCAGCAGGTAGAAAAAGAAACGTTCTTGCTGGCACCACGTCTATCTGCAAACTTTGAAAATAAATTAAATTAAGTTGAGTGATTGTCAAACCATAAACTTCCATGCAAAGAAATCGTAACCGAGTTTCGCTTTTATAGGAGTCTTTAGGAACCGCGAAGCTTTTAGTGGGAACGCATATAGGAATTCACCCCGTTTACTGTGAAGCACTGTCAGAATTACTGGAATTGTGTTTCTCGCCAGACTTCAGCCTAACGAGGAAACTTACGAGCGCGATCGATTCGGGTAGTGATGAACAGGTGGAGCGCATAGTTGTTCAAATCCCCAAAATCTTCAAATTGCTGTTCGACCAACGAAAGGAAAGCAAAACAATATTTTTAATTAAAGTTGCTCCCTCGTTACCGCTCGGCCGGGGCAATGTAATTCTTCGAATTAAAATTGTATTAAATACATTTTTGTGTTACATTTGGACCAAGTGTGGGGTGTTAGAAAATATTCCCACGTAATATTGTGTTTCCCCTTCAGCGAACTTTGGTAAAATTTGTTCTTTTTATTTACTTATAAGGAAAAATTTTATACCTCTATTTTTTAATTACTACATACACATAAAATCAAATAAATATTTTCTTTTCCTTTATTTTGTGGTTAATAACGAACACTTTTAACCCATTTAAATACATAAAATAAATAAATAAACATAAATAAACAAAATTTAAATACACATACATACATAGATATAGGATCTCACAAAAAAAATAGAGAATGATGATGGATTTCGGTGGGACTTATCTTAAGTCTCCCGCACCTTTGTTCAAAAAGCGTATTATTGCAAATTAAATAAAAAAAAGGAAATACTTAATAAATCAAAGGAGTGAATATACGGTTTTATAAAATAATTGTAAGTAGAGGTAGAATTGCAATTGAGAGCTGTAGTATTCAGTATTCCGTAATCGACTCGACTCTTCTTCTCTCTATCTCGTGCCCCCGTTCTTGTCGTTCTCTTTTTATTGCCAGGTCTCTTGGGGAATTCGCCGCAATAGGGGGAAGCTACGCCATCTCTTAGATTTGTGGTTCCCCGCTCAGATGCACTGCTTCGCTTTTCTCATCGGCGGCATTGCATACACCTGAGGCTTAAACAGGCTTCTTTTTCTTCATTGCGGGGGAGAAGATCTAAGGATTTTTTTTTTGCAACATTGCCCCCTTCTGCAGACTCGAAGTTCCAACCGAGTACCTGGAAGAAAAATAAATCTTGAGAGCCGCATCTGCACTTTTTAGAAGAAAACAAAAATGGATTAAACTTATTCCTCCGAGTATCCGGGTTAGGTGGGTTGGTGCCTGAGTCTCAGTAGGGTCAACCGTCTTGGGGTTCGCTACTACCTTTACCAAGAAGAATTTCAGCTGCCACCTGTGTCGATTTCCTGCTAAAGTAAAGGTTAATATGGCTCTCCAACAATTTATCGCCACTGAGGTTCAGGTTCTTTTCATCCTATTATTTGCTCTATAGCTAGGGTTTTGGTGATGGGGATGGCCTCTACTCTCCCGGGACTAACAGAAGCTGCTGACAGCTCTGTATCACCGGAGGGCGCTCCACTAATCAGGGAAGAGATATGTTATTGTGGCTGGGGGGGGGGGGGGGGGGCAAGGAAGGTGCCTCAGCAGACTCGTATTCTAGACCTATTTGTCTTTATTTTTACTCATTCTATTATATATATATTTTTTTAACCATTAATCAGCTGTTGTAGTGATGCTAATTACTCATTTCATTCTAATTATTTTCCGCGCTGCTTTCTACTTTAATAAGCTGGCGCAAAGGTCCTAAGTGGACGAAGAAACCTAAAGTGTCTCGGGTAACATTTATATTAATGGATTAACTTCTCGACATATTCTGCTGGGGTTCCAACAGAGTCATAGTGTACATGGCCATAAGGGATGTCAGGTGGAAGCCTTAGCTCCCGACCGAAGTTGAGTTGCGCAGTTGTAAATTTTGTACTCTCGTGTTTAGAAGAGCGATAGGCTAACAAGTCTAGAGGAAGGTATTGGTCCCAATTCGTTTGGCTACTGTCCACAAATTTAGCTAAATAGTCAAGAAGGGTACGATTAAATCTCTCAACCATGCCATGGGATTGAGGATGTAATGCATTTGTCCGAGTCTTTTCTATGCCGAAGCGTTTTAATACGATTTGAAATACTTCTGCCTCGAACTTTCTTCCTTGATCAGAGTGAAGCTGCAAAGGCATTCCGAACCTAGAGAACACGTTCTCTACTAATCCTTCTGCCACAGTTTCTGCTCTCTGAACTGGGGTTGCGAAGACTTCTGGCCATTTCGTGAAGTAATCCATAACAACTACCGCGTATTTATTCCCCTTCTCAGTTTTTGGTAGAGGGCCTAGAACTTCGACTGCAACTCGTTCGAATGGTGCCCCTACGTTAAAGGTCTGTAGTTCTCCGCGTGTTTTCCTGGGGGGACCTCTTTTGGCATGGCATAATTGACACTTAGCACGCCATATTTTGACATCCCTTTGTAAAGTGGACCAAAACCATCGTTCTTTATCTTTTTCCGATGTTTTTCTCACGCCGAAATGCCCGCCTTCTGGCTTATTGTGTAGATCGAGGAGAATTTTATGTATATGGCCAGGGGGTGCCACTTTTACAAGGGTTTCATTCTTATTCCCATGTCGAACTAAATGTAAGACTTTATCTACCATTCGCAGTGACTTCCATTTTGCCCCAAAAGTCTTTAACTTAGGATTTTCTGAATCTATTTGCTCTCGGGTCGGTCTTTGGTTACTTTCAAACCAAGATCTTACAGTTTGAAGGGTGGAATCTTTCTGGCTTCAACGCATATTAGATTCACCCTACGATCCTGTTCTTTTTGTTCCTTTTGTTCACAGTGAGCACAGTCTTGACAGGGCCGTCGTGACAAAGCATCCGCATTTAGGTGCTTCTGGCCTGGTCGATGTTCTATGAGCAGGTCATATTACTGTAACCCCTCTAGCCTCTTTGCTATGTGGCAATCAGGCTCTTTAAAATTTAGAAGCCAACGAAGTGAGGCATGATTAGTTCGGATTCTGAACGGCCTACCAAATAGATAATGATGAAAGTGGGCTGTTGCTCTAATCACGGCTAGAAGATTTTTTGCGAGTTACACAGTAATTCCGTTCCACCCTATTTAGTGTTTTGGAGTAATATTTCAAGATCTTTTCGTTATTATTTTGAATTTGACTGAGAACGGCACCTATTCCACTTTGGCTGGCATCCGTGTCTAATATGAACTCACTTTCTGTCTGGGGGAATGTTAAAATAGGAGGGGAACTTAGTCGTAGCTTCAGATGTCCGAAGGCATCTTGCTGTCTCTCTTCCATTGGAATTTGCATTTATCCTCGGTTAATTCTGATAGAGGTTTGGCAATAGTTGAGACGTCTTGGACAAATCGCACATCTTTCTTGGTTTTGGGAACCGGCCAAGACTCAATAGCTTTTGTCTTATCAGGATCAGTTTTGAGACCTTATGCGGACACTACATGACCCAAATATTTTACCTCTCGTCGAAGAAGGTGGAATTTTTTTGGACTAAGCTTCAGCTTAGCGGCACGTAGTCGTTGAAATACCAACTTTAGGTTGGAGAAATGGTCATACAGGTTTCGATCATGCACGATAATATCGTCTAGATAAAAGAGGGCTATCTCTGGTACTAAATTTCTAAACATGCCATCCATCAAGCGTTCGAACGTAGCGGGAGCTTTACATAAGCCGAATGGCATCACATTGAATTCCCATAGGCCCGTGCCTGTTGTAAAGGCTGTTTTCTCTTTATCAGTTTCTCCCATTTCCACCTGCCAGTATCCACTTTCTAGATCAAATATGGAGAACCATTTGGATCCAGTGAAAGATATAAGGGTATCATCGATGCGGGGAAGTGCATATGAGTCCTTTTTAGTAATGTCATTCAGACGCCGATAGTCAACGCAAAATCTGGTAGTGCCATCTGTTTTTTTTTACCAGAACGACTGGTGATGCCCAAGGACTGGTAGAAGGTCGTATAACGTTGTTATCTTCCATCTCCTGCACCAACTGTCCTACTTCGCACTAGGGTCACTCTTCGGGGAGGTATCTTAAAGGCTAACGCTTCCCCGGTATCGATGTACTGTTTCGCCACTTTTGTACGACCCGTATCTCCTGGTCCAGTCGAAAAGACGTCTTGATACTCTTCTAATACGTCACTTAGCCTTTGTTTCTCTTCACTTGGCAAGTCCTCTTCCAGATCCCCTTCTCTCTCCTTCATTTGACGACATGAGCTTATGTGTAGTAGTTAATCAGCAAAAACGATGTAGTAAAACCTCAGTTGTATTCAGCATAATTTAGAACCATGGAGGGGAATTTAGAACAAAACAGCTGTAAACTGGAACTTATACTTTCAGTCTTGAATGCAATATTTTATATTATTCGACTTGTCCCAAACGATTTCGTAGTTTACTATACTATAGTATAAATTATTGAGACCAAATATTTCTTCTGATGAAATTCTGCAATGAAATCGAGGGAGAAATTACATTTATGATAATTGATCAACAGCTGTTTAATTTGGCGGCTTACCACTATTTACATACTTCATGTATTTATATGCATTCTTCAGCAAACGATATCGTTTTGACGACGTGTAGATTAGGCATAATGATCCTTGTATAATACTAAATCTCGGGCACCTGTTGTTGTTGAAATAGTACAAGTTCCGATTTTCCTTTTTTATTCTTATGGTGGTTGTTTCACCTTCTTCCAAACTGCCGTCGACTGGATTTTTTGCATAGTAATACAAAACTGAAAATTTTTTAATAAAAAATATTTATAATATTTATTTAAAGATACTTACCATATTTTAGGTTGTGGTATCTTCTGAAGGAACATTATCCTTATCTTCTGAAGGAACATTATCCTCATCTTCAGAAGGAAAATTATCCTCATCGTCGACACCTGTGCACCTCCTCCTACTGAAAATTTGTAGTAAAAAAAAATTCCATTCTGTGAGAATATGGTAGAAGAATAAAAACAAATTTCTTACCATAAAATCTGTTAAATGTTCTTTGTAGGGGCAGTATAGAATTGGTGCAGCCTTGAAAAACTCTACCGTCGGATCCAGACTGTTCCTTTTACAGAAATTGAGGAAAATAAATTTGGACAAGTATCCAACAAAAAAGTCTTTTCTACGGTTATAAAGAGGCAGTATGCATTTGACATTCCTCCAGAGCCCTTCAATCTGATTAGTGTGGGCTCCCGTTAGTGGATCCTTGTAGTTAACCGAGTGGTTAACCGTAAGGTGTTGGAATTTCGTTTCGTCATAAGTCTTCCAACAATCACTAAGTCTTCCAACAATCACTAATGATTGTTGAGCCAGGAAGAATCTTGGCTTCAACTAAAGGCTTCAAAGTGGCGGCATCACGATGTTCCACGGGAACAAACAAAAAGTCTCCGGTTTCCATGCAGACACCGCCAAACACCCACTGCCCCTCTGCAGACCCTTGGTATACTTCCTTTTTCCAAATTTAGATTCATCAATCTCTACAGTCTTGTTCGGACCTCCGATAGGTTTTCCTTCCCTCAAACAATAATCAATTACAACCTCCCTACAAAAGGAATTCCAGTCCACGGCAGTATTTTTACTAAGTACCGCCTGTAATTGCAGTACTTGTAGCTCCACGTTCATGCACCACAGGTTGACAAATATCATTATCTGGAGAAAAAAAAACTCAGTACGGACTCAACGATTTAATAAAATCATCTTACCTGCGCCATACTAATTTTAGATTTACCAAGGAATGTGTTGGTGCGGATACTTAGCTCCTTGTTACATACAGTTTTCTTTTGTTTTTTTTTTTTGCAAATTTATTATAGCATCGCCAAATATATCCATCTTCACTTTTTCCATTCGCCACCAACTTCATGAAGCCGCCACACTCCGGGCATTTAAACACCCCTTCTGTAGCATGAATGCCCCATTCCTGCATTTTTTCTACAGCCTTCTTCTTGTCGCTGCAAATGTTAGCGATAGCTAACACATTCAAAGCCATAATTTCCGTCTGTGAAGCAAGGAAAAAAAATCTTGTAGAGTGAAATGGATTGAACACCCACTGTTGAACACAGCTGAAAATAAATAAAAAATACATTAAAATACAATATACACAATAATTAATACTTCCCTATTTCCTGAGTTCCTCTTCCAGTCAGCAAATGCCTCCTATACGTCCATTGCACATCTGAAATAAAAAGAATTAGAGAAATTAATTTAATACAATATAGTTGATCAAATATAACAAGAAACTACAAAAAAAACTACATAGTTTACATGCAGACTGCTACTTAAAGAATATATTAAAGCACTTACCTCAAGAATTAATCCATTTATTATTGGAGAAAAGCTAACACAAAACACTGCACTTTTCGACTTAAAAACCGCGACACCAACTGTCACCGCGACGAAGTAAATAATCACTTTTATGAAGTTGGCTACGCTCTACCTGTTGGCAATAGTTAAAAAACGCGAAATTGCTCAGGTAAGAAAATATTTACAAAAAAAGGTAATTTTAATTCCCATAATGAGTGGGAAAGAGAACGATGTGGAAACGAGACAGAAGAAAATTCGTGAGAGAATTTATGTTCCACACCGGGAATTAACATAGTATGATAGGGAGCGGCCATATTGAAAATTTTAGAAAAATTGAAATATCGCAATAAATCAATTAGGAAAAATTATGGATAATTAAAAATAAATTAATTAACATAATTTGGAAATTTTTGACGTTACGGCATGGACTCATCATGTACAAAAAGTAAATGAAATTTACATTTTTTCATGTGGAACTTGGCCTAAAATGGCGGCTCTGACATTATAAAAAGGAGGTGCTCCCTAACTAAGCTCTCATTAGTTTGACAGCGATCGTTCATGCAACAAGCATAGATCAGTCAGTGTTCTTAAAAAATATTAAATAATTCAAAAATAATTCAAAGCTTTCTAGCATAAATCAACGTGCCAAGCAAGGTACAGTATTTACATGCTACGTAAAGATTGCAGCAGCAATTTTAACTTCTGTGGTGTTACAGGGATTTGGTGGAAATATAGGCTAAGTATTTTTATACATTTCAAAAAATATATTTGGTGGCAGACATTTTAATTTTAGGTTTTTTCACATAGCGTTTAACTCATGCAAGCTAAGCATATTAGACGTTTCATGTGAAAAAACAAAGTAGAATTAATTAATATTAAGAGTGATGCGAATTATATTAATGAAGAACTAATAATAATAGACAGTGAATTTTCGAATAAAAGTGAAATTGGTGAAAATCTGAGGTATAAAATTGAGCACGTGTCACGTTACGACACCTCAAGAATACATACCTACAGATAATTATTTAAATTAATTAAGTACAATCGAAGTGAAAAAATAAAATAGAATTCAGACTAACGTAAAATAAGGAATTTTTGCTCAATAAAGTAACAGTAAACACAAGCTCACATATCTTGTCATTTTAACATACCGCTACACTAACCCACCCAAAATGCAGTAATATAGCTGTAGTGTTCAATTACCGCTACATTACAAAACATTTTGTGGTGGTTCCATCCAGGACTGTGTGCCTGTTTACTGTTGCGATTGACAATAATTCAGTTACGATTAAATTAGTCAAGCAATTCTTACTGTTATTGTTCTGAGACGTGGCAGTTTTTGAAGAAGCTTTCAAAATTAATTAATAACTGTGCTTAGACGTGGCAGTTCTCATTAAAAACTACAAAAAATAATTTATAAACGTGCTTAGACGTGAAACTTCAGGGTGCCCAGACGAGGCAGCTCGAATATTATCGTAATTTCTGTTATAATTACTGAACTTACATGTCAGTAAATCGTGTTACATAGTTAATTGCTGAACTTACATGTCAGTAACTCTTAATAAATAGTTGATTAATTAAATTAATTAAAATTAGTAACGAAAATTTAGTTAAATATTTTTCACGTCAATTTGTCATACACGGTATCAATTTACGTTCTTCGACTAAATTTCCATTTATCCCACACGTGGCATTAAATTGCTTCTTCCAATTATCTTCATCATTTAACCCATACGGTTAATTAACTAATAGTATAATATCAATCAACATGGATTCAGTAGATAAACTAATCCTTACGGAAAGCATATTGCGTGCAAGAATTGAAAAGTTAATCAAAAATGGAAAGAAAACGAACCTTGTTAAACGAACACAAGGCTTTTATGAAACTAAAATTACAGAGTTGAAGAAACTATGGGAAATATATAGCGATACAGATATGGCAATAAATCAGGCTTTATTAGAAAGTTCTGATGAAAAGCAACATGAGTATTTAGCCCAAGATAATCATAGCTCAACAGAGTTAAAATATTCCGAATATATGGGAGAATTAGTAGAAGGATTGCGGAAATTCGTCCCAACTACTGAAGCATCAAGATCGGGACAAGTACCAATTCATTCGACATCTGTTGTTCAACAGGAATCATTCCTTCCGCGCATTCAGTTGCCCAAGTATAACGGCAACTACGATTTATGGCGATCATTTCATGATCTATTCATCTCTCTTGTTCGTGACAATACAAAGCTAACACCAGTTCAAAAGCTGCATCATCTGAAATCTTGTTTAGTGGGTGATGCTGACAAATTGTTGCGGCACACCCCAGTAACAAATGAAGATTACATGCCAGCATGGAACAAGTTAAAGGCTACATATGAGAACAAGAGAATTTTAGTTAATCATCAATTAAAGGTTTTGGTAAACCAAGCCAAACTAAATGCAGAGTCTGCTAAAGGACTCAAGTCAATAATTGATACAACAGACGAATGTATCCAACAATTAAAAAGTTTAGAAGTTGATACGCCATCGTGGGATGTACTTCTAATACATCTGTTAGTACAGAAATTACCTTTCATTACCCTCAAAATGTGGGAAGAAGAGCAGGGAGGCACACAAGAACTCCCAACATTTAAGTCATTTAAGCAGTTTTTAAGTACACGTTTAAGAATTTTAGAATCGTTAGCAGATAGTCTAGTTAAGTCCAAACACCACACCAGACGTGACAAAGTCATATCACGTTACAAATGAATTTAAATGCGCAGCATGCAATGCCAGGCATTACCTCCAAAAGTGTCCGAAGTATCAAGCGATGGACATACCATCCAAATATCAGATATTGAAGGCATCAGGTCGGTGCTCAAATTGCTTAGGAATTCACCACTTAAATAATTGCACTAGCAAATTTAGATGTCTAAAATGCAATAGGAGACATCATAGCACCCTTCATGAAGAACACAATAAGGAAAAACCCAAGTCCTCAGCTGTTCATAATGAGCATAAGTCAGCACATGACAAGGTTAGATTGAGCACAAGTCAAGCTAATCAATCTAGCTCCTCACAGGAAAGCTTTTCCCGGTTACAAGCAGTCAACAATACTGATGGCTTAAACACTAGTCATAACTTCGTGACCCGAGAAAGTCACAATGCTCTACTAGCAACTGCATTAGTAGTAGCACAGACAAAAAGCGGAAAACCTTATATTCTACGATGTCTGATAGATAGTGGCTCGCAATCATCCTTCATCACGGAAGAAGCCTGCAGGAAATTAGGAGCAGTACAAAGCCCAATTGCAGTCTCAATCACAGGCTTAAACACTAGCCATACAGCCATCTCAAGGCACCAAACAATACTCTCTCTTCGGCCTCGAACAACGAGATCTACAGCAGTATTAGAAGAAAACTTTCTAATACTTAAGAACATTACAGATCCTCTGCTTTCTAGAATAGTGTCTAAAAAGGAATGCGCGAAGCTAAAGAAACTGCAACTCGCAGATCCCACCTTCTGGAAACCGGGAAGAATAGATGCATTATTAGGAGCAAGAGTTTATGCTCAAATATTGCGAACCGGTATTCGGCAAGGAACAAATACGACTCCTACAGCAGTCAACACAATATTTGGTTGGATTTTGCTAGGGTCTAGCATAGATGATGCGGAGCACAAAACATCATCATTTACAATCACAACTGATGATGTGGCTCTTCAACTCAAGAAGTTCTGGGAAACAGAAGAATTTCCCACAAACCCCATTCTTAAAAAAGAAGACAAGGAATGTCTACAGAGTTATCAACTCAATCACCATCGTCTGCATAATGGAACTTATCAAGTTAAGTTACCTTTTGTAAACGACGAGAACCCTACTCTGGGGCAATCGAGAATACAAGCAATCAAACGCTTTCAAGGAATTCAACGACAATTAGCCAGAAATCCAGACTTGAAAGTTGAATATGAGAGATGTTTGGACGAATATCTCTTGTTGGGTCATATGGAAGAAATACCTCCGCCCAATATCAATCAGCCCCATTATTATATACCTCATCATGCCGTTGTGAAGGAAAGCACGACAACAAAGGTGAGAGTAGTATTCGATGCCTCAGCTAAGACGTCGAATGGCAAATCCCTTAATGAGTATCTACTAAAGGGCCCAGTTCTGCAACCTAAGCTGTTCGCCACGTTGCTCAACTGGCGCAAATATAAAATCGCTATGAACGCAGACATTGAAAAGATGTATCGCATGATCACCATGCATCCCGATCACCGAACATTTCAGCGAATCATTTGGAGACATCCTAAAACCAAGGAGATTCAGAATTTTCAGCTGAACACGGTGACATTTGGAACTGCGTCAGCGCCATACTTAGCTATTCAGATGCTACAACAGTTAGCAAATGATGAACAGCAAAGATGGCCTTTAGCTTCTACGGTTACAACCACAGATCTTTATGTGGATGATCTCCTGACTGGAGCTGACAATCTTAATGACGCCAAATGCTTATTAAATCAGCTAATAGGTATGATGAAATCTGGAGGATTCAATCTCAGGAAATGGACATGCAACAGTTCAGAGTTGTTAAGCCATCTTCCTGCAGAGCAACGTGAATTCACAGAAACACTAACGATCACAGACCAGGAATCTGTAAAAACAACGAACCATTCTGTCTGACATCGCATCACTGTACGATCCTTTAGGCTGGCTGGTACCAGTGGTAATCACAGCCAAGGTGCTCATGCAAGCACTATGGATCACAGGATGTGCATGGGACAACAAGGTATCGGAGATAATAGAACAACAATGGAATAAGTTTAAACGTAACTTAAAATGCATAGAAAACATACAAATCGCTAGATGGATCAACTATTCATCTGAGGCAAGCATCCAATTACATGGATTTTGTGATGCGTCTACAAAGGCTTTTGCAGCTGCCGTTTATTTACGGGTAGACGATCAGAACGGCTTAATTCATACCAATTTGCTTACTGCAAAGACTAGGGTAGCTCCAATTAAGCCAACAACAATTCCTAGATTAGAGCTTAATGGAGCTCTATTACTTGCACGACTGCTTCAGGCTACACTTGAAGATATGCGCCTATATCATGTGCCAATCTTCGCCTGGACAGACTCAACAATTGTCTTGCAATGGATCAAGGAACATCCAGCCCGATGGAAAATGTACGTAGCAAACCGCGTCGTCGAAATACAAGACGTTGTACGCTTCGAACAGTGGCGTCACATATCCACAGAACACAATCCGGCAGATTTAGCCCCCAGAGGTGTTCCTGCAGCAGATTTAACCAGTAATCATTTATGGTGGCATGGACCATCATGGTTAGCTGAAGAACAGGACATTTCGGAACAAACAAATTTAGAAGCTAAAGAACTTCCTATAGTAAGTTTTTTAGCGAAATTAGAAAACAATCTTCTTTTCCGATATTCGTCGTATACTCGCCTTGTGCGAATTGTAGCAAACATTCAACGTTTCACTCACAATTGTCGGCATCCGCAATCGAAACTCGTTCAAGCTTTCACAACAAACTGCATTCGCAGAAGAGTATAAGAATATGTTGGGCAAGAAACCATTGTCACAACATAGCAAATTAATCAAGCTCAATCCATTTCTGGACAACAACGGTCTAATACGATTAGGTGGTAGACTTCTGAATGCAACATTGCCATATAATAGGAAGCACCCAATCATCTTACCACGTGATCATCACGTTACACTAATACTAATTGATAAACTACATAGAGATACTCTGCATGGCGGTCCATCACTAGTTCTCAGCACTAGTCGAGATAGATTTTGGATCTTGGATGCACGACGCCGAATTACCAATCGAATACATAAGTGCATTATCTGTTTTAAACATCGCACTACAACAAGAACCCAATTAATGGTGTTATGTACGTAAATTTAATACCCTGGAAAAGTATAAAAAGGGAATAATTTTACATGCATACATACATGTTGGAACATGATTAGCTTACCTTCAAAAACATTTGAAGAAAGCGAATCAGTTCCTAAAATTCCTAAAAACCCTAAAATTTATAAAACATTAAAAATTCCAAAAATCACTAAAATTCACATAAGCTAACCATGCCTAAAACATGGTTAGCTTATCTATTCAATCAGTGAAGAAAATTGCATCAGCAATTTTCTTCACATTCCATGAATTAAAATAAAATTATTCCCATGGCAAATTTTCCCTTCAGCAAAATTTGCCAGTAGAAATATTTACTTTTAAAAAACAAAGCAAAAGACAAATCGTACCTTCAGTACGATTTGTCGTGAAAATTACAATATGTATGTACGAATGTACATACATATCACAAAAAAGCTTTCGCGATAAGAAGAGCGCGCCGCGAAAATACATTGTATGTATACGCACGCGGCAATTTTAATCGTCGTGACGGTGGCTGATGTTTATAAAAGCATCAAATGTCAAGCCACCGTCCAACGAAAAATATTCTGGACTTGTTTAATCAAGTCCAGAATAAATGAAAATTTTCTCAGGGTGAAAATGCAACTATGCATTTTCTACCCTGAACGAAGGCTCTTGATCGCGACAAAAGTGATCAAGAGCCGAGTTGATTTTTAACTTGATTGCGGATCAGTCTCGGTCTTGAAAAATACTAATAAAAGGTAGTCTCGGTCTTGGAAAATACTAATAAAAGGTAGTCTCGGTCTTGGAAAATATTAATAAAAGTTTTAGTTGAAATTTGTTAAATAGTACGAAAGTGAAAATCGAAAGATAAAATAGAATTAAATACAAGAGAAAAGAAACGAAATTCGTAATTACCATAAAATTAAAAGATATCTAAAGTTCAGTGTAAAAATATCAAACACACGAAATTCGAGCAAAACCAATAGAAAGGAAGACAAGTGTGAAATTTGAAGATAAATAAAATGTTATTGTGAGATCAAGAGTGTGTTTTACTGAGTGTGTGGTTTGCTGGGGCTAGGACCCAACACGGATACCTATTCAAGTAAAGCCAAGGTAGGAACACATTTAACAATTGGCGCAGCCGGTAGGATAGAGGAAGCCTACTTTGAAAAACAAAAAAAAAGTATAAGCGCTTGAAAAGCCTCTATCCACCAACGAACAAAAGGGAGTTAAGGACGAGATCGAATACTGGGCAAGACACCCTACCCTCCGCCTGAAGTTGAGTCTGGCTTCAGGAGTATTTCGATCTTGTCGGCTCCCAACGCTCGGGGTCGGACAGCTTTAACTGCCTCTGTTTGTAAAACACGCAGCCACCCCCTCATCAAAGCACCCAAGTGCCAACGTGGGACAATAGCGGGCTTCATCCCTGCCCAGACAAAGAAGTTAAAGACGTCCTTAATCAGAAGGGAAACTTACATCCGACATACAAGGAAGATCAGATACACTCCAATCTGCGATCCGGAGCTGAGAGGGACTTCGAAGTAGGCAAGGCGCCCCCCTTTCAGCTTTTATCCAGGGGAATTTAAGTAGGCCACGGGCCCCCCCGCAGCAAAAGAACTTCAACCGAAAAAACCAACGATCCTGAATTGAGAGGGACCTCGAAGAAGGCAATAAGCCCCCCTCTCAATTTGAGCCAAGGAAATTAAGACGGCAGAAGCCCCCCTAGCTGCAAATTTTACACACGGTGGTCCATGAGCGAGGAAAGCTCCCATCAACTCCGCAACAATCTTCCTCGCCGGGCGACGCACAGGAAGTTCCGTCCCGGAACGAAGGAGGCAACGAGGGAGCAACATCCGCAACAGAGGGTGGAGAACAAACGCCCCCAACAAATTCAACAACAAGAGGAGTCACGTTAAGGAGTGGGACAACCCTGACAGGTCCCAACAAAGTAAGAAACACTTTAAATTTAGAAATGTATTTAAAAAATTTGGAAGAGAAAGTGCGAAACTCCTCCGAACTCTCTGTGAATCAGTGCGACTCAGTAGAAAAGCAGATCGAAAAGTCGAGAAAAGAAAGATTGGAAACAATCGAAAGATTTAAAATTAACACAGAGAAGTTCAAAAAGAGCTTAAAGGAGTTTGGAGGATTTTCGCACTCTCTCGGGATAGATATCAATAAAAATAATAGGGTAGATTTAAGTGAAAGTGCCATCGACAGTGTCAGTGATTCCACCGCGAGTGAATTGCTTTTAAATTGGCTGGGCGACTCCCTTCTGGAGACCAGCTTAGAAGAAACTAGCTCCCCAAAAGCGCCAAAGTTTAAAATCCCCAATATAAACATGGCAGATTACGCTAAAATCGCCAAGTTAACTGCCCAGCTCGTTCCCCTATTTTCGGGAGAACAGCACCCAAAATTGAGTCTTGCGCTCCAAGCATTCCTAGGATGCTGCAGGCAGGTAATACAGTGCATTTCGGTGGATGAACTAACAGCATTTTTACAAATCTTTCCCACCAGACTTCGAGGCGAAGCTTACGAGCTTTTTGCCTCAAATATGCCCACTACTTTCAAAGAAGTAGAAGAACGGCTAAATCGCACATACCTGCCTAGAGAAACTTACCAGGAACTGGTAAATAAATTGATTACCACAAGGCAGTATCCTTTAGAGAATCTCACAGCCTTCACGGCACGAGTAAAACAAATGCTGGCACTCTGCAATGAAGCAGCAGAATCCAAATACGGAGCCACAGCAGCACCAGCTGTTAAAACGCAGCTCGAGGACTTTGCCAAAAACGCACTGAAAACAGGCGTACATAATCCATATATGTGCCAATACCTTCTGACCATGATAGACGGCACGGTGGATGACCTCGTACAAAGAGCACTTGACATAGAACGTCTCCAGCAAAGTGCTCTATTCCTGCAACCTTCAGGACAATTTCAACAAAATGTGATGCAAAATACAATACCCCATTCAATAAGTGCAATAACACCCAATAACGCTCAATTTAGTGGAATTAACTCAGCAGCAAACCACAGCGTATTTAATCCAGGCATAATGCCATTCGCTCAAGTTCCTCAGACCCTGCCAAGCACAACTAGTCACATTCAGCAGCCGCAGTTCACACAGGCAAACACACCACCATACATCAAACAGGAGCCCAGATCTCCTAATAAAAATTATAATGTACAAAATAAAAATAATTATTTAAATAAAATCAGTTGTAGTTTTTGTAATTTAAGAGGCCATACATACGCCGATTGTTTGAAACGTAAAGATACGCCGTACTGTGTGAACTGCAAAATGTATAATCATGACGTGCGTGACTGTAGAAGCAACAACAATAGTTTTCAAAGACCCCAAAACAGAGAAGCACCAAACCAACGCCCTAGAGAGCCCCAAAACCCCAATAACAACTCAAGAGTATATAATGTGCGAAAAAAGTGCGAATTTTGTGGTCGTTCTGGACATGCAGTAAATAACTGTCAACAAAAACGTAAATGGGAAGACCCGGGGTCAGGGAAACGACGTATAGTCGACCCAAAACTCCCCAGCTCGTCTATAAATCTCCCATCTAATAAAATAGGGTCACCTGAGCAGCCCGATTCCAGTGTCGCTACAGTAAAACTTCCTTTAGACATAGGCCTGAACGGCCAAACTAAACTAGTAGTAGACACAGGCGCTGAGGTTAGTATAATAAAGAAAAGGTCATTAAAAGATCCCAAAGAAATTAACCACAATGAGGCATGTACACTTCTGACCCCATTTGGTACCGGAAAGACGCTGGGAAATTGCCAGGGAAACTTCGTTTTCAAAAACAAAATTCCCTGCAAGTTTCAAGTCGTAAAGAACTTGCCTGGTCTTTCCGATGATGGACTTCTAGGAAATGATTTCCTAACCACCAACTGTAACGTTGAGGGTCCAAACAAAGCACACAGGTTTCCTCGCACGGAAACTAACCCAGATGAATTTACCTTGCCATTAGAGTTCGAAACGGACAAGCTACATTCAAACAAAGCAGCCGAAGTAAGTACACCAGCAAAAGAGGTAGAGCCTAAACAGGTTGAACTATCCACTTGCAGTGTCTTCAAGGCTCCTCCAACAGGAGAAGCTGGCAGCCAAGCTCCAAAAGAGCTCAAGGAGTGTGATATAAGCTGTCTGGACAAACAAGAGACTGACGAAATCAGGCAGCAATTGATTACCTTGAAGGAACCAATAAACATACCTGCGCGGTCTCAAATTGTTGCCCCAGACCCGTTACAAACGCAAGAAGAAATGCTCTGTTTATCACAAGAGATAAGCGATGGAGTCTTCTTGGCAAACAGTTTGCTGTCATCTGGAGAAGAATTAGTGCTGGTTAGTATTCTCAACGCTAACAGTCATCAAGTAGTCATACATAGCTTAAAGTTACAGCTATATCCCATAAAGGACTACACCATAGTTCCATTAACGCACACAAAAGATCACAAAAGAACACACATTCCACTACCAAATATGGAGGCAATATCAAACAACACAAGAGACGGAACCGAGTGTCTAAAGCCTGCCAAAAAGGTGCATATAGCTCTTCTGTCCAAAATCCCGAGGCATAAATCACTGTTAAACAAACAACGGCCATACAAGAACGGCAGCGAGTCGCTAAAGCCTATATTAAAGGTGCATATTACTCCACCGTCACACAGCACACAGAATGCTACATGGTCAAAAAGCAATAGCATTGACGCGCATGAGTATATCACACAACCTAAGGCAAAGAATACACAGGTGTACCAAACTCAGCCGTCAACAAAGCAGGAAGCAAATACCCTGCAACAAGCTAAATATAACGAAATAAGGCCTCAAAAGGAATTACAAAAGCCACATCCACTTACAGGTAAAAAATTTAAAAGGAGGAATAAGTTAACCGAAGGTTCAGCTGAAAAAACAGCAACCCTACAACATGTACGCTTTTTATATCCGGATTATGAGACTCCGGACGACCCAAAGCAATACACAAATGCTATAACCCATAATATTCCATTGGTGCAGGATCAAGCACCAATCAATCAAAAAATGTACCGCTTACCTGAAACACAGCGGAAGATAATTACCGAGCAGTTAAAAGAAATGCTAGACAGCGGCATAGTCCAGTCTAGTAAAAGCCCTTGGAATTCACCTCTACTAGTTGTCCCCAAGAAAGCGGGACCTGACGGTGAAAAAAGGTGGCGCGTTGTTGTCGATTTTCGTAAATTAAACGAAAAGACAATCGGAGATGCATTCCCGCTACCCCGAATCGAGGATATTCTCGACCAACTAGGTCACGCAAGGTATTTCACCACACTCGATTTGGCCAACGGCTATCACCAAGTTCTTGTCGACAAAAAAGATCGACATAAAACTGCTTTCAGCACAAGTTATGGGCACTACGAGTTCAACCGTATGCCATTCGGGCTCAAAGGAGCCCCCGCCACATTTCAACGCCTAATGAATTTCGTCTTAACAGGCCTACAAGGCCTCGAATGTTTTGTCTACCTAGATGACATTGTCATCTATGGAAAAAATTTAAACGACCACAACGAAAAGTTGAGAAAAGTCTTCGACAAGTTGAGAGAGAACAACTTAAAACTGCAGCCAGAAAAGTGCCAGTTTCTAAGAAGAGAAGTTGTTTACCTAGGACATAAATGTTCTAGCGAAGGAGCCCTACCAGACCCAAGTAAGACGGCCTGCATCCAAACATTTCCTGTTCCAAGAACAGTAAGGCAAGTTCAGTCATTTTAGGACTTGCCAATTACTACAGGAAATTCATTCCAGACTTCTCCAAAATTGTACGTCCAATTACGAATTTACTCCGAAAGGATGTAAAATTCACTTGGACAGAGAAATGCCAAAAAGCATTTCAAAGCATAAAAAATGCTTTAATTTCTCCACCACTGTTAATTTACCCCGATTTTTCGAAATCTTTTAATCTTACTACAGACGCAAGTAACGAGGCTCTAGGGGCTGTTTTTTCTCAAGGAGAAGTCGGAAAGGACCAGCCCATTGCCTATGCAAGCCGCACGTTAAACAATTCCGAAAGAAATTACTCTACTATAGAGAAAGAGTTGTTGGCTATTGTCTGGGCTACCAAGAATTTCAGGTGCTATCTTCAAGGCCGGAAATTCACGCTCTATACTGACCATAAACCTCTCAAAGGTGTCTTCAATGTGAAAGACCCTACTTCCCGTTTGGTGAGATTTCACCACAAATTATCTGAATTCGATTACAACATCGAATACAAACCAGGGAAGTACAACACTAATGCAGATGCACTAAGTCGCATCCCTCAAGCATTAAAGGAAGACAGTTTAGGCAATACCTTAACGGTAAAAGCCCTAGTCCACCACACGATGGACTCAGATGTGGAGGAAGACGATTCCACAAATAATAAAAGGAAAAAGAAATCCGCTCATTGTTTCGTCGTGACTCGAGCTCAGAAGCAAAAGGTGCAAGAGACAGTAAATAGCTCCAGTGTGGAGACAGAAGAGCACACGAAAGCGGACCAAAACGAAATTCAACACACGGAGGCGGAAAAACTAAACCCAGCATCGCTTGAGCAAAAAGTAAGTACTGGCAAGACACCCGAAATTATTACGAGCCCCACGGAGATCCAAACAATCTTAAAAGATTATCACGATTCTCCATTTGGTGGCCATCAAGGTGTCACAAAAACTTACAAACGAATAAGACGCAAGTATTGGTGGAGACACATGCTTGGCGATATCAAGAAATACATAAAAAAATGCCCAAAGTGCCAGACGATGAAAGCGTCTCCACAATATAAAATGCCAATGGTTATCACGGACATCGCAGAACAACCGTTCGACAAAGTTTACCTCGATATTGTAGGTCCATTAGAAGAGACCACATCAGGAAATCGTTACGCGCTATCGCATACCCAAAAGAATACTCACCGATCAGGGAACAAATTTCCTGAGTGAATTATTCAAAAGAGTATGTAAGCTTCTAAAGGTAAAGAAGTTACAGACTTAAGCATATCACCCACAGTCTAATGGAGCACTAGAACGTGCGCATAGACCCCTGATTGAATACCTGCGAACAATCGTAGACGAAAATCCCAAAACATGGGACCAATTCCTACGAACCGCTGCATTCGTGTATAATAATAGTGTACACGAGGGTACTAAACTTACCCCAATGGACTGCCTTTACGGCTTCACAGCGGATGTCCCATCAAATTTAAAACGGGAACCAGAACCAGTTTACAATCACGAGAGCTATTATCATATACTAAAGTATAAGCTCCAAAAATCGTACACCACGGCAAGAAAGAATTTATTAGCCAGTAAACAACGCTCAAAGGGGTACTATGATAAGACAGTACGACCCTTAACTTTTCACATAGGGGATAAGGTCCTCATTAAAAACGAAAGCAGGAAACAAAAGCTTTCCCAAATCTGGGTAGGACCTTATCAGGTAACAGCTATACCAAGTGGAGTAAACACCACAATAAAAATTGGTAAGCGTACTGTAACGGTACATAACAACCGTCTAAAACCATATTTCGAATGAAATAAACATGTTGCCACAGAACCAGGTTGACTCAAATTCCTACTCTGATTGTTTCAAATTAATCCCATTTTAACGGCTCTCAGGAACACTTGCGGTGGAGCCACTCCACTGCCTGGTCTAATAACGGCACGAAACAAGTAAAGTCATACTTAAAGGATTGTTTTCTTCCTCCGAATTGCCCACATAAATGGCGCTAAAATTCATCGTATTTGCCCTCCTCATCCAATACACAACAGGAGAAATCGCTGACAAACCCTATATACCCAACTAAAGGGCTCGGGTATATTTTTCGAGAACCTGGGGAGCCTCATGGTATATCATGACACCTGGAATGTCCTCACCGAAATAGATTTGGATGAATTAGATGCCCAGATAAAGCTAGCAGAATATGCGGAGCACTTAGTGCATAAACTCTGCATAAATGTAACCAACCCAGAAGACCTGTGTAACGTGCAGCAACTACACATACACGCTATAATAGACAGCGTACGAAAGCGCACGGAAACTATAAAGGAACTAGCACCAGCAAAACGCAAGGCCAGATCGCTATTTGATGGAATAGGCAATGCCATGCACTATTTGTTTGGCACTATGGACAGCAATAACGAAAAAGAAATTTACAGCAGGTTAGAAGAACTTGAATCGAATACACAAGCCCTAGCCGAGCTAGAGAAACAACAAATCAGTGTTGTTAAAACAACCTTGGAAAAGATTCAAAAACCGCTGGCCATGTTAATAGACAGACAACAAAAAATAGCACACCAGATAAACGATCTCCACCATGTGGCCGATGATTTAACTAAAAGGCAGCTAAGACAAGAGATTATATCAAGCTTATTGCTCCAAATCATCGAAGTTGAATATCGACAACAAGCCCTTCTGGATATAATAATGGCTAGTAGGACCAATCATATTCATCCCCTCCTAATGTCTCCCAAAAATCTACTGGAGATATATCGCAAAACAACTTCGTATTGTCCTAACGATCAGAATTGTTTAGCCATCCTCTACCAAACAGCAGGAGCCCAATCACTCCTTATGCAAAATAATCATATATCGCAAAACAACTTCGTATTGTCCTAACGATCAGAATTGTTTAGCCATCCTCTACCAAACAGCAGGAGCCCAATCACTCCTTATGCAAAATAATCATATATCGCAAAACAACTTCGTATTGTCCTAACGATCAGAATTGTTTAGCCATCCTCTACCAAACAGCAGGAGCCCAATCACTCCTTATGCAAAATAAATTGGTTGTAAAAATCACTCTCCCAATTTTTAATCTGCCAAAAATGAGGCTACAACAGATTCAATGCTATCCTGTACCCAAGTCAGCAAATTATTCATTAATTCCAGACCCTGGTTATTCATACATAGCCAATAGCGCAAAAACTCAGGAATTTCTTCTATTAAAAGGCGAGGACATGAAAAACTTTAAGAAAATAACAAGTAATTTGGAAGAAAACACGTATGTAGGCCGACTAAATACTCCCATAATAAAGGCAACGACATCCAACGAATGTGCCATTAAATTACTATATAATCCTTTAAATGAAGTGCCCAAATGCAGGACCAGAGTACAAGCTCCCCAAAAAGACATGCTGATCAAACTAAGCAAGCCCAATACGTGGCTATTTGCATTTAGTACCTCCCCGGTGTTACATATCACATGTCCAGATCACTTTGTAATCTCGAAACTAGAAGGACAAGGGATATTAGAGATAACGCAACCATGTCAAGTGCAAATAAGTGACAAGGTGCTCAAATACGAAGGTCAAAGTAAACGCCCGCTGAAGATAATTCAACCCAAACAATTTCCCCAATTTAATCATTCCTTATTTAGTTTGAGTCTGGCTGACATTGTACCAGAATCTGAAAACCAAACGCAAGTTTCAATAGAGATTTTAACGGGAGACGATATCCACAAATCAGTCTACCAGGGTACACACTCCTTAGAGGAAATCCAAAACAAAATCATTAAATACCAGGAAAAGGTATCAAACCGACAATCCCATATCCTGTCCACAACCTCTTTATCATTTACGAGCCTATTAGTTCTGGCCATAATGATTGTTGTGGCAGTGAAATATGTACACCCTGTTGTCACAAGAATGAAACAGCGGTCAAAACACCCAAAAGGTAACCCCGAATTTTTATCAGAGGGAACTCCTATGGAAGAGCGAACTAACGCTCCCCAAGCTACTCTAGAGCGAGCTAATGCTCCCCAACCCAGTTTAAGGCGAGCCAGAAGCCTCCCGAAAACAAAATCAGTTCAAATCGTTTAAAAAATGGAACACGGACACTGTCAATATGGACAATCAACTTAATTAAGGATATTAAAGGTAGACCTGGTAAAAGACGAAACGTACATAGATGCGATAATGTACCATAACAAAAAGTAAAAGGTATAAAACAACATGTATTACAGGCAGCAAGGCCTAAATAAATATATTGTAAACATATATATAAAAATAAAACAAAATTTTAAATGAACCCAAAATAGAGTAGAAATAAAATTAAAATTGAAGGTGGACGTAAATGAACAAAATAGAAATAACCATAGATAGAATAGTTAAAAAAATTAATTAAAACCTAATTATAAATAGGAAGTTTTTAAGCTAATAGCTTTAAACGGAAATGATTTAGAGTTAGTTAAACATAAATCAACAAATAAATAAATATGAAAATAAATAGAAATAAAAAAAAAATAAATTTACACAAAGTTATATTAAAACTAAATAATAAATAAATAACAAACTAAATTGTAGTAAAAATAAAAACAAAGATGAAGCAAACCAAAATAAAAATGGTTAAATAAACAAAAGAATGTTAAGAGAAATAGTATACAAATAAAATTAATTTTGAAGGTATACATAGAAAAATGTTAACCTAAAAAGTAAAATATACTAAATAAATTCGGAAATAATAAAACTCAAATCAAAAGTAATTAGCATATAACAAAAAAAAGAGAATAAAATAATACAAATTAGTACAACGACAACTTCCCCTGAGAATTATTCCTCTTCAAAGAATAATTCTCTTTTTCTCAGGGGGAAGGATTGTTATGTACGTAAATTTAATACCCTGGAAAAGTATAAAAAGGGAATAATTTTACATGCATACATACATGTTGGAACATGATTAGCTTACCTTCAAAAACATTTGAAGAAAGCGAATCAGTTCCTAAAATTCCTAAAAACCCTAAAATTTATAAAACATTAAAAATTCCAAAAATCACTAAAATTCACATAAGCTAACCATGCCTAAAACATGGTTAGCTTATCTATTCAATCACTGAAGAAAATTGCATCAGCAATTTTCTTCACATTCCATGAATTAAAATAAAATTATTCCCATGGCAAATTTTCCCTTCAGCAAAATTTGCCAGTAGAAATATTTACTTTTAAAAAACAAAGCAAAAGACAAATCGTACCTTTAGTACGATTTGTCGTGAAAATTACAATATGTATGTACGAATGTACATACATATAACAAAAAAGCTTTCGCGATAAGAAGAGCGCGCCGCGAATATACATTGTATGTATACGCGCGCGGCAATTTTAATCGTCGTGACGATGGCTGATGTTTATAAAAGCATCAAATGTCAAGCCACCGTCCAACGAAAAATATTCTGGACTTGTTTAATCAAGTCCAGAATAAATGAAAATTTTCTCAGGGTGAAAATGCAACTATGCATTTTCTACCCTGAACGAAGGCTCTTGATCGCGACAAAAGTGATCAAGAGCCGAGGTGATTTTTAACTTGATTGCGGATCAGTCTCGGTCTTGAAAAATACTAATAAAAGGTAGTCTCGGTCTTGGAAAATACTAATAAAAGGTAGTCTCGGTCTTGGAAAATATTAATAAAAGTTTTAGTTGAAATTTGTTAAATAGTACGAAAGTGAAAATCGAAAGATAAAATAGAGTTAAATACAAGAGAAAAGAAACGAAATTCGTAATTACCATAAAATTAAAAGATATCTAAAGTTCAGTGTAAAAATATCAAACACACGAAATTCGAGCAAAACCAATAGATAGGAAGACAAGTGTGAAATTTGAAGATAAATAAAATGTTATTGTGAGATCAAGAGTGTGTTTTACTGAGTGTGTCTCGAGTGAATATAACGAGACCGTTCCTGAACGTAGGAATTGACTATGCAGGACCTGTAATAATAAAAGCATCAAACCTACGACATGCAAAATTGCAGAAAGCATACTTTTGCATCTTCATTTGTATGGCCACAAAGGCGGTACATCTGGAGTTGGCATGTCTAAATTCTAGACCGCTTTGCTACGTGAGAAATGATCCGGAGGATTTACTTATCCTCACACCTGGACATTTTTTAATAGGCCAAGCACTTAATGCCATACCACAGCCAGACTATACACATGAAGCAATAGTACCTGCCAAATGGTGGAAGTACACACAACTATTATATAAACAATTTTGGGATAAATGGTCAAGGGATTACTTGAACCCAAATGGTATACAAGACAACTAAATATTCAAGTATGGGACGTGGTACTTGTAAAACACGATCAGATGCCACCCACAAGTTGGTTAATGGGCATAATCGAACAAGTGTATCCAGGGACGGATGATCTGGTTCGGGTAGTCAAGGTCACAACGCGAAACGGTAGTTTTCTACGACCAATTGCAAAAATTAGTCCGCTACCATTAGCAATAGATTAACTACCTGTTCTTAGTGTCGTCATGTGTCTGTCCGTCTGTGTACTACTGTTGGATGCGGGTTGTGTTTTATTCACGTTACGCCATACTAACTGGTTGCCATTTCAGATGTCGTCTACTTACGGGCAAGATGATACCTTACACATTTTAGAAGACATTCAATTCAGCCCACCAGGAAGCCCAGAGTGGAGGATGCTGCGAGATCCAGGATGTGATGTTTTTGGTATGCTCAGACCGGAATTGGCCCATGAACTGGTTTGAGGAGTCAGAAGAGATGTTTCAGGAGTTAGAGGAGAGCCATCTACAAGCGCAGCAACCAAGGAAGCAACCACGGCTACAAACCTACCGTTTGTAGGCCAGACTCCCTACACGGATCCACATCCAGATCAAACAGTGGTGGTTAATGGCAGTCGCATATCGAAACTGACAAGTCTTCTGTTTACAACCAACATATCGGAATTCGAAATGAGAGCGAATAACAGTTTTCAAAGATTCCGAACTGGAGAACGCGTGGATATTTTCTTGCCACAATACGTATTGCAGCGTATCAACGTGAGAGCAATACAGCAGCGAAGGAATCGGGAAAAATTCATCAATTTACCCGACAAGTATGAAGTTAAACTAAAAGTTAACAAGGACGGAACGTTGATATTCCATCATTACCACAAGAGAGGTATACGCAAAATAAAGGAAGCTTTGGTTGAACAAACTGTTCAACGGGGGGGAGTATGTTGAACACAGCTGAAAATAAATAAAAAATACATTAAAATACAATATACACAATAATTAATACTTCCCTATTTCCTGAGTTCCTCTTCCAGTCAGCAAATGCCTCCTATACGTCCATTGCACATCTGAAATAAAAAGAATTAGAGAAATTAATTTAATGCAATATAGTTGATCAAATATAACAAGAAACTACAAAAAAACTACATAGTTTACATGCAGACTGCCAAGAAACAAATTTCTTGGCAGTACAACATCAACACTACATGAAAACATAAACATTGCTACTTTTCAGAGAAATTCATGTTACTGGCATAATAAACTATTGCGAAACATGCAATTATGTTTAAATATGCGAATAACATAAACTCGCAGAAGCTAAACATACTAGTATTAATGAAAATCAACAATTGTAGCCATTGTTGACACTTCATTAATCACTTTTGCAACATAAAAATTTCGCATAATTTGTATATTTCATATATCATTGAACATATTACAGTCTAACAACCGGAAGATAATCAACCCGAACAAAATGAGAACAAATTTCCCATATCCCCGGTCTAGCTCGAAAACAACCTCGCGCAATGGATGTCTAAGTTTTGTAGCAGCTTTGATGAGGACGTACAAGAGCTATTAGCAGAAGTCACTACCGTAGTCGTTCAGGAAATAGAAACAACCTCCAACAGTATATCTACTACCACATAAGATCCCGAACAAAACGAAGTTACACTGGCAGATCTAGGTTTACAAGGCACCTGGGATGATATATTCAAAACCAATACAAGAATCCGATGTAAATTCAAGGATCATCGATACACCATAAAACGAAAAGATAACACCGCTATAATTATAAGCAAAACAAAAATTGTGTGAAAAATATATACAATAAAATAAAAATGTAAAATATTAAGTTTATAAAAACCCGATTTTTTAGTTTAGGCCACACAAAAATGTATCCGAAGAAAGGGGGGGATATAACGAACCATTTCCAAGTCACTTCCTTTCTTGACCAAAGTAGCATAAATGTAAAATTTTAGACCTCACTGTAGTTGAAATTAATCAGTCATAATTTTATATCCGACTGTAATCTTATTCCCATCACTACTCGAATAGAATGTAGAAATTATCCAAATGGTCTAGCAACTGCCATCAGGAAAAGAGAGCTCTGTTGGTGGCTGGCTGCCGACAAGATAGGAGCTCCGGTGATGTATTTCTGGGGACTTCCTTCTTGTTGGAAACCGTCTCATTAGCTGTAATCCGCTGCAGTCCTTTAACCTTGTTCTCTCCTCCGTACAGCTTCGTGATGTATTTCTGTAGGTGTCTTCCGTTTCGTACACTCTGGTGATGTATTTCTGTGAGTGTTTCCTTTCCGCAAACTCTCGTGATGTATTCCTGTAGGTGTATTCCGTTCCGTACACACTCGTAATGTACTTCTGTGAGTGTTTCCTTTCCTGTCACTCTCGTGATGTATTTCTGTGAGTGTTTACTATTCCCTCCTCCGTACACCTTCGTTATGTATTTCTGTAGAAGGTGTATTCCGTACGTACACTCTCGTGATGTATTTCTATAGGTGTATTCCGTTCCGCACACTCTCGTGATGTATTTCTGTGTGTGTTTCCTTTCCGGTCACGCTTGTGATGTATTTCTGTTCCCTCCTCCGTACACCTTCGTGATGTATTTCTGTAGGTGTATTCCGTTCCGTACACTCTCGTAATGTATTTCTGTGAGTGTTTCCTTTCCTGTCACTCTCGTGATGTATTTCTGTGAGTGTTTACTATTCCCTTCGCGGTACACCTTCGTTATGTATTTCTGTAGAAGGTGTATTCCATTCCGTTACTCTCGTGATGTATTTCTATATGTGTATTCCGTTCCGCACACTCTCGTGATGTATTTCTGTGACTGTTTCCTTTCCGTACACTCTAGTGATGTATTTCTGTGAGTGCTTACTGTTCCCTCCTCTGTCCACCTTCGTGAAGTATTTCTGTAGGTGTATTCCGTTCCGTACACTCTCGTGACGTATTTCTGTGAGTGTTTCCTTTCCTGTCACTTTCGTGAAGTATTTTTGTGAGTGACTTGTTTCCTTTCCGCACACTCTCGTGATGTATTTCTGTGGGTGTTTCTTTCCCGTAAGGTAGAACCGTAGAAAGTAATATAGTACTGGTCAGGAAATGGTGTTGTCTTGCATGAATTAATTATGACCATTGTAATAAAATAAAGGACAGATACAGAGAAATTTGTGAACAAGTATACTGTTCCTATAAATGTATATATATTTATGAATATGATTAGAGTAAGTAGCATAGAGTTAAATTTTATATTAGGGTAAATGTTAAGCAAGAATATATTTTGATTATTTTTTTATGTAAATGAGCCTTGTTATTTATTGACCCTGGCGTAACTCACGAGCATCCAAAACCCCTAACAAGGGCTCGCAAGGAAATTCCGTTACACCTTATCCGAGAGAACATAACACTTAGTACAGGTCACTGGGCACCGTCCACGCTACAATCATTACACTGACTAAATCTGCGGTCCGATTGCAATGCGGTAAGGCTGCAGTACCTGTCCTCTGCGTTTAGCTCTCTCGTTCTTACCTATATTTATTTATCAGCTCTCCCATCCTGCAATAACAGTCGTCCTCGCTCGTTCTTCTCTGCCACTGAATTTTCCTCAGAGTCCGAGTTCCCACCAGGTCTGATCCAAGGTTTAATATGCTCCACCGATTCAACATTTTCAACCGGTTTGTGTTGACTTTTAAATGAACTTGGAAGCTCAGCGACTTCATAACGATCCCTGCTCAAAATTTTCTTAATTTTGAAGAGGTCCTTATGCTTCGGTAGTAACCTTCGGCTCTGTCTATCTCCAAAAATATGTACTACTGCTAACTTTCCAGTATGGTAAGCCTTACAATGTTTTGGTTTCTTCTCAAAACGCTCTTTTTGCTTCTCTTGGTCTTTTTGAATTACATCTACCACTTCCTGTCGAGCCTTTATTAAAATTTGGATCCTTTTTATTTGAACAACTGTTCTTATCTTTGCATCTGTAATAGCTCGTGGTCGGCAGCAATAAAGCAGCTCCAAGAAGTACGTTTAGTTACACCGTGTACTCTGTTATTGAGGGTAAATTGATTTTTATCGATTTCGCGATTCCAATGTCGATCTTTATTCGCTGTAGTTGCCAGTGAAGATAAAATTGTCGAGTTAAAGTGCTCAACTTGTCCATTCGCTCTGGGTGTAGCAACAGCTGTTTGAACATGTTGGATTCCCCTATCAGTACAGTACTTTTCGAATGCTTTGGATGTAAAGCAGCTTCCTTTGTCAGAAATGGCGAGATTTAGTACACCAAACTGCCTGATTATTTCATCTAACATTTCTAATACTGGTGTTGTACTCGTATCTTTCACAGAATTCAAGAATATGTATTGGGTTAGACTTTCCACACAAACTATTAAATATCGTTTTCCCTTATCAAGATGTATGGTACGAAATGGTATCGGATGAAGCTATCCTTCCGCTTTTCCCTTGGGTCCCTTATGGTATATATGTCCAACGAATACAATTAGCAATATATCTTTGAACACAGTCTCTCATTTGCGGGAACCAGTAGTTCTCACATATTTTTTTCAGTGTCTTTTCCACGGCAAAGTGTTCAAATTCGTCGTGATTGGCACGCCCAATCTCATGCCTCATCATTCTCGGTATGAATAATATGCCGATAATATTCCTTATGTATGCTTCTGTCTTATTCTTTTTCGGCCTTCCTGAGTAATATTTCGTGAATTTTTTAAAATAAATTCTTCCGTTAGTTGACTAAATAGAATCCAATCTGCCATTCCGCTCCTAAGCACTGTATCTTCATTTATCGGTAAGGTATTTTCTAAAGCGCTTCTAATCAATGCATCAATGTGCACCATTTTAGTACCCGGCTCATATTACACAATGTAATCAAACTCTTGAATTACTAACCACCATCTAGCTGTATGCGGAACTAAGTCTCGTTGATTGGCAGCAGCTTTAGTAGCGTTATAGTGCAGTCCATTAACATTTTAAATGGGACATCGACTATATAAATGCGCTTTTTTTTAATGATTCTACCACAGCAAGCATTTCCAATTCATACATGTGGTAGATTTCCTCATATCTCATTGTTTGACGGCTATAGTCACTGATATACAGGGTGTCCCATACGTACCGCATTTCCTTTATACTGGATTCCTCACTCAATTTCGAGAAAATAGTTATATTGGAGGAGAGTCGGAAAATGCATGCTGAGGGCGGTAGGGGGGGTTTGTGATTTTTGTTCTTTCTATCCTAATACCATGTAACTTTCGCGTAACTTTCTTGTTATACACCCAATGAAGGTGACTTGCATCTCAGGTGATAGTAAACCCTCTACGGTTTCCAACAAATGCCCAACCACCTCTCTATTCCTTTTCCGTCGCAATTTGTTTTTCAATTTCAACGATTTTCCCGCTAAAAGGCAAGATAATTTCTTGCACGTTTTCGAGACCTCCGAATGTTACCTTTCATTTGATCCTGCATATATACCTACCTAAATGCACCGTTTTTGAGATATTCCCGTTTTATGATGCATAATTTCATTAATTTTGCTAATAACAATAGAAATCGCGTCTAATTTATGCAATTCCACGTAAATTCGCAAAATATTCATGAATTTATGAATCATAGAATCGGGAATATCTCATAAATGGTTGCATTTAGGTACGTACATGTGCATAGTCAAATTAAAGATAACATTCCGGGGTCTCTAAATCTTGTAAATAAACAGTATATTTATCATGTATTTTGGCGGGGAAAACGTTAAAATTTGAAAAAAAAATTGCATGTTTTTTCCAATTTTTTGACTTTGACGTACTACAACTTAAGATTGAAGGTGATAGTAGGGTTGGGTGGACATTCATTGCAAATCTGAGATGGTTTCCCATTACCTGAGTTAAATCTCACCTTGATAATGTATATATCAAGAAATTTACAAGGTGTAAAGTGGTAACAGTACTAAAAATTGCAAACCCCCTTCCGCCAACACCGTGCATTTTCCGGCTCTCCTACCATACAATTTATTTCTCGAAATTGAGTGAGTAATCCAGGGTATAAAGGAAATGCGGTACGTATGGGACACCCTGTATATAAAATTAACTGCTTACACTACTGAAATTACTTACATTATTTGATATTATATGGGATCGCTTTTGTATAGTTGTCTCTTTTTGATTTAATGCTTTATTCCATTGCACCACAAATACTAAGCTCTATACAAAATCCGTCATAGTCCAGATTCTATTCAGTGGTTTTCCAAATGAATATATAGAATAGAAATAGACGCAATACAATATTTGTAATCATTCCTCTGTCCCCCATATCTACTTTCAGGCAGACAAAAATTGCTTAAATTAATTTCTTTAAAAATGAAGTTCAAAAAATATATGTTGTAGGAGCTAAGCCTCCAAGAATAGAAATAATTTCTAATGTATATGTAATTTATTGAACTTTTAATATGAATATTAATGCGAACGTAAAACTTCCAATTAAGATAGTTTTCACACTCCTGCCAACATAAATTGACCCATATGAAATAACAAATCAGGCAGTTCATGCTATATATCTCAGTGGCTATAGTAGGCTCTTAAAATATAGAGAATACAGGAAGTGTGATAAGCCAAATTTAGCGAAGTCAAATCCTGGTTGTGAATATCTGTTGCTGCTGTAGTGAAAGCTCAGTACAGCCTTGTAGTAGAATCAATGTAGAGAGCGGTGCAACAAGATATATAGTTGAAAATATTACATTTGCTCGCATCGAAAATGTTCTTATTCGCTCTCACTACGCCTACATAACCTGGGAGTTTCTCAGCTGTCATAAACGTAAACAAATCTCGGTGGATGAAGGAATTTTCGATATTTCAACGTTTTGGTTATGTATTTTTAATTTAAGTTAATGTGTGTAAAATATACAAAATAATATTTTATAACTATACTTGCCTAAAAAATGATTTCCCATATCGTACCTTGGTTATTGAAAAGAAATCCTTCGAGGTGGTTTTAAATAAACACAGAATTTAACTCTCGATTAACTATTTATTAAATTTAATTCGAATCTATACAAAATAAATTATTTGCGTTGCTGCGCCTTCAAAAAAACATTGATTCAACAAATTTCTGCTTACAGTTGGAACTTACTTATTCGAGAGAGAGAGAGCGATACAAAAATACTAATAAACGCAAATGTATGTACAGTCTTCAATAAAATTCAGAAGTAGAGCAATACTATAATGTGTTTAAGTATTACATCATACAGAAATTCAATATAACTATAATAAAGTCGAAGATTTTTTCAACATCCTCCCCGGCCAAGATTGAATAGTTCTACTTACTTTCCAGCGGATAGAGCACTTGGATAAGTCTTCGCAACGTCTTGCTATTCGGAAGAATTAGTTCACAAGCACGGACTCGACCATCTCTACCAGGAAATACGTTGATGATTCTAGCTAACTTCCACATGAGTCTTGACATGTTTTTCTCTGAAATTAATACTACATCGTTAACATTAAAGTTTGAAGTGAAAGCAATTTGATGAGCAGATTTCAACTGATGTAAATATTCAGAAACCCATTTTTTCCATAAAATGTTCAGGTCTCTTTGACGATGTTTCCAGATGCTAATGATTTCGTGTCAGCTTAGTTTAGCAGATCCTTCAGCATTACGAAACTGAGTTATTGAGCTTCCAGTTAGGAAATCGGACGGCGAAAGCGGCTTTAGTTCTGAACGCTCATCAGACACATATGCGAGCGGTCGTGAGTTTATGACGGCTTCTACCTCAATTAGAATTGTCTGGAGTTGCTAATAGTTTAAATTTGTTCGTCCAATCGTTGCCTTGAAGGAGTTTTTGTTGTTCTTGTTAATCGTTTCCACCATCCTCCCCACCATGGTGCTCTTTCGACTATGAATTTCCACATTCTACCGTGATTGCCAGCCATGGATGATATCTCGTTGGAATTGATCGTATTGTAGAGCTGCTGGATCTCATAGTCGACTCTTTTGAAAGTTTTAGCGTTATCCGAATAAAAAGTTTTCAGCAATCCTCTCCTTGCAGTAAATCGTCGAATAGCGTCTCCTCGTATTTTACAAACATCGGCCCGCGAAGTCAACCCCCCGTCATTTCAAACACGCGCGCTAAATTCAATCTGTCTCTGAGAATAGGCGCGAATGGCTGGCAAGCCGGTTTACTAAAGAGTCTTTTGCATATAACACACTTATTAATTATAGAATTCACAGGCTGTCTGACCCTTAAAATCCAATACCTTTTTCTTACAAATGTTAATGCTACATTGATTCATCCATGAAGTGGTTTAGTATGCGCGTATCTGACGTATAGAAGACTTAGATAAGATTCTTTCGGCAAAATAATTGGATGTTTGTTTCATCATTGATTTCGTGAAGTCATCCTCCTAGTCGTAAAAATCAGAGACAATCAATTTGCGGGCATAGTTTTAATATTTTACATAGACGGTCGAATCCGTTACCTCTCTTGATTGTCGAAATCTCGTTTGAAAAATATCGTTGGTGTTCGATGGAGTCTAAATAATTTTCGGCAATTTGTAAGTCACTGGTGGTTAAATTTCCTTTGCTTTTTGTATTGTTTCCCTTAGCGTTCGTAATAAATCGGAAAACGTATGCTGTAACTCTCAAAAGTTTCGTAAAACTACTAAAATTCTCTATTTCCAATATGTTCTGAGCTTCTTTTAAAATATTATCAGATAAAGATATATTTACGGATGATGTATCTTCAAATTGAAGTTGCATCGGCCAAACGGTATCAAGCTGCGATGGCCAAGGTGGACCGAATTTCCATGCTTCGAATTTCATCAATGTTTTTTTCTGAAACACCGCGAGTAAGAAGATCAGCTGAATCCTCTTTTCCAGGACAGTAGTGCCAGCCATTTTCAGTTGAGTGGAGTTTAATTTCGATAACCCTATTGCAAATGAACTGTTTCCATTTTCCTGGGCTCGCCCTTAATCCACCATAGAGTGATTTTCGAATCACTCCATAAACAAACGGAGTTGAACTTAAACGATGTTTTCTTACATATAAATGACTTCAATCGACTAGCAAGCAGTGCAGTAGTTAATTCCAATCTGGGTAATGAAAGCTCGTCAGTATTATCTTTATTCAAAGGTGATACTCTATGCTTGATGCATAAAATATTTGTAGATATATCCCCATTCCGTTTTTTCTTCTAACAAATGCTGCGACTCCATACGCTTGCGGGCTTGCGTCACAAAAGGGGTGTAGTTGAACGCCATCTTCGTTGCTCGTTGATATGTTAAAAACACTACGTGGTACATAAAAGTTGTTTAGATCTTCTAATTGCAAACACCATTTTCTAATTCATAGCAATCTCATCGGGAGCTACTTCATCCCACTCTGGTTTAAGCTTCCATATCTTTTGCATTAGCATTTTCATTCTAATGATGATAGGACCCAGCTATCCTAAGGGATCATACACGCGTGCCATAGTTTGCAGCACCTGAGTATCCTAGGAGTAAGCAATAGCTTTACATAACAATTATAATGCGAGGTTAATTGTTATCGTAATCGTCGATTGCTCCACTAAGCGCTCATCGCAGCCAGCGTTTCAGGTAATCAGCGAAATAACCGGCAGTTGCAGAACAGTACCATGCGAGGTTACTGTTTAGCAATTGCTATTTATTTCACTAAAATGCGCCCTTGGCTGCTGGAAGAATCTTTCTTTTATTGGGCCATAACATCCCTTTCCCTTTAGAAATACTAGTTTCCGCAAGGAGCTAGATCTGGAGAGTGCAACAGTCTTAAAGTTGAAAATATTTTTGGTCTCCGTTCAGTTCAGATTGTTTTACATTTTTCTAACATATAAATATAAATCTTCTAATTTATTTCTTCTTACATTTTTATCTTTTTACATGGTTTTTCTTTCTTACCACCTGTATGCTCTCTTTTCTTTACTTTTCGATTACACATATTTATTTTCACTAATAATTTTTTAGTTTAACTGTATAACTCTTTTTAACATATATTTCATTATATATTTTTTTCTTTGTCTTCATGCTTATCTCTAATTTATGAAATTTTTCCTTTAACAGTTAACATATTTTCCCCATAACTACGTATATTTCCAATGCCATAACTAAGAATTTTCTCTATATGTTATGCTTCAATTTGATCTCTTTTTTCTTTAACTAAATTTTAATGATTAAAAAAAAATTCTTAATAAATTCACATGCCTTTTAAAAGTATACAATCTTATTTATTGTCTATCTAATTACAAAAATAACAAAAATGAATAGTTTTTTTTTTTTTGTTACAAGCACTTATAGTACTTATATATAACAAGATTACTCATACAAAAATTCTATTTAAGGGTATACTTTCCATGGGTGCCCAAAATTCCTCTAATTACAATACTATGGCTACTCTAATTGTGCCACCTGCTTTCCGATGGGGGTAAATTTACTGTTTACAGGTTTGCTGTTGTTGGCATAATCACTATATACTGGCCTCTGCTAGCTTGGATAACCTCTGATTTATTGAACCTTTTGAAGGTTTTCTGATGATGGTTCGCACTTTTCACTTTTATGACGTTTCAAACGGCACAATATTCCTGATAGCATTAGCTACCACTTGATCGCCTTTGAATTTCAAATAAGACTTTACGCTGGAATGCTACTTTATCCCATTAATTATTTGGTAAGAGTAATTTCATCTACATTGCATTTCTGGAAACAATTACATCAGTTTGTAGCTTTTAAGATGTGGTCATCATAGAAAGTGTGACCATTTATTTTTACAGGCGCTTCTTCTATTTCATTTCAAGAAACATCTCAATGGAAATGGTTGCTCTGAGGATAGGTGGTATGACGAACTCATCAAAATTATTTAAAAAAAAAAAATCTTTTAAGTACGATGGAATTCTCTCAATTATATTTATTTAAAGATTTGTTTTTTTTTATATCTCAGGCATATATGTATATTAGTAGGTATATATATATTACAGACCTCTCCGTATTAAATAATGCTCTCGTATTTCCGTTAGGTTTCCTAATTATAGCTTTCCATTAAAAGTTTATCTAAGATGTAGCTATATTTTCGGACTTTTTCACTTCTGCTCCATATTCGGCATCTACGGAGATCATATATGTGGACTTCACTGTTACAGCAATAATGTATATCTTATTCATGTTCAAACGATTATTTCACTCATCTTCCGAGCGTAAATTATCCGTGGATATAACTATCCGAGCCTCAAAGACACCAGCGTACTTATCCTTATCAGCTGCATGTTACTAATTTCTCGTACTTCGCTCATACTCTGAGCTGCAGTAATGTCGATCCCCTATATTTACTCGTTGCGTATCTACTATGGTTGATATATTCTTTCATAGATCATCTCGTTCTGCTGCCGCCTATGCTCTGGAAGCGTCGAATATGTAGATTTGATGATCTCACATATAGTTATTTAAGCTCCGGCAACCCCTTTTATTTTTCTCTATGCTACTATATACTATATATTTTAAATCTTTTCTTATAACTCTTGTTTCACTTTTAGGTTTCTTTGTATTTTAACTCTTATAATATATTTTTTTATCTTAAATCTCTTATTACTTTTAACTTTTCAATTTCAACATTTTTAACATATTATTTTCTTTATTTTCATTACACTTTTGCTTTTTTTTATCGTTCTTGTGCCTGCTTTTTAGCTTTCCATTTCTAACTTTAAACTTTTATTAATTAATCTTCATACGTTTCTTACTCCTCTAACTTTTCTTTTCTTGTTTCTTTTTTTTTCATTTTCAAATCTCTCTTTCTTTTACATCTCTTCTTTTTTTTTCAAACTTCTCTTTACTTTCAAATCTCTATTTTTTCCTTTTTGTTCAATTATTCTTTCAAAATTCCTATGGTTTTCTTTTTTTCTTATTCTAGTTATTATTATTTTAGTAATTAAATAACTCTCTTTTCTAATCTGCCTTTATTTAAAATTATAAGATTGCGATTATTCAATTGCTCTCTTTTTTTAAAAACATTTCCTTACCTTCGTACCTTTTATTTTAAAGATTTACCTTACATTGGATCCACTGGGTTACCTTTTGACATCCTTTCCATATTTTCCGGCTCATGTTAATCTCCGCTCAGCTAATTTCTTCTGAAATTGGAGGGAATTTGTTGGACAGTTCTGTGGTTAAGTCCCCCGATTCCCGGGTCACAACCGTTACCTACCTTGTACAGACTGGCGAAGTTGGGCGTGATATTCTTCATATCGGTCCTACTTCGGAGTGGCGCTACCGTACCTGTTTGCCCATATGAGGAATCAGGAATTTTTACAGAATAGGCTGTTGCATTGGCGATTCTTACAAATGCACGCTCACCCTCCAGCCTATTTCCACTGTACCCTTTATATTCCGGTTGCCTCCTACCCTTACTAAATTCTTCGACACTTACATTATGATATATCGCACTGTCATAAGTTGTGGACAAAGTTTTCTCCCATAATTGTGCCCCAATGGCTCCACCAATATGGGTATACTTTTCTCTCCCTCTCCCAAAGCTTTCTCTGCAATGCGTGCCGGCCTTTTCGCTTTGAAGTGTCGGTCATAAGCACAAGATGCGATGCTTTCCGCTATTTTAATGTTATTATCCTCTATCCTGGCCTGAAACGGACTTCCTTGACTGCTACTTTGCCAAGCTGTGGGTCCCACGCGTGCACAAGCTGCAACACTTTTACCAGAGGCACTTGCCTCGTTGCCTTTGCCAGCACCTTGTATCCGTTTCCTATTTACACAGTCAATAATAACTCTGTCACTGACGAAATCCATTCCGAGGATACCATCAGCTGAAATCGAGTCGGTATCACCAATGACGTTAAAATTGCATACTTGCTGATGGTTGTCTATCAACAACCTCGCCTCACAGGTACCTATGGAACTCCTCGCAAATCCAAAGGGTCCCCAAGTTCTTATTTTCTGGTGCGCATTTACGGTTGTATGTATTTTTATTCTAGCGACCTTGATTAAGCTACAGGTGGACTCAATGTCAATTAGAAGCCCAAGCTTACCTTCTAAGGCTATGTCCGATGGCACTGTGATGACAAATTTACTTCTTGAATTCAACTTTTCATTTCTTTCTCTGCTAAGTACTTCTTAAGACAGTTCTCCGTGTGGTGGTCCCGTGACTGGAAGAATTGGCAATAAAGCCCCTCTTTTCCTGAATTGAACTCATCTTGAATGTTAGCTGCACATTTTGCCACTCTAAAGTGATGAACTCAGCGATTGGCCACCTCGTGCCCATATTACTGACATCCAGTACATAAGAATACCTATTGGCACTCTTTGGAAATATGTCCCGACTGACCGCATTTAAAATATTTGATAACTCTGGGTTCTCGTATTGTCCTAGCCGCAGTTTCCCAGTTCACCGATGGAAAAGGTATTTGGGACTGTCTCTGCCTTTCAGCAGTGAAATTCTTTATTCGCCATCCTTCCTGCGATGGTTCTCTGGAATATTCTGGCTCTTGTTTCCCTGTACCAAGCCTTTTTGACTCTTTTTCGAAATAAACAGCTTCTTCTGGAACTTCTTTCAGTGTTTCATACTTCCTTCCAGTAAGGTATACCCGTGTGGTCTGACTGTCGCCACAGCTTTAAAAGTAGCTACCGCGTGGACCTCTAGTTCAGCTAACGGCCCTCCATCCTTATTGGGGTATTTGGCTGATACTGCAGAATTAATCTGGTCCAGCAGCTCCACCATCCTATCCGCAAACTCTCTAATATCTTCACCCGGCCTCTCAAATAGCTAACACACATCTTCACTTAAACATATTACACCTTACAAAATTATTTTATCTTAAAATTACTCTTTTCATCTGAAAGAAAAAAGCATTATCATAAACTCAATCACTAAATCACTCAATCAATTACTTTAGGATGAAAAGTAATTGGAGCAGCTAAAAGAGCAGAACTCCCACAATTAACAGAAATAACAGGAGCAGCTAAAAAGCATAAGTCCTAAAAAAATGGAGTAGCTAAGCAGCATAACTCCCAAAAATAATAAAAATGTAGTAGCTAAAAAGCATAACTCCCAAAAATTATAAAAAAAATTCAAATTTATGCATCACAAAAACGGTTTTATCTCAAGATATTGATCACTGACATGTATAATATGAACTGACTACGTTCATGGAAATGCCCTGCACAAAGTGGGATCACTTCTTTAAAGATGATTCTTTCCGTCTAAGCACCAAAGGAACTGTAAACAACAAATAAATATGTGGGTCCGTCGAAATAAATGTTAAATTTTACTGATAAAATTGTTTTAATGAAAGCAATATAAATGTATTCATAAGATGTGCAGAAGAAACTCGAAACGTTTTACCACGTTTTACTTTAATCGCTTTTCGAGCAGCGCGCTAATTTTTTAACTTCATTAGCAATTGAGCCCTGAAATAAAAGGTTAAGTAATCCATATTATATATGCCAGTGGGCTGGTGGCAGTCCTTAGAAGATTTTCTTATCAGATTGATATAACATAGAAAGATATAGTTGGTCAATGGCAGCGGAACTGCTTGTAGTGCCAAAGACGTTAAAGTAACAGCTTCCATTACAAATGTTTATAGGAATGGACACAACTGATCAATTATTGTCTAAAAAACAGAAAATAGTAGCTGTTCCTATAAGATATAAACTGCACAACTTTTCACCAATTCTGGATTGGCCTCTGAGAAATCAGTTCACTCTAGAATTGAACCAAAACCTTCTACACTGATCATGAGTTACTTACCGGCAAAGTACTACAAAATGAGCAAAAATGGAAAATTATTAATAATATTAAATATTATTTGAGTCAGAAAACCATGGACTGAGCTGGAAATAAAGTGCATGTTGGTATCATACCAAAAGCACGAAAAGTTGATGAAGGGTACTTCAGTAAGAAATGATAGCGTATGGGAGAAAATAGCGCAGGAAATGAAAGAAAACGCTTTCGATTTGACAGGTCGCCAGTGTGTATTTAAGTTTCAAAAACTTAAGCAAAAGTTTGCACGCATCCGGGACAACAACAGTAAAACTGGCGCAGCTCCTATGACGTGGTCGTTTCTGGACGATTTCGAAGAGATATTTGCTAGAGACCATAATGTTGAGCCTCCAGTAATTGCTGACTCGCTAACCTACATTCCACTGCGAGAAGGCCCAAATGTCACACAAGAGTATGAGCATGCGGAAAATGGCGACGAAACTATTGCGCTAGGACTATCGACAAGCCGTCGACGTAATATACCGAAACCGATAGGTGAGCGCTTACTCCAGCACTTGACTGAGGCCAGTCAAAAACGAATAAAGAGCAGGGAGAAAAATGATGAGGAGAAAAGAGTCTTTCGTGAGCAACAAATTCGTCCCCAAAAGGAAGTCGCGTAGGTCATGAAAGATGCACCAGCAGCATTGAGAGAAGCTAAGAAGGCTTATACGGATAAAATGAGCAAATTGCTCGATAATCTTTAATTTCCCTGCTGCCAGTTGGAAATGAAATTGAAAACGCCAGTTTCATAGTGTAAAAGTTTATTAAGTTCTCTATTAAGTTTTTTGTTCGTTTTTTTCTTTTTATTTTTTTTTTTTCTAAATACTAGTCATAAAATTAATGTTTATGATATCTTGATTTTTTTTATACAATATTTTCTTCAAAAACTTCATCGCACATCAAGTCACGTAAATGGGCGCCACTCAAGGCTTGTTGACTATTAACAGGACGATTAATACTACGTTACTTGTTGCACTAATATCAGCTTGCGGCAGTCCTTCAATTAAATAGGATTCTCTTGAATTTTCCGCGAATCGAAGGCAAATATTGTGCATGACACAACATGCCAAAATCATTGCAGGAATAGTTTCAACACGGTTCATATCCACGTATCGCAGTCTTCTCCAACGCCCAAAAAGTAGCGCAGAACTCCTTTCTATAATCTGACGAGCTCTAGAATGAGCTTTATTAAATTTTATTTGCTTTCTGGTTAGCCTTTCGTTGTCCATAAATGGTGGAATACACCAGTTTAGAAGAGTATAAGCTTTATCTCCCAAAATCACGGCATTCCCTGGGAAAAAATTATTTTTTGAATTTTCTATCCTCGAATAAATTCCAGAGTTCCGAAAAATTCTTGCGTCATGCACAGAGCTCGGAAACCCAGCAAATTAAATTAATGTAACGCATTTTGTTGTCACATATGGCTTGAAGAGTAATTGCATTGAACTTTTTTCGATTTGTATAAGAATACGTTTGATCTTTAGGCGCTTTAATCGGGATATAAGTTCCATCTACAGCGCCAATGATATTAGAAAGCCCTGACATCTCCTGAAATCCATGCTTAATTTCGTTTTGCTTATCCACTGTTGGCTAAGTTATGACTTTAGAAGCTATTTTATTTAATACATCTATTATCCGAAAGAAATTGTACGAGAGAGTAGACTTTGCAATTCCAAATCGCTCACTTACGGACCTTGAAATATCATTAATTAAACTTTATACAAAAACACTTTGCACTTATAAACCTGCAGCTTTCTTGAATAACTAAGGGCCATATCACGGATAAAAGTTGCTTCTCAACAGGAATGGGTGGACGGTTAAAACTACAACGTATGTTCCATCAATACAGATTGTTAGCACACAGGGTTGTATCAAATACATGTTGCAGTTTTGAGTCCTTGGGCTGAAGTCTACATACAATTCGGTTTCGGGTAGCATCTCTGTTATACAAATAACGGGTGTCGTTTATTAAGAGGGGATCACGACGGCATCTTTTATCCGCAGGGGATATTTTTCTCGCGGTAAGTTCAAGACGCTTTGGAGTTCACTAAAAATTTTTTCATATACCTATGTTGAGATTTTTATCTTCCTTGTGTATTGTTATGTGATGTAACTCTGTGAACGGTTGACCAATTATAACTGAAATGGACTGGACTTTACCAGAGACAATAATAAAATCCGACTTTGCCTTCGCTCGATCGACTTTCACGGAAATATTTTTCTCTTTATTCCAAACACGGTTTACCACTTTTAACTCGTAATGGTGAAGTCTTTGAGTCAATACACATCTTTGGAAAGGTCTGCGCAAAGGGAACAGTTTTGCTGTACATTATTGATTGATTGGATGAAAAGTGAAAAAAATGTAGGCATTAAAAAAAATGAAATGCATTTAAGGTTGGCCAGTGCTGTCTAGGTTGGCCAGTCGATGAAATATATGCTGAAATGATTGAAAATGACCTGGAAAAATTAATTGAATAAAATAAAAAGCTGAATTTGTTGGATTTTTCTGTTTTTTTTTAGCAAAAGGGAACATTATTCGAAATCGCTTTACCGACAATTGTATTTCAAATGCCATTTTTTCTTGCATTGTGCTAAGAGGGCTTTTTTTGCAATTTTTTGAGGCGGGCTCTTTTCTTTAGCTGGTGTTTTATTGGCGTACCTGTTTGCAATTGGTGTTGGACGTTTTTTGGATGTCTTTCAAGCACACAATCTCTGTGGGCAACCATGACGACAAACGCCATTGTCGCATCACGTGACACCACAACCAAACATGTTACAGGATTGAATTTATTCTCGTTTATTTTCAATCATGAGTCACGAAACACATTCACAGACTTACCTTGATGATTGCATATTTTCTCCTCACTTTCTGACCGTATTCACTGGTGCTAAAAAACTTTTTTTGGAATTTCAAACCACTGAGTGTACAACATATAATTTGCATTCACGCCCCAATTCTGCAATGTCACGAAAAGTTCGCTATTAATGAGAGAAGTTTTTCTACACTCCAACATTGGTGGCGCTAGTGGTCAAAACTACAAAAATCGCAGATGGCCGACCTAGACGACAGGCCAGCCCTAACAACTTTTCCCTATATTTATATAGAAAAATAAACTTACCACTCGATTTTGAGTGTATTATACTAACTTCAATCATTCAATAATAATATCTCAAAAGATAAATAAATAAATAAATTTATATTAATGTCTTCATAGTTGTAAAAAAAAAAGAAAAGTGAAAACGTGACAGCTTGCTAAGAAACTTTTTATTTCTTACTCATAAAATAATTATAAACATTAATAAATATCCATTTGTAAAATTCGGAAATCTCCCGTTGATCTTAGTCCAGCCAATCTAAGAACACAGGAGCTTCCCTCACAGCTGATATACTTATTTACAATAAAGTTGAGTTATTATAGTTTTTAAATACATATACGTAATTGCAAATATGATTTATATAGATATTCTAATGTATAAGTAATACAGATATTTGTATTAATTGGACATATAGGAACCATTTACAGTAGACTTGTAATTCTTAATAAACCTTATATCCTAATCCATTATCTTGCAATCCGTTTTCTGCAAATATAACTGGATTGCTTTTACTCTCACTGGAATCATCAGGAAATTCTGTGTTTGATTTAAATAAATACTCCAGATCATTTGATGGTAAATCCACTTTATCTTCTGATTCTTCAGCTCTAGATCTCTTTCCAAATCTCATAAAGTTTTGGTCTAGCTTTCCAAACCGCATAAAGCTGCTATCTCTTCGTTGAATTTTTGGTTTTAGCATGCCGCGGGTGCTCAGTTTATCTAAGAAATCGACATTAACATTTTCAGAAAGCTCATTGGGAGCTCGACCAAACCGCATAAATCCATCCCCACGCTCCGCTCTGTTGAGATCCTTATCAGCTCTCCCAAATCGCATCAAACTACCGTCCCTTTTACCAAATCTAATGAAACCTCTACCGTCGCTTCTACCGAATCGCATCATGTTGTTACTTTTACCAAAACGCATTAAATTTCTTTCTTGATCTTTACTTTGTTCGCCTGATCTTCCAAAACGCATTAGAGATTTATCAGAGCGACCAAATCGCATAAAATTATCACTTCTAGAATTTCTTTGGTTATCATTCTCACTACGCTCGTATCTCAACTCTTTTTGATCTTTGCTTATCGCTCTTTGCTCTTCTGCATTTTCAGGCTGTCGCTTGCCAAATCGCATACGACTTTGGTCACTCCGACCAAATCTCATAAAATTCTTATCAACAGCACTTCTTCGCTTTGATTCTACTTCATTTTCTTCAATTGGTATGCTTCGACGAAATTGTAAAATAACGGCATTGTTTAAGTAGTCTATATTGATTGAACCAAGCGGATCTTCTAGGAAATCATCAAGATTCCCTTTTATCTTATTTGCAGTTACTGTAAATGGTCGCGAATCGCTATCTTCTATCGCGTTTAAAGTGTGCTTTTGGGAGTCAGCAATTTCACATGAAGATACATACAATTGCATCAATAGCAATGAAATTAGAAAAACGGCTGCCATTATGTCTGGTTGTGTATCTGCAAATAAAAATGATAAATTTTCGATTATGTAAATATATAATATATAATTTCTTAAAATAATTTCTATATATCAACATTAAGAGATCGTTATATAGTTTAGTTGCGTATACATTAGAATAATTGAAAGCTTTGAGGATCTATGAAAACTTTTAATTATAATTAATTAAAGAAATTGTGGACAATAAATTCTGTTAAACTTACATTTAATAAATTGTATCAAATATGAATTTAAATTCAGAAACTAGAATGCCCTTGCACACGTGAGTTTTTAGGAAAATAAAGCTACATTGTTCTAAAAACTTTTGAAGCAAACTAATCTCGCAGATTGGCCGTTTGCAACGACTGTTTAAAGCTCATTTTTCGGCTTTCGTGCTTTCATCATATAAATCCCTATCGACTATCTTTACTGAGTTGTACTCCGGAAACACATCTGAGACGAAGGTGTTATTATTCCTGTATAGCGTGATTCACTCTTAGCAACCTGACTATCTTTTCAATTAACGGCAATTTATGCACCGCACTAGCCAAATGCTACTACTGATTCTTCGCTTTAATAAAGTCGTAATGGAAACCTCTTACTTTTATCAAATAGCTACATAGATTGTGGAACAACTGATCAGCTCTACTAGTGTGGGCCGGTACGCTCTGCGATTGATCGTCCAGCTCACTCGCTCGTTGCTATTTGATTTAGTTAAGTACTTAAAGTAGATCTCGAAGATTTATCATCATTATTTTTACAATTTTCATTTGTTCTTGCACTCAGAGAAATAAGTATTAAGATCAGTTCAAATATTTTTCAAAGAACTATAATATAGTTGCGCTTTGTGGTTGGAACTATATACTATATTACAATTATACCATAGTTGGAACTTCTGTAACTAAACAATACAGCATATAGTAACTTGTCGTAAACTTATTTTGTGATAATAAAATCATGACTGTGGCCATCATTTACTAATAATAAATTTATGTTCTTATTAATCACTTTTATTGTTTTGCATACGATAATAAGCATGATAATTACAGGCATTAGATATAGTTGTAGTATGCGCGAATATTTCTGTATCACCATCGTACACATACATAGCTACAAAAATATTTTATGGTTATAGTATAATATATATATCAAGCAACTATAAAATATAGTTCTGATTAGTACGAGAAAACTAAAATAATCTTATGTTATTCAAATAAATTTAAAATTCTGATGAATACTGAATATTTCATAAAATATTTATTTTCAGTTATGTTTCAGTTACAAGTAATTCTTTTTAAATTCAAGTATTTGCTCATTTTTGGGGATATGTAGGTAATGTATTTGTCGTAGACACTTGATGTTACTGAGCACCTCACGAAAAGTCTAGGGACTTCGTGAAATGTAGGCAGATAGTGTGACAGCAAAGATTCTATAATACACAGATATTGCAGGTACCAAGGTATATAGAGAATACAAGGTATTCTCACTAAATTTTTGACACAATACAGCTGACGTGCCGTGACGTCGCTTTATGTTTAAATTTACTCTATATATACAATAATAAGAAAATCTTTGATATCTTAATAAATTGGGCAATAAATTACTTATTTTAGTTGTTTTTTTTTTATAAAGCTTTTACCATAATTAAGTTCAATAAGGTAAAAAGATGTACCTTCAAATTCAAGTGAAAACGTAAACAGAAACAAAAATAGTTTTTTTATGCCATAAATTATTAACATAATGATTTTGTGGCAATAACATATTTAATTAATACATAATTAATCTTTTCGTTTTTTTTCTTTTTTACTGCATTTAAATTAGTTTTCATGCTATATAGTCAATTTCAGTACGAATAGTCACAACGTATCTATATGAGATGATTTCACTTACCAGGATGCTAGCTTGTGGCATAAGAACTTTCATAAACTAGACGTCGTCGGTATTTGGATATGAATGTAAAGCGAATGTAAGGCGAATGTAAGGCGAATGTATTCAGTATAAACTGTGTATTTGAAGACAAGTGAATGTTGAACATTTTCATACCTGTGAATTTTATTAAAAAATGGGTTTACATAACTAACATGCAAATATCTGACGATGACTAATTTATGAAAGTTCTTATGCCACAAGTTAGCATCCTGATAAGTGAAATCATCCAACATAGGTACGTTGTGACTATTCCTACTTAATTTGACTTTATAGCATGAAACTAATTTAAATACAGTAAAAAAGAAAAAGAAAAGACAAAAACAGATTAATTATGTATTAATTAAATATTTTACTGCTACAAAATCATTATTATGTTAATACATTGGTTCTGTTTACATTTTCACTGGACCTTGAAAATACATATTTTTATAAAAAAACAACATCTAAAATATTCTAAACATTCCTTTTGTACACAATTCCAGTAATTTACTTGCAAATTTATTAAGATATCAAAGATTTTCTTATGTTTCTATACATTTTTCTATATATAGAGTACATATTACACACAGAGTGACGTCACCACAATTTTCTCTCCAGACAAAATCGTGGAACGTTGTTCATACCGAGAGTATCTTTTGTTCTATATACCTTGGCAGGCACATTGTGTAGATTGGTCTCAGTGAAAAATAATGTAGTATCTCCGAGATTCCACCTCTGTTGAGAAATTATTGAATCTTCGCATTATACACGAACACGGCCTCCACTAATCATGAGCACCACAGACTGGACTCCACTAATCATGAGCACCACAGCCTGGACCTGATGTATAGAAGCTCTCAATTTTTTGAACTGCCGCGAGGGGAAATGAATGACAATAACCTGGCATTTCCCCTCATCGTGGCGTTCACTCTCCTCCTTCTTTGCTCATCTACGAGTCTACGCTCATAAAAATTGTTAAAGGCTCGAGCACCCGTTCTCGTCTTCCAATAATGTATAACAATTCTATGGAAAAAGTTTTCAGTAAAATTCTATGATAAATTTGTGGCCTTCCATACATGTTTTCAGAACTTGTATGCATTTGGTCGGCAATGGGTGCTTCGGGGGGCAGCTAATAATTTTTATGAGCGTAGACGCTAGTTAAGCAATAAGCATTCATTTCCTCTTAGAAATTTAGAGGAAATGTTTCGGCAGATTTTTTTTTATTACTATTATTATTAATATAAATAGTGAAAGATAAGTGAAGAACTTAATAACAGTGATAAAATAAACTCACAAGTAAATATATCTAGTGACTTTGATTCTCTTGCAAGAAGTCAAGAAAGCTTACACTGAAAGAAAGAAAAGAAAAGAAAACGTTGAGCCGAACTAGAAAGGTTAAGATATGCCAAAAAACATCAATCAATAGTTGAATGTGATGATGAATAAACAAGATTACTTTTATATTATATTTCTTTTATAAAGTATTTTTGTAATAATGTGTTTTTGTAAAAAAAAAAGTCTATATAAATTGATTAAAAAAAAAATAGTTAAAATTGTATATTTATTTGTACCTGGAAATTATAAATGTGTTTTAATTGCTGCCAAAGGTTTTTGAGTATTTTTATATTAAATAATTTCCAACTCTTTAAAAAAGAAATTTACTTTAGTTTTAGCTTAACTCCTTTTTAAATAAACTTTATAATACTACTACGTGGATATTTGAATCTCTCACTCTCTCTTTTCAATACAAAATGAGTCAAATAACACAACACTTGAAGTTTGACTTCTGACGGGGATCCCTCGACCGCCTTTCTTTTTAATTTTCATAGAAATTTACGGAAATATTTTCTTTAGAATTTGTATGCAGTATTGGAGACCGAACGCGATGCCTCGTTCCAATATAAAATCAACCATAACTCGACCTGATGCCACTGACATATAATAAGAATGGACTGAGCTATCCTATCTAATTTCTATAGTCAACAATGGCACAAATTTTTACTAAAGTCTGATTGCCTCTTTCAAGCTCAAAATATACACTGAACTGTAACCAATTTTGGAAATAGTACGGCTGTATTAATTGGAATACATGGGATTTGACATAAAATAGCAGACAAATATATTATTTATGTACGTCTATCTCTTACAAGCTCAAGCATATTTGGCATCAAATCTGCAGAGGAACACATTTTTCAGTAACATTAAAAATTAATTTTTGAGTTTAATTTCCTAAATAATTTTCATTTAATGCAATACGATTTTATAACATCTTTAGTGTTTCCAATCGGCAAATAATAACTAAATATAAATCGGTGTGCAATTGTACGAAATAAAGGCTTTTCACAGCCTGTTCAATATTTGTGCCATTTTTGAAGCTAGAACGCTCAGTCCATTCTTATTATATGTCAGTGACCTGATGTAGAGAAGGCCTCAATTTTTTCCTTCAAATTTATTGGACATTTTTTTCTTCAGAATTTGTATACAGTTGAAAGACAACAGGTAGTCGGGGCGGTTAATTTTTATTAGCGTAGACCACTGACATAATAAGAATGGACTGAGCGTTCTCACTTCAAAAATGGCACAAATATTGAACAGGCTGTGAAAACCGTTTATTTCGTACAATTGCACACCGATTTATATTTAGTTATTATTTGTCGATTGGAAACACTAAAGATGTTGTAAAATAGTTTTGTATTAAATGAAAATTGTTTAAGAAGTTAAATTTGTTTTAATTAACACAAAAATTAATTTGTAATATTACTGAAAAATGTGTTCCTCTGCAGATTTGATGTCAAATATGCTTGAGCTTGTAAGAGATAGACGTATATAAATAATATATTTGTCTGCATTTTTATGTCAATTCCGATGCATTCCAATCAATACAGCCGTACTGTTTTCAAAATTGGTTACAGTTCAGTGTACATTTTGAGCCTCAAAAAGTCTAATAGATTTTAGCCAAATTTGTGCCATTTTTGACTATAGGAATTATGTAGGGTGGCTAAGTCCATTTTTATTTTATTTACAGAAAATGTTTGGGCAGAATTTTTATTCATTTTAGTTGCGGAATGTAGTTAATTTCTGATACAAGACTTTCATATCTGCCGTTGTCAGCCACCAAAAATGCATACAAATTGTAATGAAAAAATGTCCAGTAAATTTCTAAGAAAAAATTGAGGGTTTCCCTTCATCAGGCCAAAACATCATAGATTTTATTTTGGAGCGTGCCACTCACATCCATTGCAAAGTCATAAAGCCTATCCAATAAATCCATCCAATTTGCACACTTATCCATTCTTTCCTCCCAACAATAGCAACAATTTACTCAGCTGAAAAGAAAAAATTGCTGCATGTCTTGACTTGCACATTTTGAGGACCGCAACTCTACATGCAAACGTGACAATAGAGAGTATTCTCTGCAGAAAATTAAGAAGATTAGTTGAGTGCACTGTCATATAATAAGAATGGACTGAGCCATCCTATCTAATTCCTATAGTCAAAAATGCGGGATATTTACTGACCTACTGTCACCTATTAAAATTTAAGGATTTTGTAAAGGCTCTGACGGAGAAGATTACATTGTTATAGATATACATTTCAGATCACTGAAAATTTTTCTGAAGTACCATTTCGATCCATGGAAACATTGGGTATATGTCTTGCTAGCAATACTAATAAGGAAGAAATAAAATTTAATATTAGAGAGCTCCTTTGCAAAATTGTATGTATGCCATTTGGGAAGAAATTTGTGCTTATTCAAGTGTTACACCCATGTATTTGTTAACGTACATAAAACACAATTACATGTCACTAGATATATAACTCTTTTTATACATTATTAGGATAATGTCTACTGTATCTAAAAAGATTCGCCCAAAAGCTCCATATGTAGCGACATCTGCTTTTAGACAAAATGCAAATTTGGGGCTGGAATTAAATCAAACAATACCAAGTAACTCATCAATTTCGACAATCGAACAATCGTCTTTTGAAAATTATACCAACTACGAATCACCATCATCCGAAAGGAATAAAAGTTTAATTAATACTTTCAAAAATTTTGGTAAGATTTTTAAATCCATTAGTTTATATAATTACTAATTTTTATTTTTAAATAAAGAAAACCAAAATATAGAACACACAAAAGATTTAGCTGAAATTAAGATATTCTCGGCAAACAGCAAGCAATGTTAAGCAGACAAAAAGTACTTTTGGGCCGAATTAGTGCAAAAATATTTCCCGAAAAGACTAACTTAAACATATTTCCAATTGACAATAGCCAACATCTGGATGAAACTGAAGAGGACATTGAGAATAAGCCCCGACAATAACTGAACTAGTAAGTTGTGTTAAAATGAAATACAGTAATTTCTATATCTTTAATTAAAAAATATTTCTTAATTAATTTGATATTTTTAATTTTTATGAAATGGTCTATTGTACAACTATTTATATTTTCATGTACTTTATATGTATTAAAGAAATAATTGGGAAAGCTAACATTTCTAAATATTTTCCTCAATTATTTAAAACTGATATTAAGAAATATAAACTTTTCAATTAATGAATAATTTGTCTTAAACCTCAACATATAATGAAATTCTTTAATTACTATTTACAGAAGCTGTCAAAACTGAACATTTCGGATACCTTCAGTTTGAAGAAGAAATGAAAGCAGGCTTCAAACTTGCCAAAAATAGATTTTATAATAAAAACACGTACAAATTGAAAACTTGTAAACAGAGATAAGTAACACAGTTAAAAATATTTTCAAAAACTTAATATACATACTTTATGCAAAAAACTAATAAAAAACAAGTAAAAAAGCTAGAATTGGTCTAAGACCAATTCTTATGATACCCTGGCCTAGATGAATGCCCGTATGAAATTTCGTATTGTAACCCTTCTGTGCAACTTTGATTTTTTATTTGGTTTTTCGCATATATTTCTAGAACGGTTTGTCGGACAGAAAAAATGATTATAACCAATTTTATAGGATTTCGTATTCTGAAGAAGTTTTTAGTAAAATAAAAATGTCTTGAACTGATCGTTTTCAGAGAATACGTAAAAAACCGAAATTTTTATATGGCAACAGCAAGAAGGAGTTGCCCGATTTAGTCCATTTTTTTTAAATTTTTTTTTGCTCGTACAATGAAAACACCATGTACCAAATTTCAGCTCTCTATAGCGATGTGTTCTCAGGCAGTGTCCAATTATACAATGGAAAACGAAAGTTTTGTATGGCAACCACACGAAGGAGTTACCCAATTAGTCTCATTTTCAAACTTAATTTTACTTTTTTTTTAAGTCCGTGTACAAAATTTCAGCTCTCTAAGTATACGCGTTCTCGAGTTATCGTACATACAGACGGACAGACAGACAGATGGATAAACAGACGGACGCATATGCAAAAATCAAAATAACTTTTAATACTATGTATCCAATCCATTTTGCTCTACCATCATTATTTCGAGGTGTTACAAACGGAATGACCAACTTAGTATACCCTATAGATTTCATCTAGGGTTTAAAAATTAAAATAGAAAACTGAAAACAAATAATACAAATAGAATACCACTGAATGTAACAAAAATTAAAGAGTGATAAAAAGTCAGAAATATAAAATTAAAAAGACGATATAAGCATATAAAGAATATTAATAAAAAATGTAAACAAAGTAATGTAAGATATAAAAGAAGATGTATACTTATACCTAAATTAAAACACAAAAATGCAAATATGAAAATAAACAACAAGCTAGAAATACGAAATGTCAAAGAAAATGTATAGTACATAAGAAATACAAAAGTGTTAATAAACTGTACGTAAGGCTTACAAAATAGCATTTTAATGAAATAATAAAAAATTGCTGCATACATCATAATAAGGAATTTTTTTAAAATTAAGCCCCACTTTCGTTTGGTATTAATGCGTCTTAAAAGGCATACAAGAACCATTATGTATTCCTCTTTACGCATTACTTCTTAGGAAGCTTCGGAGGAGTCTTCCTTATGATGCCTTCTGAATCAGTTTCTGAGAAGCATTCCTTTGTCCTTCTTTATGATGCCTTTTGAATCACTTCTCAAGAAGTATACGAGGATGAAGCCGAACTCATAACTTCCTTCTGCGGACATGGTAATGCTAAAAAATATGAAGTGGCATGCAAAGAGTCATGCCTCAAAACCTTTCAACTGGGATATGCCTGCAACATCTTTGTATTATAGTATAGAGTCCTTGGTAACAGTTTACGCTTAATCAGTTTTTACATGATATGTCTGAAATTTTTAACCACTACATGAAATACTACAAGCCACAGACAAAATAATGATTGTTATAAGAATAGTTTGGTTAATGCAAGCTTGCAATAACCATAGTTTTTCTTTCAGTGTGCTTACTTTAATTACCTATTACCTTTTGATATCTTGTGTACACATCTTTTGAACTCAAGTAAAAAATAAAGAAATTAAAGTATTCTGTTTTTAATACAAGCCCAAATATTTCAATCAGAGAATAAAAATCATTTATAAGGTCTTTTTATTATTTTTTTATTTTATTATTATTTTTCACAAAAGTGTTTGGATTTGACGTTTAAGTGTTCATCTGATGCCGTGAGGTAAGAACTTCAAAAACATCGATTACTTATTTTAAATCTTTGAATCTTGCTTCCAATTGACTTAGAGCAACATTCAGTGTCCCGTTGAACATGGAGACGTGAAAATTCTTCTGAGGATCGGATTAACATTCATCTTCAGCGAGGTCATTAAAATGACACTTTATTTTCCGAATTTGTCAATTTTCAAATGTGGCTTTGATACCTCAAACTTTTGCAAGAGGATCTGAATCATTTTGAAAGAGCCTCGATGCTTTTGACATATCAACCTTTAGTGATTGCAGAAGTTTGAAAACGATGTAGACTGTCTCCAGTATTGTGCTTTGGAGAACTAAAAATCCAAATCAACTTTTTCGAATTGTTTTCTTAAACTAATACTTTCAGTTCCCTCATCAAATATTTTTTATAATTTCAAAATTATTGTCGATAACGCCTTCAAAATATCCAAATATGAGCAGCGTAAAGCGTAGATTGAGTCAAACTGCGATGACCACCATGTGGGACATAGTAGTCCAGCCTGATGAACTTACAGATGAAATATATTGACTAAGCGAACTAGCTTAAGGCAAGATCGCTGTAGTAACACGTTTTGCTTTTCATCAGTGTTAGTATTAGTATGATGAACTGATCATAAACCAAACACCGCATGAAATGACATGCAATGCAACATAGATCAAGTACTTTGAGTATTATTTAGGCGTTTTTTAAGACATGCTTAGAAACAAAATGCTAATCCTTATTAGTAACATTATTAACACATTTAGCACCGAAGTCACAGACAGAACCTACAGGTAGAGATTACCTGAATCAAAAATTTGCTTTTGGAACTTTTCTGGAATAGAGGGAATCTTCCTAAAATTATGTGGTGAGTTTTCGAGGAGGAGTTTTGGATGCGCATCTGTAGCTTGTGTTGAAGCTACTGCATTGAAATCGATTATAATAGAGAGATGATTCACATCGACCCGCGAAAGTGCGTCCGCTACCACGTTGTTTTTGCCTAAGATATAATGAATATCTGTGGAAAATTGACCAATAAAGTCTAAGTGTCGGAATTGACGTGGTGAAGCATTGTCTAAATTTTGTCTGATAGCGAAGGTCAAGGGTTTATGACCAGTTAACAAGGTGAACGTTTACCCTACGACAAAACGAGAGGTAGCTGGTGGGTGGGCCAAAATCGCGACTTGCTATAATATTGTCATTCGACATTTGCAAAAGCCTCAGTGGAATCCGGTGACCATTCGATCTTTCCGGCACCGTCTCTCTTTGAACATTTTAAATAGTAATTCAACTACGCTTATGGTGTATGGTGTTGAGCCGAGAAATCGTCGAAGCTCCTAAGCTGTTTCTAGACGGTTATACTTAGTGATTATATCCACCCGCTCGGGGAAAGCACTGATACTAGGGTCGTTGATGAAGAAACGGAGTTTGCGACTGCATGAATCTACACTTCTCTAAATTTATTAAAAGACCGTACTGTTTAAAGCGACCAAAAACTTGTTTAAGATGCTTGTGGTGCTGCGTCTCGGTCTTAGAGTCAATTAAAATTTCGTCGACATAAACGAAACGGAACGTAATATTCTGAGTACTGAATGAATAGACCTCTGGGAGGTTTGTGCTGCAAAGCCGAAAGCGAATTCGGACAGACCAAAAGGAGTGCAAATGGTAGTCTACGGAATATCCTGTGGCTCTACTGGAATTTAGTTGTAAGATTTCATCAAATCCAAGGTAGAAAATGTATTACATACCTCTAGCTGTTGCGGAAAGTCTTGAATATGGAATATGAGGAATGGGGTAGCGGTCTGGAATGGTACACACATTCAAGCGCCTGGAATCCCCATGGTCTCCACTCCCCGTTCTTTTTCTTGACCCTGTGAAAAGGGGAAGACCAGCAGCTTCTAGAAAGGAGACAAATGTCTCGCTTGAGTAAAAACCCGAATTCGAGTTTAGCGGCGAAAAGATCATCTGGGGGTAAACGCCGAGCTTTAGAAACGACTGGAGGTCCTCTGGTCAAAATATGATGGGCGACGTCTTGCGCTACCGACTTGAAGAAAGCATTGTCCACTGAGATCGCAGAAAAATTTTCCAGTAATTTACAAATTTGGGGATTCACTGAATATTTGATTAAAACTGAGGGATATGAGTACCTCGTCTTGAACAAACGAGCTAGAGTCTTTAGGGAGGTTAGCGGGTTAATGACATGCCGTGTTCTAACGTTCACTAGAAGACCGTAATGGTTCAGGAAATCCGCAATTGTTTGGAAATATCTGCCAATATAAACTCCCATGGAAAAGGTCTACCGTGTCCCAAATCTAGGGAGATAAGTTTATTACCATATGTATTTGAGTTGAATTTGCAGCAGCCAAAGAAAAACTAGCTTTGTACTTCTAGTTGGAAGCAGTAGCCGGCATAACAGAATTATCCGCCCCCATGTCGACAAGATAAAATTGCTTGCTGGATTTTTCGAAGATATAGAGACGATTGTTAGAAAGCTCCGTTCACCAAAGTAGGTGGGCCGATTAGTTTGTCGAAAACGATTTAGAACTTATTTCACTGGAATTTTTAGAAAAGTTACGAAGCGATATTTATTGGATTTGCTGGCTGGCGACGCTTGATTTTGTATCAAATTCTGACTGCGGTGAAGGCAAAAACATATTGTTGCGAAACTATCCACACACCCCACAGTGAGGAGCTCAAAATCACAGTATAGCGCGAGACAGACTTTAGCTTTCAGCTACCGTCGTCGATGACCGCCTATACATATGTGATCTCTGAGTGGGGACCCCCAAATCAACAAGAGATGGCAGCCAGTGATCCCAGGGAAATTCACCCGCATCTGGCAACTAGTCGGATCTGGCCGCTACAGCATCGGGGAACGGTCAGCCATGAAGAAAAGAATAGAAGATTCGATAAAAGTCTACCGTGACAGCTACATCGTGCGAAGAAGTTTTGATTATTTTCAATTATTATAAATTGCTAAAACAAGTTTTCTTTTGTTGTATGAAATTGTGAAGTAATTTGTTTAAAATCTCGATATGTGCAATAAATGAAGGAATATCTAAGAAGTTTTCTAATTGGAGATAGTTTTTGTAAGACAAAGGAGTCTAGTTACTAATAGTAACTGGAAAGAGTAAACCGTTCCCTAACGGACAAATCAATTACTGGATTCTATTTTCAGCACTGAACAAAGCGATAAGTACCAGTTTCTTTTTTTATTATTATTTATTTCCTAGTTATAGATCCAGGAAATGATTTATTAATCACGAGCTTTCCTCGTTTTCTCAATTTAAATGAGTGTACCGGCATCATCGGCTCTACAGAATTCTGTTTCCCAAATAGAGCAACAGACAGGAATATTTATTTTCTTTTTACATTAACTATTGCCACGTTAATATAGTTCGTTTGAACAATTAATTGATCACAGCTGGTTAATTTTATTGAATATAAAAAATATACGGATACCTACATACATGTGGCCCTTCTATTTCTAGAATAGAGCTTGGATTTAGCATACACATTTTTTTTCTTTGTTTCAGGCTTACATTACAGATCCCTTGCACAATTTTAATTTCGAATTTCTTACTCGCAAATAGGTATATCTAATTAGAATAAATAATTTTGCGAATTTTAATAAATACGCTGATACTAACTGCTCCTTTGTTCTCACAATAGAGCCACGGTTAGGTATCAGAATTTTTGTTACTTTTGTTTCAGGTTTTCCTTCACGGCTCAATTTAACAATTCGTCGTCTTTAATTTATTGCTCCAAAATTTACCTAGTGATAAAGTGCCTCGATATCGGTTAAGCCAATTAGTTGAACAGAAAGGTGATTTGTGTACCGTTGTTAGTGAGAGATAACGGAACCTTGTTCTTTTTGTTAACCCGGGTTATTTTTTTGTCACTTCGGTACTTAGTTCTACCTCATGCGTGCCACACAGTTCATGTCAGCTGACTTCCAACATAAACCTGTTCAAGGCTATAATCCGTAACACCTGGGTCAGGTGCGACACCCTAATACTTCTAGCGTGCTTAAAGTGAATAAATTTAGTGAAATATAACTAGAAAAATCTAAGGTAGAAACCTTATCAAACACCGACGGCAAATCGCAGAATTTTTATTAGCTGAAATCATCAAATGCCGACGGCAAATCGACGAGTTTCTATTTATTTGTGTCACCAAAGGCCGACGGTAAAACAACCCAATTTTCTATAAGCTGTGTGTCGGCGAATATCAACATCTAATTAACAATTGCTTTTTCCTTTTGACTTTTGCCAAATAACTTTCACCCTTACAAATTTTCCGTGAAATTGGTACAAGCAGAAAACCATAAGACAGGCAACTATTCAAACGACGATAGCAAATCGACGGATTTCTGTTTGCGTGAGTAATAAGTGCCGACAGCGAATCGACGAATTATCTACACACTCTACACACAAGTCCGCGAATATAGTTGGCCTACCCGCGATCGTATTTCACGACGGAAGTAAACAGGTGATAGGGAAATTTTCATCGCCTGACTCCGCCCTTTATTTCAAGAAATAGTCGAACAGAAAGAGCTTTATTTCCCCTCAGAGGCAGTGACTAGCCTAGGTGTTATACATCTAATTTGTGGCGAGTGTTAAGTTGAGTCGAGACACTTTTAAGTGGGTTTTTTTTGCAACTTGCCAAAGCTTTCTCAACTATTCTCATGTTGATTTATTGATCGTTAAGTTGAGCTGAGGCACTTTTAAGCGGACTTTTGCTGTCTCCAGCAAAGCTTTTTCCAATATTCCCACATTCTGGCCAAGTCACCTCGACAGCTTCTGTGCTGAGTGGTTAAGTTAAGCTGAGACAACTTCCTTGTCCACGGCAAACTGATATATGAGTGTAGTTCGTTCTACACCTGAGTTGTGGACTCAGTCCCGTGGAGAGAACTTTCTTTTTATGCGTGTGGCTGTGGAGTGATATCTTTTAAGATTTCCACTCACTGTGTTACGATTAGCGCCAGGCATTATCCTACATCTAATACATCTAAGAGTGAGCCAGGTTTCAAGTCGAAAACTTTACGTAGAAAGAACCATGAATCGCAAAAGTAAAGAAGATTAAGTAGGGCGACGTACCGTGTATTAAAGTGCTCCCTCGCTACCGCTCGGCCGGAGCAATTTTCTATTTACGCGGAAATTGTGTTACAATTGGTGTCAGGTGTGGGGTTTTAGAAAATATCCCTGCCGATATTTATCCCCTTCTAACCAGACTGATTTGTTTTTGTGCGCTATAATAAATACAGAAGTCATAAAATAGTCTGTTTATAATCAATAAATACAGACAAATATATTAATTTTCTTTTATTTGGGTTTTATATTTATCTAATTGAAAGCTCTTTTGAATTTTTTTTACTTGCATGTTGATACAATTGGATTAATTTTTTTAGATTTAAGCCTTATACTCGTAAGCTTTTAGATATTTTTTTGATATTCTTCGCATTTTCACAGCAGGTCATAAGATTCTAAATTTTATGGCGCTTAGCCTAAGCTGTCGTCCAGCGATAAGATTGTGTAGCTCATACTCTTATTTGCAGCAATACTAGTACTATGTATTAAGTATTTCCTAAAAAAAAAAAAAATTTTTGAATTCTCGTTTCTCATTTTAAAAGTAAAACTTACACTGAATTACTGGAGGGTGCCCGGGCTAGAGGTCAGAGGACTTAATTAATAAAAGCTGGGCAACACGTAATTGCATTATTTGTTTAAAAAGGAACCATTACCACGTTGATTCTGTATTAGTAATAAGCGTTTTCATTCCGGATTTGGTTTAAGTTCAGAAGTTTTTAAAGTTTGGCTGGAGATCCTAAGCGTACTCGCCGAATAATTTCCTCTTGATTTTAGATTAAGCTTGAATTGAATTTTTCTAGAAAGTAAGTGAATTTTTGAGTATTACTTATCACCATTTGATTTTTTTTTTTTTTTTTTAATTAAGTGCGTGTATTGGATTTTTTTTTTCCTCGTAAATTCTTTTATTTTTTTTGTCGTTTACAAAATTGCGAATAAAATGGATCCAGGTCAACTGGAAGAGTTGAAGGAGCAGATGAAGGCAATGGCAATGTCTGTGGTAAAAGACGTTGTGAGTGTAATAAAAGAAGAGCTAAAGTCTGAACAAATTGCTTTAGAGTCGGGAATCCTAGAGCAAGTAACAAAGCTCTCAAAAAAGGTGGATGACTTAGACAAAACCTTAAACGGTACGGCCTTTGTTAATCGAGTTTTCGAAGAATCTTCACTAGCGGACACTTCCTCCTCTACAAGTACAACGACTACTACGACGATAACGGGGAGTTCAATATCTGCTTCGTCACCAGTACAGACAAGTTTAGCAACGCATATGTCAACATTTTTTTCAAATCCTGTTACTACTACGCTATGTTCATTGCCTAAATCATGCTCTGCTCCGATAAGTCAATTATTCAATCTATTCTAATTTGATTCGACAATGTAACTATAATCTTCCTTTACAATCTGGCGTGCCATCCTCTTCTTTCTCAACATCTACCAGTGTATTTAATCTAGCGCCATTTGATGGCTCAGTATCTTGGTCTGACTATCGTGTGCAATTTGAAATAGTTGCTCACCAAAATCGATGGACAGAACAAGAGAAGGCTGATGCTATAGCAACGCAGTTGCGAGGTAATGCCGTTTCCGTTCTAAGCGTTTTTCCTCCAGGACATCGTATACAATATGACGAGCTGGCCGCGTTATTAGAACAACGCTTTGGCGTGGATTCCTACTCGAGTCAGGTTCAATTTTCAGGAAGGACACAAGGAGCAAGAGAAAATTTTGCTAACTTTGCGCTAGAGTTGCAAAGGCTAGCTACCGCTGCCTTTCCTTCGTGCCCTACTGATGTCGTTGACAGAATGGTAGCTTTGCGTTTTCTAGAAGGGCTTCGAGATGATGAACTAAGGACCCTAGTTAGAGTCAGAGGACCAAAGACGTTGCACGAAGCTGTAACTGCGGCCCAGGAACTGTCTATCGGTACCAATGTTGGAAGGAATGCGCGTATTCATCTAGCTCAGACTTCTCCAATTCCGCAAACTTCACCTAACCAACGAAATTATGGTCGTCGACGAAGGCGCCCAGTAAATAATAAACTCCCGATAGCACAAAATCTTCAAGAAACGTTCAATGCTCCAAGAGCTAACCTTGTCTCTAAACCTCCAATGCTATATGACTCCTTCAGACCAGCATCTCATTCTGAAGTTCCTCCATTAGTTCCTTCGGATTCGGGAAACCCATCAACATCGACCCAGTGGGGCACGAGTCGATGAACATTTTGGTTGCCCCAGATGTAGGAAACAACGATAACGACTCGGCTTCTCTCCTGGATATAAACCCAATAACGGAAACTCTTCAAGAAAATTCGAGTAAACCATGCAACAAAAATGTTGAACAAACTGCTCCGCTAAGACAAGAAGTAATTATTCAAGCCATAGGGCCATCTGAGAACAGCCTCACTGTGAAAGGACTGTTAGATGGCAGACCCTGTGAGTTTATTTTAGATACTGGAGCCACCGTGTCAATTTTACATCCTAGCTTTTTAAGTCACTCATCACTGACAGCACTTCAAAAGTCGAGTGTCATGATTAGAAGTGTGACTGGAGACGTTGTTGATGTTTTAGGTAAACAGAGTGTAGATATCCGCCTAGAGAACTACCGGTTCCCACACACTGTGTTGGTAGCAAATATAGAGCCTGTATGCATACTCGGCGTGGATTTTCTCGACCACAACCAATGTCAACTGGACTTTGAAAGTAATGTCCTTCAGATAGGCCAGGCAACGGTGAAGCTTAATAAACCACGGTATCCCGCTACTGACGTCTGCCTCTCAGACAATATTTTGTTGGCTGCACGTAGTGAGATGATCATTCCATTTAAGCTTTCTCAAGAATTAAGAGAAGGCCCGACATTATTATTGGATTCCAAGCTCAATTCGGAACTGCCTTTCGGTGTGTACGCAGCTCGCATTTTAGTCGCACCAAAATCTCAGCTTATTCCGATAAGATTGGCCAATTTATCAACAAGTGATGTGTTTGTTCCTCGCGGCACTTGTGTTGGACAACTCGAACATGCTTTCGTTGCTACTTCGACCACTTTGACAGATGATTCGACACCTGATGTCCTTGACGTCGTCCTCAACGGAGTACAAGAGAGCCTATCTGGTACAGAGAAGCTGGCGCTAACTGCTCTATTAGGAGAGTATCGGGATATTTTCTCTACAGGCCCAAGTGATGCTGGACGAACAAATATAGCAAAACATAAAATTAACGTCGGAGATGCAACTCCATTTAGGTTACCACCTCGAAGAGTTCCTCTGGCGAAAAGGTCAGAAGTGGACCAGCTAATCCAAGAAATGGAAGCCAATGAAATTATAAGGCCTTCTACCAGTCCTTGGGCATCTCCAGTAGTCCTTGTGAAGAAAAAGGACGGCTCTACTCGATTTTGCGTGGACTATAGACGGCTTAACGATATTACGAAAAAGGATTCTTATCCACTTCCCCGAATGGATGATACGCTCACCTCATTCGCTGGCTCGATATGGTTTTCCACGCTCGACTTGCAAAGTGGTTACTGGCAAGTTGAAATGAGTGATGAGGATCGAGAAAAAACAGCTTTTGCAACTGGAGGTGGACTATGGGAATTCAATGTAATGCCGTTCGGTTTATGTAACGCCCCTGCCACTTTCGAACGTTTGATGGATGGTGTATTCCGCAATTTAGGAGCAGATACGGCCTTGGTGTATCTTGACGACATCATTGTCCACGGACGTAGCTTTGAAGATCACCTTACTAATCTGAAAAAGGTATTCCAATGTCTGCGATCGGCAAATCTCAAACTCAGTCCGAAGAAATGCAGTCTCTGTAAATCCCAGGAGAGTAGAGGCAAGTCACCGCTAGCTTTAAAAAACAAAAATAATAACAATTTAAATAAATAAATGGTAAATAGTTAAGCTTGTGAATTGGATTATTAACCCTTTCTTCAGCAGGTAACCTAGCCAGCGAAGATAACATCACCTTGCTACAGGAATCCAGAAACGTGTCCAGGATAAAGGCGTAGACGTTCAGGGAACCCCCAAGCCAATAGGATGGATTAAGTCTTATTCTTTTTATTTTGGAATTATTTTTTTTTTAATAGAATACGGCTTTATGTTTTTTTCTTACAGACACTCAGATGGAACTTTGAGTCTTCAGAAGGGGGCAGTGTTGCGAAACTATCCACACACCCCACAGTGAGGAGCTCAAAATCACAGTATAGCGCGAGACAGACTTTAGCTTTCAGCTAGCGTCGTCGATGACCGCCTATACATATGTGATCTCTGAGTGGGGACCCCCAAATCAACAAGAGATGGCAGCCAGTGATCCCAGGGAAATTCACCCGCATCTGGCAACTAGTCGGATCTGGCCGCTACAGCATCGGGGAACGGTCAGCCATGAAGAAAAGAATAGAAGATTCGATAAAAGTCTACCGTGACAGCTACATCGTGCGAAGAAGTTTTGATTATTTTCAATTATTATAAATTGCTAAAACAAGTTTTCTTTTGTTGTATGAAATTGTGAAGTAATTTGTTTAAAATCTCGATATGTGCAATAAATGAAGGAATATCTAAGAAGTTTTCTAATTGGAGATAGTTTTTGTAAGACAAAGGAGTCTAGTTACTAATAGTAACTGGAAAGAGTAAACCGTTCCCTAACGGACAAATCAATTACTGGATTCTATTTTCAGCACTGAACAAAGCGATAAGTACCAGTTTCTTTTTTTATTATTATTTATTTCCTAGTTATAGATCCAGGAAATGATTTATTAATCACGAGCTTTCCTCGTTTTCTCAATTTAAATGAGTGTACCGGCATCATCGGCTCTACAGAATTCTGTTTCCCAAATAGAGCAACAGACAGGAATATTTATTTTCTTTTTACATTAACTATTGCCACGTTAATATAGTTCGTTTGAACAATTAATTGATCACAGCTGGTTAATTTTATTGAATATAAAAAATATACGGATACCTACATACATGTGGCCCTTCTATTTCTAGAATAGAGCTTGGATTTAGCATACACATTTTTTTTCTTTGTTTCAGGCTTACATTACAGATCCCTTGCACAATTTTAATTTCGAATTTCTTACTCGCAAATAGGTATATCTAATTAGAATAAATAATTTTGCGAATTTTAATAAATACGCTGATACTAACTGCTCCTTTGTTCTCACAATAGAGCCACGGTTAGGTATCAGAATTTTTGTTACTTTTGTTTCAGGTTTTCCTTCACGGCTCAATTTAACAATTCGTCGTCTTTAATTTATTGCTCCAAAATTTACCTAGTGATAAAGTGCCTCGATATCGGTTAAGCCAATTAGTTGAACAGAAAGGTGATTTGTGTACCGTTGTTAGTGAGAGATAACGGAACCTTGTTCTTTTTGTTAACCCGGGTTATTTTTTTGTCACTTCGGTACTTAGTTCTACCTCATGCGTGCCACACGGTTCATGTCAGCTGACTTCCAACATAAACCTGTTCAAGGCTATAATCCGTAACACCTGGGTCAGGTGCGACACCCTAATACTTCTAGCGTGCTTAAAGTGAATAAATTTAGTGAAATATAACTAGAAAAATCTAAGGTAGAAACCTTATCAAACACCGACGGCAAATCGCAGAATTTTTATTAGCTGAAATCATCAAATGCCGACGGCAAATCGACGAGTTTCTATTTATTTGTGTCACCAAAGGCCGACGGTAAAACAACCCAATTTTCTATAAGCTGTGTGTCGGCGAATATCAACATCTAATTAACAATTGCTTTTTCCTTTTGACTTTTGCCAAATAACTTTCACCCTTACAAATTTTCCGTGAAATAGGTACAAGCAGAAAACCATAAGACAGGCAACTATTCAAACGACGATAGCAAATCGACGGATTTCTGTTTGCGTGAGTAATAAGTGCCGACAGCGAATCGACGAATTATCTACACACTCTACACACAAGTCCGCGAATATAGTTGGCCTACCCGCGATCGTATTTCACGACGGAAGTAAACAGGTGATAGGGAAATTGTCATCGCCTGACTCCGCCCTTTATTTCAAGAAATAGTCGAACAGAAAGAGCTTTATTTCCCCTCAGAGGCAGTGACTAGCCTAGGTGTTATACATCTAATTTGTGGCGAGTGTTAAGTTGAGTCGAGACACTTTTAAGTGGGTTTTTTTTGCAACTTGCCAAAGCTTTCTCAACTATTCTCATGTTGATTTATTGATCGTTAAGTTGAGCTGAGGCACTTTTAAGCGGACTTTTGCTGTCTCCAGCAAAGCTTTTTCCAATATTCCCACATTCTGGCCAAGTCACCTCGACAGCTTCTGTGCTGAGTGGTTAAGTTAAGCTGAGACAACTACCTTGTCCACGGCAAACTGATATATGAGTGTAGTTCGTTCTACACCTGAGTTGTGGACTCAGTCCCGTGGAGAGAACTTTCTTTTTATGCGTGTGGCTGTGGAGTGATATCTTTTAAGATTTCCACTCACTGTGTTACGATTAGCGCCAGGCATTATCCTACATCTAATACATCTAAGAGTGAGCCAGGTTTCAAGTCGAAAACTTTACGTAGAAAGAACCATGAATCGCAAAAGTAAAGAAGATTAAGTAGGGCGACGTACCGTGTATTAAAGTGCTCCCTCGCTACCGCTCGGCAGGAGCAATTTTCTATTTACGCGGAAATTGTGTTACAATATGATGTGACGTAATATCATTTAATGACATTAGGAATTGTACTGCGGTACATGTACTTTGGTACATATTTTCTTATTTCACTGTTGTGAAGGCAAAAACATATGATGTGACGTAATATCATTTAATGACATTAGGAATTGTACTGCGGTACATGTACTTTGGTACATATTTTCTTATTTCACTGTTGAATTTTATATTTATTTTTAGATAAAATCGTCATTTATACAGCGAAGAATAGCCATCTGCATTCTGCAAATTCGTGGTTTAATTTTTTCGAGTGGACTCGTTGAAACACTGCATTACTCGGATGGGAATGTTACGAATTATCTGGATAATCTACAGGATGCTGTTCGTGTTTTCTCTCTTGTAGATTAGTATTCTAAGGTTTATAATTTAGAACTAGAAACTTTGTGGTTTCTTTGTTTTATTTTTTAGGAGCATATATTGGGAAGAAATCACGGAATCAGATCTAACTGGCTACCCATGTCATTCTTAACATTACTGATTTGGCTCAGACATAGAGTGTCCAGCAAGAGTGATTCCCTTATTCCCCATTATTAAGAGGAAGATATACATTGCCATATTCATTCAGTATGCCTTATATACTCACAATGTTAAAATCAGCAGTAAGTAGTAATTCGTCAATAGGCTCCATCTTACCACGGGTACAATTATGTATCTAATTAATTGCTCAAAGCACAAATAATTGTTAACAGGGCTTATTACATGGCAAAGAAAAGATTCGTAGATACTTTTGCTCAAAAATACGTAAAATTTTTCAACTATGTATATCGCAAAAAGATTTGATTTCAGGAATTAGTGACACAGCATCGTTCAAAACTAAATTTAAATTGTCTACTGCACAGTGAATGTATTTAGCAGTGTTTTGTTTTTGCTTTCAGATTAAACATCCCATCTGTAGACACTTTTGCTGAAGAAGGTTCCGTCTTTATATGTAATTGAAAGTATATATTTGCAGTTCGTGTTATTGATTATTGAGTAGCCTACTACCATAGATTTATCTATCTGCCAACCTCTTCAAAATAACTGAGATTTCTCTGCTAGGTAATGTTATGAGGGTGCATTTGACTACAGTCCACACCACGTGAACCTTTAGTTTAATGTTAGCTATAACAAAATGGTACCTAATCACTTCCTACATCTGGTCCTGAAGCTTCGGATGTTTTCCACAACACCTACTTCTACACCAACAAGCTTTCGATTTGGTCAAGTACAGGTTCCCTTTTCTTCCTTTTATGGTTGAATAGCGTAAGTTGGCGAGCGCTACAAAAGTCAATAAACAGACCACTGCAGCCATTGGAGAACAGGCTCGTGCATTTAATTCCGATGATGTCTTCAATGGAGCCTATTTGATAATTTAACCCTTTTAATCTTTGAAACCCCGGGTATCTACAGGTTTGTGTGTATTTTTTATGGCAATAAAGGAAAAATGAGGGAAGTAAGAAGTAAAACCAAAGGCATCCAAGTAAAATTATATTGTAATTGAATCTGAAACATAAAAATAAGAAAGGTAAAAAAACAAGTACAAAAGGTAGGTACTATTAAATTCAGGTAATTTATAACTTTTGATGCTGCTGTTATTCCTTGCGCCTACTTACGCATTTAAAATAAAATATTTTCAAACTGCCGGCAAGCGAGCATATGATGCACTCTAACCGGGTTTTCCTTTGACCAAAAAGTTTTGCATGACGACTTCTTAATGGACCCTATCCTCATGCTTGGTGTCGAAATAGTAAGCTTCACTGGGACTTCAAAATATACTTCGATGCCAGATCATGTGCTGAACTGTTACATGAGCGCACAGATCTCTCATCAATGCTTTGCTGCACAAGAGGATATAAGAGTAAACGGCTAGCGTCTGTTGAAGACTTCCGAGCCCATTGTGAATATTAAGTAACCAGCCATGTATATTCAGTAACCCTGAAACATCCACACCGTCCTTGATTTTATTATATATAATGGCTTTCGGTTTGTTTGCTCGTCAAGTGGTTTCTGTGTTATAGTGCATCGTTGTCGAGAGCAATAGAAGAGCTCTATTTCTTTTTCGGCGCAAATAGAAACTAAACCCCATCGAATTTATTGATCGAATAGCACTAGCTAAGCAGGAGATCCTGAGGTATGCATTTGTTATTCCGTTGAATAGTTCCAACGAATGCCAATCCGGCCTTTCTTGAATTCTTCCGCACTATTTAGCACGGAAAAAAATTCATGTATTCCAGACAATTAGTATTTGTTAGAAATTCCACGCAAAACCCGCTCGCTTGAATAATATTTCTAAGGAGTCCCCGATCTTTCCCTGTATACAATATTCCCTTGAAGGAAATCCATTTGAAACACGTCCACAAAATGTTTATACCGTAGGTACTGTGTACTGCGTAGGGTGTACTAAGGAAACTATGTCTTTTCACGGCGCCTTTACGTTTATTCGCAGATTATAATTGGACGTTGGACATTAGCCATATGACTCGAATTGGTGCATCTCATCAGTTTTGAACATATGGTTCAACAAACTTAAAATTTCGGAAATTTTACTCTTTTTTTTATTTAACTATTATTTTTATCAAAAAAGACGTCATCAATATCAATTTTTCATATTGAAGTTAAAAAGCCCAAATGCTTAGCACTCTGTACCCAAAATGTAACCATTTCTGCGTTTTTTGCACTTTTTCTTAATCATCTCCAGCGAAAATAGCTGATAAAGTTCAATAAGTGCCAGAAAGTAGGCAATTATATTTTGGAAATGTCATTTTCCAGTCATTTTCCCTGGAGATGCTGAAGAAAAAGTGCAAAAAATGCAGAAAGGTTTACATTCTGGGTACAGAGTGTGATAGGTCCTTTCAAAGCTAAGCTTTTCGGCTTCTTAAATTCAATATGAAAAACTGATATTGATGCCGTGTTTTTTTGATAAAAATAGTAGTTAAATAAAAAAAAAACGAGCAAAAATTCAGAAATGTTAACTTTGTTGCGCCATACTTACAAAACGAAAACGATGAAGGAAAAAGTTTGTAAACCATTGGAAAGATCCAACGATTATCTATCTAACAGACCTATGGTATACGTTAGAGCTATTAAAGTAGTAAACTCCGTCTAAAACTAACACATATGAATTACTTATTAAATAACTTTTATTTACTCACACACCCCTGACTAAATAACTGTGTGCCTGAGTGACGAAAGAATTTTAGGGTAGTAAAAGTGGAGTGAGTGAAGCCTTCCAATGGGGTAAAATATTTAAGTTTTTGGGGATTTTGGGGTGCAGGTGGTAACTACCACCCTTGGGGTTGTTCAATTAGGGCCGTGTGTGACAACAAAATAAAAACTCTTACTGAAAGTCCTATTAAATGGCATATTTTCTTTTCTTCTGTAAGATACTTTATAGCAGATTTTTCACACTCGAACATCATTAAAATTTGTGTACAGAGGGGTGTAGGTTGATACGGGTGGGCGCATATTTACTTTAAACGCTTTAGCCTAATATTTTACATATTTCATGGGAACATTTCAATTTTCTATGATTAATCATTATATTGGTTTTATGTAAAATAAATTATTCCAGTTTTTTCACGTAAAATTTTTCTACATGGAAGTACATACTTACATTAAAGTGCGATAATCTCCTAAACTTCTCACCGCAGAGAAAAAAAAAACACCGCAACGTTGGCAAGAGAAAGTAGATGCATATTTATGACTAAAAAGTAGAAAATAACATAACTTATACTAAAAAGTAAAACACATTTTTTTCTTTCTGTGTGATATATTATACACAAGAAAAGTTTTATTGCACAATATTAAATGTTAGCACTCAAATTTAAGCTTAAATATTTGGGCATCAATAACTATAATCACAATTGTCTAACTGCAACTCATGCCCAAAACTTTTAAGATTTAATGTGAGTTCTAGCATTTCACATTTTGCAATAAAACGAGTACGAGTAGGTACTCTAGATGTTTCCTAGTTTTTTTCATTTTTGTCTGAATGCATTAGGGTCCAAATAGAGGCTGCCAAGTAAACCCTTGAGCCTTCTACGATGTCAGATATGTAAGTAGTAGCCGATCATAATGAAGAGCATAATTTTCATGGTGATAGGAAAGTCTTCATCCTACATAAATATAAAAGAAATGGATCGTTCGAAATTCTTATTGCTAGGAGGTGAATGAATACTTATATAAAGCGAGCACTTTTAAGTACATGTCATCGATAGTACCTCAAATACGTTGGGATGAAATGAGATTAGTGGAGCACAGTTCTCTTGATCTTTGCAGGAATATATTGTAATAACATACACGCCCGAAAAATAGAGTTGCGAACTAGTGTCAAAAATCTACATATGGACCTGAAACTAACACAATTCAGAAATACCTCAAATACGTTGGGATGAAATGAGATTAGTGGAGCACAGTTCTCTTGGTCTTTGCAGGAATATATTGTAATAACATACACGCCCGAAAAATAGAGTTGCGAACTAGTGTCAAAAATCTACATATGGACCTGAAACTAACAGAATTCAGAAAGTTGAAATCATCCATTTCACCTTATCAATATCTTAAGAAGTTCAGCAACAGTAAGTAGACCAGGCCCATCGGTGCAAAATAGATGTACTACATAGATAGGATGATGAGTCGATCATTTAACTGCAAGTCTCTTCCAGCACGGAGCCTACAAATTCTTCCATCGGTTTCTTGTTGGAACTCCCCGGCTTAGTCAGTTCATCCAGTTTAGCTGTGGAATTACTGTATTGTATTCTTCGTAGAGGTCTTTGTTCATACTGTGCATTTTCCAGTTCTCCTACTAACCAGTTGACATGGCCAAATTGAATAGCCTTTCAGAGCATGGCGAATACCTTGCTTGGTACGATTGGTAGGTACATTGGCGTTGACATTTTATAGTTATCTGGAGTAATTCTTCATTATGAATATTTCGGTCACGATACTTCTTTAACGATAATTATAATAGAGAACCAAAATAACTAAACTTATAAATAATCAGCAATTTTCAATACCTGTACATCTTTTCTATGAAAAATTTATCTATAGAAAGTCGTGATACAGAAATTACTCTAGTATCATTGTGAAATTATTTGTAACCGCATACGTATTCATGTTTTATATGTATACATTTTGAACACGAATAAAAGCCTTTTAATTAAACTTTTACACCGACCTTCTTCAAAATATTTCTTAAATGAAGTCTATATCCGGTGAAAGTTCCAACAAAATTAAATGGCTCTGCAAAATGTAAACATCTTAGCATAGCAACTCTGTAATTTCTCCCAAGTAAACTTTTGGAAAAGAAATCACAGGATGTGTGCAAAGTGCCTACATAATTTGTCAATAAGCAGTTTCCGGTGTTTGTGAGAAATCGGTTTTACACGTAAATTTTCAGTAAAGCAAAGGTAAATGTTCATCAAGTTACAAGTAATTTAACAGTACTGAGTATGTAGTGCGCTCTTTTCGGAATAATTGTGGAAATGGTCTCCTTTGATATTACGTTTTATCTAACTATATATAATTCGCAGTAAAATGGTGATTTATTTATATCTGCAATACACAAATGAGTTAAAAAAGCTTAGCAACACAACTTCTTATTTTAGCAACTATGACAATGACCAACGAGTTGTGAGAATATTGGGTGCATATGGTTACGTATATAACAGGACTAATCGTAGCTTTAAATTTGTACGCACGCAAGTCTATTATGTTGTTTTTGCTCTTCCATTAAACAAATATGATAATAAAGGAAAGACTTTGTTCATATCCGTCCAACATGAGGCTCGATTCCACAAAATTATAAATTGCATAATTTCTTATTGTATTGAGTGTTGAAACTCGAATATCCGGGATGCCCGGTTTCGAGACTTTCCCGGAAAATCAAAAATTCCGGATAATAGAAGAGCCACTGCGTGGCGTATACAGGTTCGATTCGCTTCGAATGAATCTGCTTCTTTAAAATTTTTTAAATTTTTTAATAAATAAAAAAATTGTTTTTTTCTATTTTTCTCAAACTTTTCATTTCTTTCTTCTTTTTTCATTTTTTCATTTGTTTTTCAAATCACACAATTTCGCTATTTGTGACCTGTTGATGAGTCAAACCAAAACTTGAAACTTGTCACCAAAAATTAATGGGTTGTGTGATGAAATAACAAATTAGAACATTTTTTAGCTTTTGCTATATACAGGAGAATCCCAAAAAATTCTTTCTTGAACAAAATTAAGTTTAACCCGGTAAAAAGTCCAAACGTAATCTGTTTATATGTGTGTTAGAAATAGACTGGATAAAGGATTACAAGGATTTTCAAATGAAACACTCAGAGTTTTTGAGTTGAACAAATTAAATTTATTGCTCGAAGCCGAGTTCTTTACATGGAGAAGTATCACTGCTAACTGAACAGATCAGAAGAAATATTTTGCACAAGTGTTAATGAATTTTAGATAAGAGAACAATAGATTGGAATGTAACTGAATTTACAAATGATTCAATAGAGCCAGACTAGTTTTGAACAATTTATACGTAATTACTTATGTACATATACAATGAATTTTAGAATTTATGCCGATGAGCTTGATGATGATGATTTAGGACCGCTCTCAGATTAGACAATGTAATAACGATAATTTCACAAATATAAAATTAGCAGAATATGATGTTGATGCTTACGAGGGTGAGTTCGAAGAAAATTTACTACATGATTGGAATGAATATACAATTGTTATTGTTGAATTACGAGGTTCTCTTCAATATGTAAGCAGCATTTATGATAAAATAGTATTTATAATAAAATAAAATTTTAAATATTGGTACAGTTCACTTAAAATAATTGATAATTTCTTTATAAATATAATACGATACTAAATGTATCTTGCTTGATACTTTATTTAACATTTATAGTGTTTATATGAAGATAACCCAGCAAACATTTAGTTACCAAGTCTGTCTATAGAGCGTCAATTAATGACTTCAAATTGACCCGAAAATTTAAGGCCCTTTTGACGTCCTATATACGACATATTAAAATCTCAATCTATATTTTTGTAGTCATAAATTTGTTGCCATTAAACGTCAATATATGACTTCAAATTGACTGCAAAAGGAAACGTAATTTCAGCGTCTTATATAAGTCATTTCATTATCTCATTCTATCATTGTGGTCAAAATTTAGTCAATTTCAGACGAACTAGAGATTGTCGTCATATTCACTTCTAATAATTTGACGGCGTGGGAACGTCTTTATGGGCGTTCTATTTAAATATACAGTTAGGACAGAAAACAGTTGTCGAATCAGAGAGAATTTCGTGCATTGATTGTGTCATTAAGCAGTCTTATTTGGAATTTTATATTGCGCGGTAGTGTTGTTCAACTGTGCTGATCAGCAGGTGATGCAGTATTAAAAATTATTTATTTTTTATAAGAAAATCTTAAATAGTTGTGGGTTTGTGGTAAGTATTAAGAAATGTAAATATAATTAACAAAAATTTCAAAAACTTTTAAGAAGCTTTGCAAAAAATAAAATAAAACGATGGATATATGTATGTATATATGTATATAAAAAAAAAAGGGAATTATTGTCTAAAAGCAGTTGATTTCAGACGAACTACAGACCTTTAAACTTGTCATCATTTTCCTGTTATTTTTGCCCTGATTTAGACACACAGAAGCAATATTAACAATTTGTAGTCGTTGGAACGTCTTTCGGAAAGTGCGTTGTTCCAGTAAGCAGTTGCATTTAGAATTATATATTGTGCAGTTGTGCAGTTGTGCCGTTTTTCTTTCTTCTTGACTTTTCATCTAAAGCTTCAGTTATATTGCAAAGTATATTGGGGAGTATTAATCCTTTGAATGAGGGAGTCCAAGGCCTTTTTAATGAAATGAAATATCTCAAGCATCCGTTCAACAATAAGGACCAGTTTTCTTTTGATTTGTTGCCAACATTGCCTTTAATGCTGCCAGATGACATAAATAAGCTTGAAAAGGATTTGGCTGGAAGCGGATTGCTAGAAAACAGATGGTAATTTAAAATCCATTCGGAAGTATTAATAGAAAATAGTAATACATTTTATTTCTGACTGAAAAATTTCGACAAATTGGGCGAAGAGCTGTAGTATCATCACTTTGGAAATGTTTGAAAACCCTTGGGACTGATGAAGTTTTTGAGCAATTTTCTTGGGCCGGAATCAAAAACAAATCAAAATTTTCTGAGATCATTTAATATCTTCATTACAATCTATGAATCCATTATAACAAAATAATCCAGAAGTTTCCCAGGTAGAAATTAATAATAATATGAAAAGCTAGCTTAAACAATCCAAAGAACGAATCATAATAGAAGGAGAAGTGACGTATAAAGATTTGTATTAAAAATATTACGTTTTCAATACTATTGAATATGGTATTATAATGTAAAAAGAAACTATTAACTATTTATGGATAAGCTTTTTTTTTTAAATAATTTAAAACAAAGTCTAAAAATGTGTAACTATAGTACAAATGAATAAATTTTTTTTTAAGTTTTTTTAATGTGGTTTGTATTGAAGAAATATATCTTGCTGTAATCGAAAATGCCATTTTAAGTTCGCCATAGAAGTCCATACATAGGAAATCTGAACGTCTTACAGAAAAATGACTTCTTTGACGTCTCCTTTTGATGGTTTTAAAATGAAATATTTTCATCATCAGAACAACTAACTGCCGACATTTGCACGGCTTCTTGACTCTGACGTCCTTTCGCTGCATGTACGAATGACGGTTTATAGATCGTCCTTTTGACCTTAAAATGTTTGCTGGGTAATCAAAGTGTAACATCTAATAATTCATTTAATAATTATAATGGGTGCATATGATAACTTAGTTGAGAACAATTCATTCATTTTTCTAAGTAAAAAAAAAAGACCGCTAAATTATAAAAAAATCAAGAGACATTTATTGTAGTATATTGTATTGGGATTAAGTTGACATAAAACATATTTTTCTTTAAGGGTTAACAAAAAAATGCATATGAAAATTTTACACAATTTTGATTGGTCAATAAAAACTTTCTAAGCAATTTTGAAAACAAAAAAAATTTTTCAAAGTAATAGAGCATGCGGCTCTAAACATCTAAACCACTCTATTGCTCTAGCGCAATTGAAAAAAAAATATGAGACTGATGCAAATTACTATAGACTGTATATATCGCATACACCTAGAACTTCTGTTTTGAAAAAAATTTAACAGTCCATTTATTAAGATTGCTCTAAGTTCTTAAAATTCTATAGTTAAGTATTTAATGGACAATTTTACAAAAGTTAGAGGAATTGATTTTCTTGTTAGACAAACGATTTTTTCAAACTCAACATGTTAACCTTTTTAACGCACAGCTATACAGAAAGTTCGTCATTGACATTAAATGACAAAAGCATCTCCATATTCACATCGCTTAATATACACAATAGCAACCATGTTAATTTAAAAGACAACATTCTTAATATAAAGCAATTTGAAAAGGTAAGTTTAGCAAAAATTCATATCCTATTAATGAAAGGATCCTATACCCACACGTAACTCCCTTGAATCCTTACTCAAATCAAAAACATACGAGGGAATTCTGTTTCTTCATAAGAAAAAGTTTTTACTTTTCATAACTATATGCCCGAAAGCGCATTAAGAGAAATACTTCAGCATAATTCATAATATGAAAAAAACGTATTTCTTTGCAAATGTTATAAATTAAATTATTTCAAAGAAACGCCCTTCCAAACTTTATGTATTTATAATACCAAAAACTACAAGCAATCATATATTCAACATTTATAAGTAAACCTTTCAGAAACGAATTAGATTTATATAGACATATTTACTTATATATATATATAAACATATATGCATGTACACTCAAGCAGTTAAATGATGGCTGCAAAATAAAATGACAAAAAACTTTTTCATATAAATAATAGAACATTCTGTGGAATCTAATAATCGTAGAATGGCACGTCCTGTGAGGTACGAAGATAAAAGGAAGGGGAAAATAAATTTTACGCATCGTGGACGTCCTTTTATATATTTCTCAATAACTTAAGTCAATTAAGCTGGCAAAGTTTTTCATGGTAGAAATGTTTTGGATGCGTCACATTTTAGAGCTCAGTTATAGCTAATTATAACCCTTTCATCGAGTTTAATTCACCAATATTTAAAACCTAATAATCTCTGAATAATCAAGCTTGATAAAATCTTAGGACCATCGCTACTGATAATTGGGGCAAAGAGCATTATCCCAATTTTGTGCACTCTATAATATTTTATAGTCCGGATAGGGTAATTGCCACTGCCCGGAAATTAATGCTCTAGCATTTTAACAAAAAATCGATAAATAATCCAGCTTTATTCCCAGAAATGAAGCCAAAATATTATTTATACGAGTGTTTCTCTACAGTTATATGCCTAGTTTCCAATAAAAATACTTAAAAAACCATGAATCGACCAAAAAATTGTCATTTCATTTAATTTATTAAGAAAAACATTTACAGATGATCGTTTTCAAAATATACGTAAAAATCTTAATCTCTTATATGGAAACATCAAAAAAGGGTTGTCCGATTTAGCCCATTGTTGAAATTATATTTACTATATTTATGAAAACACTTTGTATAAAATTTCAGCTCTCTACATTAACGCGTTCTAAGGCAGTGTCCAAATATATAGGGAAAAAGAAAAATTTGTATGGTAATCCAATGCAGGAGTGGCCCGATTTGTCCCATTTTCGAACATAATTTTGTAGCGACGGCTTTAATCGTCTCTGACATTTGTATGCAGTTAGGTCCTTACTGCAAGACAAGAGAATCAGGCTTTTAGGTATAGTTGCCAAATTACGAAAGATTTACGTTAAATTTATGTTGAGGGAAATTACATACATTTTCTACAATTTATTATGTCGCTTTACGCAGTGCTGACTTTAGTGACGGATTCAGGGGGGGGGGGGGGTCATGGCGTCATGACCTCACCCCCTCCTCCTTAAAAAAATTAAGTAAAAAATATTTAAATAATTGAGTTATTTGAAGAAATATATTTTTTATTTTATATTTGTTTTATTTATATTATTCAACTTCAAAAATTATGCAAAATATTTGTATTCCAAAACTTAAACAAATAAAGATTTATTTCAATGAATATTATTGTATGCATGAGATATATGTGTTTAGGTTTTTCACAGAATTTGTGTTTAGGAGCCCAACTTTGGGTGATCCGAAACCCTCGAGAAACACTTCCCAAGCCACGAAAGAGGCTCCCACACAGTTGAAAATCTTGGTGCAAAATTAAATATTTTTTAATATTTTCATATATGTATATTACTTCCCCTCATCTAAAGCTTCCTATCAAAAGCATATATATTACAATTATCCAACAACTTTATACGGTAATAATGCACTTCTTCTATATATATTAAGATATTATACACTTCATTAATAATACACATTGTATTTGATTAGTAATTTAAACCTATTAAAAATATAATAACAGTCTAGCCATTATGAAGGCTCGGTTTAAATTTCTTTTAAATAAAAATTTATATATATTTCATATCTCTGCGTATACCTAGTTTATTTTAAAAGTTTATTAAAGTTATACATTCGTCGGTATAGATCTTTTGCTTTCAACCGATTATACAAATTTGGAATAAAATTAAAAGGAGGGATCTTATAAGAAATCTAATAGGATTTAAGTATAAAAATAATACGAAAACTGCATTGAATTCTGAGAAACTGTTGAGTTTTTGAATAAGTCTTGATATTCTGTTCATTTAAGTTGGAGTTTTCGATGAGTACGGAAAAATTAAAGTGAAAGTGCGCATACATTAGAATTATTAAAATGTTTGTTACTTATGAGTAGAATGACGAGCATAAACTAGTTAAAGTGCACAATAGAGGAAGTGAATTAGCATACACGGATTTCGTTTGGTCAAGTGAGTACACAATTTTTGTTAATAAGTCTAAACCTAATACGAACCATTTATATATATATATGTACTATTTATCTACATACCTACTTCTACTATTGTAAAATATCATTACTTTATCGTTTATAATATACAATAGATATTGTTCTTACACTCTGTAGGTTTACATTTTAGCCTACGAGGATTTTTATTGCTTTTAAACTATTTTAACGCAATAATAGATGATGACATTTTTATGGAACACATCAATCAAATGGCTTCACATCCTCTCCTTATTTTAAAAATAAAATTGTAGACATTTTTTACCATAGGCGGTAATATCCTTTCGCTTAGTTCAAAATAAATAGTTTTGTAATTGTAATTAATTTAGAGTCTTGCTGTGCAGAGAGTTATAATCAGACAGAGGTACTTTGAAAATAATGAATTGTTCTATTGGAGAATCGGTGATAGCTACTCCAGAGGTACATTTCATTTGTCAATATTAATTAATTAAATTAAATATATTGTCTGAAATGTAGAGTTTTAAAACTTATATATGTGGAAAAACTGAAGGATTATAAATTTTAAAAAATACTGAGCAAAATAATTCATTAAATGATATATCCAGACGAAAAGTTGTGTCAATGCTAGAAGTATACGTTGAGGAAAAGTTTGGTTTTAAACCATCAAAGCCACAATTAATTGCTGCTGCTTCTGCCAGCGCTAACATTTTTCCTTCCTTAAAAAGTGATGGAGAAAATGAATTGGTACCTTAATTTATTATTATGAACTGAAAGTGATATAAAAATGAATGAATTACAGGAATTATTAGTTAATAATTCTAATACAGGCTTTCTTCAAGTTAAGCTAAAAAATGATCTCGTGAAAAGACGTAAATTGGAAAAAGGTATCGAAAATGTTGAGATTGATTTGATCAATGATACATCTCGAGAAAAAACGGAAAATTACGACTTCCAAAAATTACACGATGCACTAATGGATCTTAAACGAGCGATACTGCCAGAAGAAATCGATCATGTAAAAAGCATAATCCAATCTACCGTGAAATACAGAAGAAGCAGGGAGGATAATCCCAATATCTGGTCGAACTACCAATGCATTTTTATTTGCCCCGAATTGGTTAGTATGTACTAGTGTTCTATATAACGTATCTTATTAGCTTTTTATCATAAATAATGTCCTAAATAATGTTTTTTTTTTAATTTCACTGACATTTATTTTTTAGACTTTTAAGATATTCAGATAACCTACTGTTTTAACGTACCTATAGGAATATTCACTAAAAATATTTACTATATATACATATGGTCAAACCAATCAACTTTGATTTCAAATTAGCACACCGAAAGATATACTTAGCTGCATTAGGGGAAAAAATACAACCTCTTATATTTCAAGTCGTCCGAAAATCTGGGAAAAAAAGATTATACACGGAAGCGGAAAGGGAAAAGGGTATTTAATAATAAAAAAATAAAAAAATATATATAATTTATGAAATTTATTTTCTTAGACTGGGATAAATGTACGCTATATTTAATCAATTTGAGGAGTTTTGTTGAAATGAGGTCAAATAAGTCAATTTTCTGCAATGCGGTATGAGGCTAAGCATCAAGTCTTCAAGATTTTGTCTAAGAATTTGAGAAACTATATTAATCTATGTAAAAGCCTTGTAATAAGATATCAGTAGAAAATCGTACCCGAACATGGAAAACTATCTATACTTCAGGATTCTCTTTTTGCAGAAATTAGAAATATATTAGAAGACCAGCCTATAAATTTCGATAAAAGTGAACCAGTTTTTCTAACTTCTTATTTTGAATATTTCGGAAATTACAGGGAAGGGTTATACCTATTTCTTTCTTCCTGAAATTGTCTTTTTTATTGAGTACACGATATTTTACAAAGATAGGCCCTTTATTTTGTGCAAGAAAGTTGATGTTATTTTTAACAAGTTTCATATTCGAAATATTAAAAACAAAAACTGGCCCGTTGAAGGCTTTTTCAATATTTGAGTTTGAAGACAGTTTAATATGTGATTCGGCAGTATCTAGAAGAGACGGAAAAATCTATTTAATTAAGACACATACTTTCAATGCGCACATCAATTAAAATTAATAAAATGACTTTATGCAGTAAGTATAAGGTTCTATAAAATATAATGTTCAAAGAATCATTTCAATATGAATAACAAACTTTTTAAGGCTTTTTTATATGAACAAGTAATCTGAAGAGTTTCTCTAAAATGAATAAAAAATTGGTATAAATTTTATATAATATATCTTACATTTATTATTATTAAATCATTATTATTAAAGTTTCTGATTCAAACCAAATTTATATTATTTTATTTTATTCTAAGTGCGAATGAATTGCATATGGTTTTTTTATAAATTTCACTTATACAGGAGAGTATGAAATCTATATTTACGTGATATTCATTTTCATATCATGCTGGTATATGGTTTATACTCTCAAAATATACAAATTTATACTTTGTAAAAGTATAAATTAGATACCGTACTTTGAATGGATTTATATAGATGCTCTTAAAATATAAAATTTACTCCAAGATTTTCAACTGTGCACACTACCATATCAGACCCCTAACTTAGTCCTAACTCCTATCTTTCTAAAATATTTCCAGCGTTCTTATGTAAAACCACTGATATGTGCAGGGGCGGATTTCCCTATAGGCCGAGTAGGCCCGGGCCTAGGGCGGCAGATTTAGGGGGCGGCGATTTTTTCTTGTAGTTGTGGGTATTTCATTACATTTTTATACTTTTTCGTTTTTTTAAATAAAATAATTCGTTGGAAAGTGTTATTTTTAATTCTACTCCATTTTTTTCAAATCTACTCCGATTTATGAGGCAGCCTACTCCGCTAATTCTAGCCTGGGGTCCCTTCACTGGATATAGATCATTCAATTTTTAGTGTTTTACAAGGAGTAGGGGGGGCGGCAATCTTCCATAGGCCTAGGGCGGCCAAGTGATCAAACCCGCCCCTGGATATGTGTAATATAGACTGACTACGTCCATAGAAATACACTGCAGAAGGTATGCTCTTTTCTATATAGCGTTCTCTTTCAGTCTAAGCACCAAGTACCAACTGAAAGAGAACTGTAAACAACAAATAAATAAGTGGATTCCACGAAATAAATGTTTTTAATTAACTATTTGGGTTAATTAGTGATAAAAAGCGTTTTACCAAATGCAATATATTCATAGATACTCAACAAAAATCTGAGCATGAGACAAATTAGAGTTTCCCAATTATATTGGATAGGATCGATGGTATACATGCTACGATATCAATTCAATGTGTACTACCCTGACTTATACTGGCTAGACTTATTTCTTCAATTTGAACAAGTTTATCTTACTGACTATCGTTGATATGGAATATAAATTTTTGTGTATGCACCGACGTTGAAAGATATGGAAAAAGTAGGGCCGCAGGAGTTTTAAATGCTTCGACTGTAGAGATGAAATTTGAATACGGTTTTATGGAAGAATACCACCAAATGTTTACCTGGTCAATTTCAAAGTACAGCTCATACCTCGATTGTCGATTAAATTCCCGTTAAAATTTTACTTGATGCGTCCTTTCGCAGCAATGTATGCTGGAAAAGAACCTCAGAAAGATCAGTACAATACTTTAATTTACATAGCCTTATACGTAGCCAATTGAGAAAAATGGAGAACTCTTGTCAATCCAACTGCAGCACATCCTGAATCAAGTATTACAATTGTTCAAGCCCCATATTTTTTTACAAACCGTGAATGAGAACAATGATTATTACACTCAACATTTAGAGTCCTCTTAATAACAAACGCGGGGTTTGATAAATTTTGAAGTTAATGGAAGTAGATCGACGGAAGAAATTTTCCAAATCCAAAAAAAGTTTTGGTACTTGCACTATAACCTCACTTCGTTTAACACTTCCCACTTGGATTCTAGGCTAGATTTAGCCTCCATAGAAGGACACAATCAACTCTGATCACGGTGTCCGCAAGTTCCCATATAACTAATTCCATAGATGGCACAAGAACTGGATGTTGAATACAGTACGAAAAAAGTATACAAAATTTACATATATGGCTGGGTGGTCCATTCCGGAATGGACCACAACATTTGAAATGATGTATACTTCAAGTGATTCATACTTTTTCGTATCTGAAGTGTTGAGGAATTCGATCAAATGTAAACAAAACACTCTAAAATATGTTATGGTCCATTTCAGACTGCTCTAGCCATTTCACAATCTGTATACTATGCTCAGTATGCCATCCGACTTCTAGTTCTTGTGCCATCTCTGCTAAAAGGACTTTCATATCAAAAACAAGAACAGAACAATGTAAACCGAAGAACTCAATTTATTCCACTTGAAAACAAGAGTTTTGCTCCAATGATTAATAAAATCCAGGAAAATAGAATAAACTAAGAATTTTACTGAGAAAATGGTCATATTTATTTCAAATTTTTAAGAAAAACACAACTTTTATGTTTTATCGGCCGATAAACTTTTTCGCCCGAAGAATTCTGTCGGTAAACATAAAAGTTGTGTTTTTCTTAAAAATCTGAAATAAATATAATATTTCATTAGAAAAATTATTAGTTTACCCTATTTCCCATGATTTTATTAATCGTTGGAGCAAAAATCTTGTTTTAAAGTGGAATAAATTGAGTTTTTCGGTATAGATATTTTCGATTCTTGTTTTTGATGTGAAAGTGCCTTAATACTCTTATGTTAATACAACCTGTATTCATCTCCTTGGCAATATCAACACACATTGTGTCCTTTTTTCTACTATTTTCATAATGTTTTATAAATTCAGATCATATGAAATTGAGTATTCCTTTATACGATTTGAATTCATTTTTCAACACCCACTTGAATTTGCACTATCCACTATGATCTTACAGCTCGCGATACTTGACTAAAATTTTGCCTGCTGCGATAGACATTTGAATCGCAGTGATCTATCGCGTTGGTGTGAGCGTTTAGATTGAATACTATGTGTAGTGATCTCTCGTTGTCGCTACGTTATCGCAATCGCTATCGCGGCGTTGTGAAACGACCATTATATTGAAAGCTATGTGTATCGACCTATAGCTGTCGCTTCGTTATTGCTATCGCTTCGTTATCGCTATCGCTTCGTTATCGCTATCGCTACGTTATCGCAATCGCTATCGTGGCGGCGTGAATCAGCCTTTAAGGTTTGCTTTGAAATAAAGCTTTAAAAAGAACTTTTTTGAAAACGGCAGTCCATTTTGTGCCGTTCACTTACGTTACCATTGTTAAGTGAGTAAAACGGCTAAACCATTTTTTTTTTTTTTTTTTTTTTTTTTTTTTATATTATTAAGCCAAGCTCAGGGGATACCCTATGATGCAAAGCACAGCATGGCAGGAAGGAGATAGGGAAAGGATTAGGGGATATGAGGAGAGTGGCGGAGGTGCCGATGTATGTCGCCCTTAAACTTCCGCAGATTGTACGCCGGAGGAAAAACAGAAGATGGTAAGCTGTTCCACATTCGCACTGTTCGGGATAAAAAAGCATCACGGAATTTTACTGTACGGCCGAAAGTAATTTGAAGGGTTAAAGGATGTGCGCGGTTTGCAGCGCGAGTATTGCGTGCAGGAATCATTCTACAAGGGATTAGACTAGATATTTCATCAGAACATTGACCATGCATATAGCGATAAAGGAGCGAAAGGCATCCAACATTGCGGCGGTGCTCGAGTGAGTCGATATGACAAGTTATTGCCAAATCGCCAATGAGCTTGAAGGCTCTCTTTTGGACAATATCCAATGAAGCTAAGGCTGTGCGACCAGCCCCGGCCCATATATGGGAGTTGTACTCCATTCTAGGTCTAATGTAGGACTTGTAGAGGAGCGCTAGATTTGACGGGCTGAAATATTTCTTACACCTTTTCAGAAATCCAAGACATTTCGATGCTTCTTTGGCAACAGAGAAGATGTGATCTGTCCAGTTTAACTTACTGGAAATATTAATGCCAAGAATGCTTAGTGACGGTGAATCAGAAATTAATGCTCCATCAAAAGAAACGGGTGTGGTTAAGTTATGATCTTGTTTTAATGAGATAAGACAGCTTTGGGACTTTGATGCATTGAATTCGACGCGATTCGCTTTGCCCCAAGCGAGGATATTGTTAAGATCGTTATTCATAGAGAATCGAGTACCTAGTCCAAATTTCAGAGTTATCATTGTTTTCGAATTGTGAATGCTAAAAAATGTAGGCAGTATTACTTCCGAAAAATTCTGCACCCAGTTGTAATGATTTTTGTTTTCGGACCAGCTATTAATATGGGTACAGTACAGGTTGAGACAACTTACATCCAGATGTGAAAACCTTACAAAAAAACGGTCGAATTAAAACGAGCTAATGGCGCTCTAATAGGAAGCTATATACATTCTCTTTCTCTCTTGTTGTGTTATTCCATATAAATTCTTCGGTATGATAACTTTCTTTCGTTGAAAAAAAAGGTAAAAAGCTTTGAAAAGTGATCCGGGCTTATCTAAAGATTTTCTTATCTTGTTGTATGTTGTCTGTAGTATAGGTAAGCTTTGGAGATTATACACATGGAGTTTAATTGAGGAGTGGGCAAACGAAAGTTCACACATCCGGGGTCGGCGGCGGTTCGTCGCTCTTCAGAGAATCGTTCCGGCTATACTGTATTTTCTCTATTATCAATCACCATTTAAAAAAAAAAAAAACAATACAAAAAGCTACGGATTTCCGACTCCTAAAACTAGTTTTGTGTACAAAGCGGTACATGTCCAAGAAAATCTATTAATTTTTGCAATCTAACAACTTAACAAAAAGTTACATGTCCAACAAAGGGTACCTACACAGTATGTGCAGTCAAGAAGGCACATGTCACTTTTTCTTCCATTTTTGTCTTGTAGTATATTTTACATTTTTCTATCTTCTTAATATGTCGGTAGAGGCACCAAAATTAGCCCAAACTATTAAAATTATAGCGGGATAATTTCAAGAGTCCATTGATTTATACAGTTTTCTGCGTTTTCTGCAAGGTTTTAAGAATGGGACATGTGACCTTTTGTTCGCCCACTCCTCAATCACGTGAGCTAACTTGATGCCGGATTAGGATATACATATATATGTATGTACGTACATGTCTATTTAAAAAGATGGAGAAAAGTTAACTTGCATTTTTTATTACTCCTTGTTTAATACGAGTTATGCCAAATTTAATGTAAAAGTTGTATTAAAATAAACTGTATGTATATTAAGTTGCTACATATCTTCCGTTATGAAAGAAGTGGTAGATTATGTATTACAGACTTGCCTTAATACTCATACTGTTAAATTTGACCTGAAGTTTGCATTGCTACCTAATTTTCTATTTAAATAAAACGCGACGAAACTATTTCCACAACAAACAAAAATTAATTTTGACCAAGTAGTGATGATTTACTGAAGACTTGCAGTTAGTGCTCTAGACTATTGAATAAAATAATCAACTAAAATTGTTTTCTTATGACAATTTTATGCTAGCAAATAGGATGACAACAAGATGAGTAACACTCTGAGACCGTAAAACTTGCATTAACTGCATTGGCACTATAACGAGCAAACACAATTAGATAACCTGACCATCTTGAATCACGTTTACGGAGAGGATAAATGCATTAATGCGGGAACAAGCTTAACAGTATAACTTTCACTTTCATATTTGCTAATAGAATTAAGTTGTCTGGTCGAGGCCTTAAATCCCCACAAGTATTATGTGTAGGTGTAGCCGAACATGGTCACGTAGATGAAAAGAAACGTAATCTGCAATTCCATATGATAGTGTGAAATCCATTTCTATGCTTTGCAAATATGTGACCTGTGATTTAATAACACTAATCTTCATTGTAATCATCCACTGTACGTCTTCTTTTGTTCAAAGAAAACTAAAAATGTAGCTTAGCCTCAGATTCAGTGAAATATTTGAGACCGACATCGCAAGCTTTCAGTCTCTGTGTGCGTCCAAAGGAAAATTACTCCATCTACAAACAAAAGTTGTATAAATTTCAGATTACTTCATAAGCGTAGAGGATATTTTCATTTCCTGCTTTTGGTATCTGATAATTATTGATGTATTTCGTTAGCCCAATAACAAGCGGCTTCAGATTATAAGAGATGAGCAAACCTAATTGTTTTTTCAATATTTTTAAAGACTCGCAAAAATAGTGTGAGTAAAATTCAGTGAAGTAAACAAATCGGATTGAGAAAAAAAAAGTTATTTTACTAAAAATCCCATCACTTTATAAAGTAGATGGAAAATTGTATTGTTGTGGTTCAAGATACTTTCTAAATTCTTCGGTGCAACTATTGATAGACTTGGAGGTGACCTCACTCCTCATAAATGGCTGCACATGAAACCAGCGACTGTATAATTCATTATGATTTAAATTGGATAGAGCTGTTACTTTGAGAATGTAAAAAAGTTACTAGCTAGGGTGATTTACGTGAGGGTGTGGGTGGAGAAATTTCAACAATTAACTTACAGAAAAAAACCTTATGATTTCTCCTACATATAGAGTATGCTACAGCAGGACATCGGCGAATAGTAGGTAGAATAGACGAATTTTAGAAAAACTTTTTATAGTTACGATTCTAAATCATATTATTAAATACAGGACGAAAACAACCGCCTCCTCCGGTTTTTGAAGCAGGGACCTACCGTTTTCTGGGTTAATGAGACAGATGTCCTTACCTCTTGTATTCATTAATTTTTCTAGCCGAGTAAGCCCCATATGCTTTCAGCTTGCATTAACAGTAATGATGAAGCGTACAAATTAGTTTGTAATTTTTATTTATTTTAAATCTTGTCCCATGCTGGATTCGAACGCACAATGTTTAGAATCGGAAGAATTTTAGAAAAACTTTTTAGGTTTACGATTCTAAAATGTAGGTAGTTTCCGCATGTATCAGTTATGTGTTAGTATATCTCAAATTTTTATACCTTAGATGAAATCTAAACGATATACTAAGTTTGTCATTCCGTTTGTAACTCCTAGAATTAATGATAATAGAGCAAAATGGATTGGACAACCATGCATCAAATTAAAAGTTATTTTGATTTTTGCATGTCCGTCCTGCCGCACTATTACTCGAGAGCGCGTTCACTTAGAGGGTTGAAATTTTACACACAGGCTTTTTCAAAAAATAATGAGCAGAATTGGGCAACTCTTTTGTAGGGTTGCTATATAAAAATTTCTTTTTTCACTATTTTTGGCACTGACTGAGAATACGTCGACGTAGAGAGCTAAAATTTGGTACATGGGGCTTTCATAGCAATAGTAGATAAAGTTTCGAAAATGGACTAAATCATATATATTACTATAAAACCGAAAACTTAACAAATTTTGACGAAATACAATACTTTTTCAATTTTAAAAAGGCTAACTTTTCGAACTTTTCAGTAGACTTACATCTAGTGACTTCAACCCACTACTGTCTAACAATAATGTCAACGAAGACCTTTCTAAATTCATAACATAATTCTATCCAATTTATTTTCCTCTCACGTTCCCCGCCAGCGTCAGCGGTTCTCTAAAACATCTCCACCATGGTTCAATAAAGCACTGAAACGTCTTAAAAATGAAAGAATAAACTCTGGAAAAGTTATATGAGGTATAAGGCCATTATAAGTCACAACAATTTCCTCACATCCTATAATGAGTTCATAGAACTTTCCTCTACACTTTACACGGACAACTACTCCAATACATGAGCTACAAAGATTCTGCTAGTGATGATTCGTCTGAAATTTGCGACATGTTTGCTTCATTTTTTGACAATGCCTTCGCCTCGCCAAATTTTCAACCTAAAAATAGCAACTTCAGTCATATGAACGGCCCATGATACCGTTTCATTCACTATCCCTTCAATTTCAGAAGAGGATATACTCGATCATATTAATTGGCTTCCAAATGACTTCACAACTGGTCCTGATGGGATATCTCCAGCCTTTTTTAAGTCATGTCGCTCCGTTAATAATTATGTTCCAAAAACGCTCGATATTGGTTGTTTCCCGCAGCTATGGAAAAATTACTTTATCATACCTATCCACAAAAAGGGTAGTAAGAATGAAATTTCTGACAATAGGCCTATTGCAGAATTGCATGCCCAAATAATTCAAATCTATCATTTATTCTCAACTATCAACGATCTGTAAGAATTTACTCTCTTCAAACCAATATAGGTTTATTTCGACTAGGTCTACAGCCACTAACTTGTTGGAAATTGTCTCGGGTTTGCAAAAGCCTACCAGACAGACTGCACTTATACAGACTTCAGTAAGGCCTTCGACAAGTTATCTCACTCCGTGATACTGTTTAGAATGGAAAAATATGGGTTTCCCCCAATATTTCTAAAATGGACCAAGTCTTATTTAGATAACAGAACATACTAAATCTTATTTCGCCATTCCATCTCAAGAGTATTGAAGGCTTCATCTGGTGTACCTCAAGGGAGTCACTTGGGTCCGTTGTTCTTTATTCTGTCTATTGACGAGATTGTCTCTATTGTGAGGTACTCTAAAGTCTTGATTTCTGCTGACGATGTTAAGCTTTTCGCTCAGATTAAATCAGTTAACGATTGTGAACAGGTACAGGGTGACCTTCCAAAATTTTATAATTGGTGCAAGAGCAATAATTTGGTACTAAATATCGACAAATGGGAGGTTATGACCTTCCATAGTAATCAGAAGCCTATCAGTTATGATTTTGAGTTCTCGGATTCTACGATTCGCGGTGTGGGTTCTGTGTGTGACTTGGGTGTCAAATGTGATCACGGATTGAATTTTGTCTCCCATATAAGCTATATGGTATCAAAGAATAGTTCTATGCTGGGCACAACATTACGTTTGTACACTTGCCTTTTGAGACCACTTCTTGAGTATGGTTGTCAGGTCTGGTCTCCATTTTACGGTACACACATTGACCGTATCAAGTCTGCTCAGCGGAACTTCCTATGATTTGCTCTCAGGCATCTACCCTGGAATAATTCTTTAATTATTCCAACCTATGAGGTTCTCTTGAAACTTTTAAATATGCACTCGCTTGAAAAATGTCGCATGGTTGCTCATGTAACTTTTGTGCATTAACTCTTAAACACGAATATTGATTCTCCGTTTTTACTGAACAAAATCTCTTTTCGTGCTAATAGGCACAATTTGAGAAGGATACCTCTGTTGCTTGTTAACTCATCACGGTCTAACTTTAGCATGTATGAACCTATTAATCGCATGTGTATTACTGTTAATGATACGGCTGAGAATTTTGTTGTGGATGTTTCTAAGCATGTTTTAAAAACACGTCTATATAATATTTAATCTTTTTAGTTAGATTTTATTTAGTTTTCTTATTATACCCTAGATGAAATCATAGGGGTATACTAAGTTTGTCATTCCGTTTGTAACACCTCGAAATAATGATGGTAGAGAAAAATGGATTGGACACTCATTCATAATATTAAAAGTTATTTCGATTTTTGCATGTCCGTCCGTCCGTCCGTCCGTCTGCGCGCACGATAACTCGAGAACGCGTATACTTAAAGAGCTGAAATTTTGTACACGGACTTTAAAAACAAAAGTAAAATTAAGTTCGAAAAAGATACAAATCGGGCAACTCCTTCGTGGGGTTGCCATATAAAAATTTCGTTTTCCGCTATATATTTGGATACGCATCGACGTAGAGAGTTGAAATTTCGTACATGATGTTTTTACTACATTTGCAAATAAAATGTCAAAAATGGACTAAATCGGGCAACTCCTTCTTAGTGTTGCCATATAAAAATTTCGGTTTTTTACGTATACTTTGAAAACGATCAGTCCAAGACATTTTTATTGTACTAAAAACTTCTGCAGAATACGAAATCCTATAATCATTTTTTCTGTGCGACAAACTGTTCTAGAAATATATGCGAAAAACAACTTCAAAATCAATACTTGAATAGATCGGTGACCATACGAAATTTAATACGGGCATTCATCTAGGGTATCATAAGAATTGGTCTTAGACCAATTCTAGCTTTTTTCCTTGTTTTGTTCTATGTCGCATTGCATGTCATTTTGTCCGCTGTTTGGTCTATGTTTGGTGTAACATACTAATACTAACACCGACTAACTGATGAACCGCATGTATTGTTGACCGTTTATTAAACGTGTCCATGCAGCGAGCTAGTGTTTCAAGCTGGTTCTGACAGTCTGGTAGTCAATTAACTTAATTTATTAAATTATGTAGATCTCGCACAGTTAAAGGTCGGACTCGTAGAGGAGTCACAGGACTGTGTCATGCTTTCGATGATAGGTTAGATCATAGAGGGGAAATTGAATTCACCGTGGGCAATTTTTGGGCTTATTCGATAAGTGCCCATGATTTTTAAAGCTGTTTCAGACATATAACTTTCCTTTTTCCAGGTTTTCCTTAGGAAAAATTATGCAATAATACCTAAATACATACATACAAATATGTCAGAGAATTTTTTTTCCACGTTTCATTGTTCACCCATGGCTGAAGAGATACTGTAAATTATGGTACAGGGAAAACAAGGTATTCTCATTACGAATAATGTTTCACTATAGTTGGAGAAATGTTGCGTAATATATAGGAAAGCACGGTACACAGAAGACAATACTCTCTCTTCTCTCTCTGTCTTTTCAATAGAAAAGTATATACATTAGTGGAAGAAATTTCGTCAGAGCTCATATGCCAAAATTTAATGCGAATACCTTATACCAAATGGTTTAATTTAGTTTTATTATAGCAGGTATTGTTTATAGTTGAAGAACTCGAAGAATATCGTTTCACCTTTGCTTGCTGCTTTTCGAGATTTTTTCCATTTCCGGATCACAATTTTTTCTTATTTACAACAAAAGAAAGAATTTTAATGTTCTGCACAATTTATTTTTTTCATTTTCAAACGTCGATCTGTCTGTCCGGATTTTGAAAAAAAGTAAATTTAAGTTCGAAAATTGGACATATATGGTAACTCCTTCATGGGGTTTCTATACAAAAATTTCGTTTATGAACATATATTTGGACAATGCCTGAGAACGCGTCGACGTAGATAATAGATATTTGAAATTTTGTACACGGCGTTTTTATAAAATATTAAAAATAATTTCAAACATGGCCATATCGGGAAACCCCTCTTTATTTTTGCGGTACAAAAATTTAAGAATTTTATGTATAGTGTGAAAAAGATCAATCCTTGATATTTTTATTGTAGGTACTGCAAAGTTCATCAGAATATAAAATTCTATAAATTCGTTATAATAATTTTTACTAAAATTGTTAATACAGTCTTGCTTTAACTTTTATAGTACCATGTCATCATCAATGTATTACTCAAAATTTTCTCATAAAATAATAATGTTTTGTTATTGCTTTCACAGAAGCCATTTTAAGCAGCTAATTTTTGTTTACCTGGATGTAGTTATAAATTCAAATTCTTCTATACTATACATATATCAAAATAATTGATGTCTTAGTTGGCTTTTGATGGAACTTGTCAAAAGTAAATTTTTTTTTGATTTTTAATGATTAATTAAAGTTAAACGAAGCGTTTCACTCCATTTATCCTCAAGCACTTGCAGTTGTTAAAACACTTCCACATCGAAACCGAAAACTGATAAGTTCTACACCGAAAATTCGCTTTTGCTGTCACATCAAAAACCGAAAACCTATTTTTCGGTTAATTTGTAACAAAATTTGTGGGACTTTATTTCCACTTCGAAGAGGAACATTATAAGGGTTTGCAGAATGAAGCGATTTGCTATATATTTAAGCAGTAGAATAATGAATTGTTTTTTTACAGTTTATTTGCGGAATATTAGCACGATGTTTTATATATCCTTTAACAAATCCAATGGCAGAAAGAACTTTGTACCAGTAACGGTTGTGGGACTTAAGGCAGAAAGTCTTTTGTACTTTCATCTTCTGAAACCTATCTGGAGCCATGGCTTCAGGTCTTAAACGAGAACAAATCCGTGTTGTATGTTGACTGCGAATCTGTCCCATAGATGAGGCAAACAAAATAATAATTACATAACCAAATTATAGGAATTTTCAAATTTAAAGAAATGCCTTTCAATTTTTAAAGCATAACTTCAGTGTGGGGTCAACGCATTACGATTTACGACTAGGTTTTATCTCGACCCTGCTATTAATTTGCTTGGAAAATTATCTAGGGCTGTTATCTCATCTCAAATATTCTTAGAATTGTCCTTAATCACATATAACATTTTTTGCATGTCAGCAAAAAAAAGTGCTGGATCTAAAAATTAGTGAACACCCATTTGCGCATTGCATTCATAGGTTTATAGGTTTATTTATATATACTTGCAATAATCAGGATCACTCCAGTTCCATATTTTGTCCCTCTGTAATATGAGCCATAGTCATTTATATCGAATAGGAGTATAATGACCCGGCCACATATCTACTTTTACTATAGAACACTGATATGTCATATGTAGGTATACTATGTGTTTATTACATAGTGTGCTTGTTCGGCCTTTGTCCGGAGTAGGCTGGATACGCTTGTGTCTGCGCTCGTATCTGTGGATAAGCTGAAAACTTACCTCCGCGGATCTGATGCGCTTCATTAAGAGGACAGGAAGGGATTGGTGAAAGAGTTTCTAGTAGGTTAGCGCAACAATTAAAAAGGCAAGGCGAAATTCCACTTTTAATTTTTTTATTTAAAAATTAACAAAAAAAAAAAACAAATTGACATAACCAAAAATAAATTACTTCACAACACATAACGTAAAATAATATTAATCCGCACAACTTGACTTAAAAAAATTATTTTTTTCAAAATTATAACATAAAAAAAAAGTTGAATGCAAACAAAACTCTAGAAAAGAACAATATTACCAAAAACATTGGTTCGTTTCAAAAGAAGGTACAACACAATGAAACTTTTGATCTGAGATACTTATGCTAAATTAACAATTTAAAATATTGTTGTCTAATTGATTAGGATTGAAACCTATACAGGTGGCTTTATTTGCTTTCATATATTCTTTAAACATCATTTTGATATTAACAGCATCACAGTTATAGCGATTATCTACTTTTTCTTTATTGAATTTTAAGATGAGGAAAGCAGCTGTGCTACTATGAGGAAGTGCCAATAAATTGAAAGCAAATTCAGCCAAAGTATGATGCAAATTTTGGTACCCCCTTCCAATAGCCATGTGTAGTACATCGATGGATAGCACTCTTTGAACTGAACAGAAGTTAGTATTGCACGTAGTTCAAAATTGCTGTTCGTTCAGAGTTACATACACTGTACTATACACGTCAGATTTAACAATAGAAAAATAACGTATTTCATAATCCACTCCCATTTTGTGCATTATTAGGAATTAGTCAACTTCACATGCTACCCAGAAACCGGTTATGAGTTCACTCCTTCCTCCCTCTTCTACCTCCGCTATCGGTTAGCGCTAGGACCTAACACTCCCAGGAAATGTATTTTTAGCAACTATACTAATCAAACCCGTCATAAAATACCAGAAGTTATAGCCATACACACATTTTGTAAATACATGCTGTACATTTCGAAGGTTCTAGAATGTGTAGAGAATACCTAAAGAGTAATAACTGGGTCAAACTACCTCAATTCTGCAATGTCACTCATGACTTCAATGCAGCCCAGCTCAGTGATATTAGTGACAAGATGAGAAATGCTTTATAAGGAGGGGGTTGTGACTAATCAAGGGATTCATTTTTGGACAGGATGAAATTGCGATCAATTCGATTCCATGTTGGAGCAAACTCTCTCACTAAGCAAGATATGTAAAAATCCAAGAACAACGAGAGACTTCCGACATTGTTTAATACTTATGTCAAGGCAAAACCTTCAGCGGTTGATTGCTATAGCACGTGAATGCCTTATCAATGCCTACGTTGTCATTCATGTAGGACTGGACTGGATCCTGTAAACAGAAATGATATTATAGATCGAAACCAGGCTATACCAAAAGCTATGGAGACGTTGAAAACACGAAAGCAATTGTAGTATGCGACAGGACTTCCTTCTATATACATAAAGCTGCAATTACCCCTATCGGACAAAGAATCAAGACAAGCGCCATTGCAATTCCCCTTAACAAACATACTAGTACCAGCAGTATTTTTTATTTTAATTACGAATTTTCAAAAAATTACAGTACATCTGAATTCGATTTCGGTTAGGGAATTTAATTCGCATTGCAGTGAATACTGTCTAAATATTTTCAATTATTTCTTCTTGTTTCGTCAACAAAAATTGTTCTTAGGGAAAAAAGAATGAAATTATAAGATAAAGTAGACTGTAGCCAAATCTTTTAAGCGGCGTAGCACTATTCCGTTTGTAGAAACATGTAGCACAAATATGCTGATGGCAGAATAGCTCCAAGTTCTCATTCTCTCAGTTCATACTTCGCAACATATGCCTCTGGATAGAAAGCTCATTTATAAAAGTTCGCAGCTCAAACTTTAAGAAGTATGTCCGTCCTTGCAATGGGAGATTACACATTCACTTGTTCGTTATCTCTGGTAGTACGCAGGAATGGTGAAATTTTATGAGAAAAATGCACTTTTTATAACCTAGATGGAATCGTAGGGTATACTTAAGTAGTTCACACACGATACAACTGTCGGTCCAGGTGCTGTACCAATTCCTATTGGCGTACAATCGTTGTATGGTGTGTGGGCCAATTGTACGAAGCATGCAACGATGGCAAGCTCGGTTGGATGGTTGGACGCGCATGCATGCAGTCCCTCTGCCTAACCGTTCTCCCTATAACTCAAGAAGGCGTTCACATAGAGTGATGAATTTTTACCCGCGGGCGTTTTTTAAAAGAAAAAGTAAGTTTAATTTCGAAAATGGGATCAAACAGGTAGCTCCATCAAAAGGTTGCGATACCATAATTTAATTTTTCACTATATATATTGGGCAGTACACAAGAACGATAACGAAATAATAATTTATTTCCGAGAAGAAGAAGTTTGGGACAAACAAAACTTTACGACGATTTACAGCTACACCTTATATATATTTTTTTCTTCTCGTTCACACCACAAGATTTATCAGGCCAAGGGTCTCGGAGCTATATACACGCGTGGTGGACTGCCGTACCTGTAAATATTAAAACAATAGGTGAGTGCCTATTATTTCACTACTTTTCTACACAATTCTACTATGTATTGTCTACTATGGAATAATCTAAGTGAGTGCTCGTTTCGCGAGTCGCACTGTCAAGGGAGAGCCACAAGACAATGACAAAACTAAAACCATGAAATCGTCGCAGGGTTGAGAGGAGCACTGTCTCCATAAACACGGGGGTGAGCCATCCGTGGTTTATGTACCCCATCATGGTACAGGGAGGAGAGCCATCCTTAAAGACAGTCGGGAGGAGAGCCAATCCCTACTGTCTTGACCCACAAAACGAAACACTTCTATGCTACAACTAAATGCATTTTGGCAATAACTTAATTCATTTTTAATTAACAATAAACAACACTACACTAATTACCACATTTCACTCAGTGAGTAGATAACTCACCTTTTTTTCTTTTATTCTCCCTATCAATTTCAACAATTAGGTCCTTATTAAAATGACACATCAACTTTGAAAATATTATTGAACTTTATATCTCTGATAATTTTTAAATAAATCACTTCCGTCACAGATCACAGCACCTTTTCGAATGAATGATCTGTGCGGAACCAGAAAGTATTCTACCTCCTTATTATCCTATGTACCTACATGCACAAATCACTAACTACTCATGCAGGTATTTGCGATACCTCAAGGATCTTGAAAAGGTCTGGCGCCGAACATTTTAATTTTCAATTACACCAGGCACACAATGACACTGCTTTGGTGCCGGCAGATCTTACCGTCATAAAATGGATGCTCAATTTTTCAATAAACATTCAAGTGCTATTAATTTAAGACACCTTTTCCACGAATTCACCTTTTTCAAGATCCCTTGAACATTATTTTTGTCTAAAATAAAAATTAATGACGACGGAAACGAACCATTTCTTACAGTAGTAAATAAATTTTCAAAAGTCGACTGAATCGAATAATCCCTTCTTGCTTTTGCCATACAAAGTTTTCCACTTTATATTTGGAGGCATCTTGAGAATCCGTCAACATACAGATCTGAAATTTTTTATACAAATAGTAAATATAATTTAAAAAAGAGCTAAAACAGGAAACCACTTTTTGGAGTTGCCATATAAAAATTAGGATTTTTATGTATACTGTGAAAAAGATCAGTCATAGACATCTTTATTTGACTGAAAATTTCTTTAGAATATGAAATAGTATAACTTTGGTTATAATCATTTTTACTAATCTTAAATTTTTAACTAATCTAGAAATGTATGTGAAAATCTACTCTATCAATCAACCTTGCAGACAGGCGTGACCATGCGAAATTTCATACTGACATTCATGCACTACGGTATAGTAAAAGTTGATCTTAGACCATTCTATTTCTCTTCTTTCTTTTATAGCAAACCGGTCAAAGACAGGATATAATATAAATTAAGCGGTAAAAGTACTATTATTGTTATTGATTGGGTGAACTTAGTAGAAAAATCGGAAAAATTAAACAAAATATGGCAACGAAATAATAGCAAGTCTATTCAGTAGCCATGATAAATGGTCAAATACTCCAACCAATTATAAGTGAACATTACATTTTATATCTACTATATTTCTACAATTCAGCACTGGTAATGAAGTCATAAGATTGCTTAAGCTTGTTATTTTATTCTCAGTTAGACATATATATTTTCCTCACTATCATATAAAAATAAAACGCATTGCAAGACAGCAGAGTAATCCGGAAATGACAACATTTCATACAAATTGTCAACAATTAAAATTAACTTGCTAATTAAATTATAACTTTTGAACATTATTCATTAACAATGAAAAGCGATACGCTACAGACTTGTTACATCGCAGTCATACGTTGACATTCAGGAAGCATGTATGTATGTTTGCTCCACTAAGATGCTTAATATATATATATGTATAATAATTATGAGCAAGGACGCAAGGGTAACATACTGCAAAGTCATATGATACTTATTGTGATATTAAACTTCCCATTGGAAGTTATGCATAGGCTATATTATGTAATGTGTATCTTATGCATAGGCTATATTAGGTAATAAATAATACCTTAAGATGGGTGGGAGACTTGAATCTGATGTGGTCTCTCTTAATGAATATCAATATGACACTTTCCGTACTATATCTTCCAAGAAAGTTTCAGTTATGTAGTATTAGAATTGATAGTTGTGGAATTTATTAACATCTATTTGTCCAATCTAAAAGGCCAATAACTTCCTGTAAAATATAAACTGAGATGGAAATATTTCGAGACTTGCATGGAATTTTTAAGGCCTCCATATGTGTAATTTAGAATAACAAGAATTTATACTATGGCTTAGGGGTGACTGAGTTTCGTATTTTTATATCTCAGAGCTTTTTTGTGTGTAGGTATATTTACTCCCATAGAAAACTTTCTTTACCAAGTGAAAAGCTACATTATTGAATTAATTCGTGAGTGGTTTTCCTACAGGTATACTAAAGGCCTTGCAAAATTTAAGGGGGAATCCTCCTTCAAAATTTTTGAATGTGCGTTTTATCAATATAAAAATACATATGCAGGACCTAAACGGCATAAAATATTTAACATTTCTGTATGTAGCAATCGCATTTCCATCGGTATTTCACAATATTTAAATTCCTAAAACCTATGTCGGAACAGTATCCATCCACTAATTCAAACATGTAACACTTTTGATCTTCTGTAATTATACAACATTACAACCCGTCGAACTTATTACTATAGCTTATTTTGATAAAAAATATGTAGATACTCTCAGTGACTGATCTATTTCATATGAATTATGTCTTTCAAATCTTAACATTCCTAACTTCTGATGAGATTATAAGGAATGTATTAGTTCTCAATATCCATTTATTAGCCTTATCTATGATAAATAGAGTTCACCATCTGCACAAAATAAGCAGCACGGTTTCGTTACCATCCAACCACTCATCGATAATGTATAAGCATGGAGAAAACTCAAAAACTGATATGGCAAAACTAACAAAATCATTTAGTCCTTTCTTAAAACTTCATGGATTGTATCAGTTCTCTAGTTGTTCATTAAGTTAGGTTAGGTAAAAGGAGTGCCGCAATAAGTACCTAGCCTTCTATATTGGGACCTCTATTATTCAGTACTTTTATAAATGACCTTCCTAATATTATTGAAGACGTGAAAATTCACCTGTATGCCGACTATGTACAGCTTTATTTCAGTAGACCAATTGGGCTGATGGAGGATTGCTTGGCACGCATAAATGATGATCTAAATAGAATATACCATTGGTCAATGAGAAATCGACTCATGCTGAATCCTGCCAAGTCTCAATACATGGTCCTTCAAAACAATGCTAATTCCAACATTAATGACTTTCCAGTGGTGAAGCTAAATGGTTTTGTCCTCTCTAGAGTGCAAAACGTCAAGAATCTGGGAGTAGTAATCAACTCTACATCACATTAATATTAAAGAATATATATGGAGACCTTCGTCAGCTCTGGTTATCAGGTGATATTTTATCGACAGATATTCGTACGAGACTAGTTAAAGCACTTCTTCTTTCTCAGCTTTTAACGACTGCATTCGCTTTATTTTCGGACTAAGACGCTTTGATCACGTCCAACACTTGAGATCCCATCTGCTGGGATGCTGTCTAGATGACCATCGTGCGATGAGGATGCTGGTCTCTTTGTACATTCTGATTCATTCTAGGACTTCACGTTATCTGTATGATGAATTGCAGTTCTTACATACCTCTCGAAACCACAATCTTCTCATTCCTCGTTTTCATCGTTCCATTCTGGAGCGCTCTTATTCGTTCAGGCTGCACGCTCATGGAATGAGCTACCCGTAGCCTTTCAAGGTGCCGGTTCCGTAGATAAGTTCAAATCACTTTTAAAATCACTTTTCTCTGGTGCTTAATCAATTTCTTATTGTCACTCGATTTCAGCTTTACTAGGTACTAAATAATTATGTTCGCCACGGCATTTTCGATTCTACAATGAACTGGGCATTTTAATGTTTCTTTTTTTTTTTTTTTATTGTAACTTTGTAAAAATTTTATAGTTTTGCCTTCTTGTTGTGTAAACTTTCTTATTACTCTTTATTTTTAGTATTCTTATTGTGTTTTTTGTACCGCGACAATTCAATTGTTTTAATTGCCGCCCGTTTAGTCGAACGTTGCCTAAGTACAATACCTATGCAACCTTGTGTGTTACCCTAGTACAAAACTAGTGCAACGATTCGTGGAGAACTGGGTAAGAAAAGAATGAATGCCTGCTTCTGGTAAAAGTGAAAACTGTACTATATTTTACTTTATACAAAATTACGTTTTTATAATAAAAAGATGCTTATTTGACATTTTCGTAAACCTTAAATTCTAAGCAACATAAAATTTTATCATTTCATATTTTCCCACACCTTATCACCACAAAATATTTTTGTCGGATTCTAATTACATGCAATACCTTTGTCGGATTCTAGTTTCATTGCCAGACGATTTTGTGGCGACAAGAATGTGGGAAATGTCTAGTCAACAAATTTGCTGTAAGAGCTGTAAAATTTAGCAATAATGATGAATGTTATATACATACATTCATCTGTTTGCTAAATTTTATGGAATTTTAATACTTTTATTTCTATTACTGATTTATATGGTATGTGATATTCAACATCCTCCCCCGCGTTGAACGTTAAGTTCAACCATTTCTACCGTTTCAGGTCGGAGGCTGAATTGAGAGCCTGCATTGTTGGGCCGTGCTACTCTAGCTGCCGGGGTTGGAGGCAATGGTCGTCTTGCTGGGTGTTGTCTTGTGAGATGCTTCCAGAGGAGATAACTACAGATGATTAGAGTTATGAGCAGCCCAATGTATCCGATGGCAAACTGATGGGCATCTTGATGAGTGATAACCTTGGTGGATTCTTCTGCAACACGTAGTTGTTGTAGTTTATCCTTAAGCTCAATAATGTCATTGGAGATATTTTGATGTTCTGAGGGTTTATAATAGAGCTCTGCAATCTCAACTGGACCTAAAAGTTCAGTTAGATTCTTGGTAGGAATAAACGATGTTCTTAATGTAGAAGGGTATAGGTTATGTGCTTGGATAGTAGTTGATTCATCCTTGATGGTGCAACCATTGCTGATATTGAGTACTCCTGATCCTGATAGGGATTTTTGTACAACTGTGTTTCCGCATACAATGTTTATTGTTGTTTCTTCCTTCATGATGTAGATCCAATGGTTTGAACTGACAAGTTGTATCCATCGGGGTGTATTATAGGATTTGTTAATCTTGCAGGTAGACAATGATGGAGAGTTTGTGAGAAATCCAATTTCACAAGCGCTGGTGTTGGCTCCCTTTCTGAATAGAGGATGATGCTGCTTGCACAAATGATTGAAGTGGCCAATTGTAGAACATATTGCCATTTCTTGTTCCGACAACGGATAGTATTGATCACGATGTAGATTGATCATGAGGAATTGAGATGACGGCTCGATGATCACAAATGAGTCGTTAACCAAAACTGGAACCGAAACAATTCGTAGTAATTCGAATGGTTCGTAAGAAAGTAGTGGTAGTTTCACTCTGAAGATCAACTGTGTTTTTGCTACACGCACTTCAACGGTCATGAGGCTGTAGAGTTCTAATAAATTACCTTGATTTGCTGGTAACCGCAAGGTCGGTGGTAGATTTTCTTTGATAATAATTAATTGATTTCGAAACTGCTTCGGTGTTAGTAGTGTGGGATTCATCTTTCCGTGGTGAGTGTCTATAATGACATCCAACAACATTGTCTGCATTCGTTGATAGTTGGTGGTTGCCAAAATTAAACGCACTGCCAAGGCGTTGAAGATTTCTAAGATTCTTTGTTCTTGAACTTCCTTGGTTATCCCTTTTAGTTGGAGAATGGTTCGATTTATATTGTCTTCAAACTCTTGTAGTCGACCTGCCATTATCTCACTAGATTTTTTGATTACATTTACCGTTGAGTCCACTATAGAAGTTTGGTTTTTTAGTAATTCCAGTAAATGTTGCTGATTTCCCTCAAGATTATTTATTATTTGAGACATTTTTTCGGCATAGGTCGAATCCAATACTCCAAATAAGGAATGTGCAAGATTTCCCACAATATCTAATGGGGCCCTTCTATGTCTTGAACTCGAGTCACGGGTGAGCAACGCATTGTTGTTTTCGAGTTCTGTTACTGAGTTAGAAAATTGAACAACTGTTTGTGTGCATGCTTGAGTACTGCTTGTTGAATCACAAATCTTCCTTAGATTGTTTATCCCATTCTTGATGTTTTCAAGCTCCTTCCAGTATGATTCCAAGTTGTAGTATATAATCAGTTTCCATTCGTTGGTCACGAGGTGAGTGGATCCCATGCTTTCAAAGTACAATCCTGGTTGAGTTTTAAAAGGAGATAACTGTATTGGACTGTTCGCTAATATCGGTACAATCAGGCATGCCAGAAGAACCACACTTATAGGTGAGATTGCACGTCGGGATTTTTTGGCAGGAGTCCCATGTTGCGGTTCTCTCTCTTCGTCTCTCTTGTTGCCTGAAGGAAGAGCGCTCTGGATATTAGGATCTGCTGAAGGCTCGACTCCAGCGGAAATGTTTAGTTCTTGTTCTATAGGTAATGGAGCTAATTTATGTATCGGCCGTTTTAACATTCCGGATATTGTTTTGACATCAGCCACTCGAACCAAGCCATCTGGTCCCTTAATAGTGTTAACTATTCGTCCTAATTGCCAACTTAATGGAGGGAGATTGTCATCCTTTATCACGACCATAGTCCCTGGTTGCACGTTTGCGCAGCGCTGCTTCCATTTGTAGCGATGCTGCAACTCACATAAGTACTCCCTTGTCCATCGCTGCCAGAACTGGTTTTTTAACTCTGATATTTGTTTCCAATTTTTGAGCAGAGACGTCCTTGAAGAATGTGCATTGGGATCAACAGCACTTGTTAGTGGTTCGCCAATTAGAAAATGACCTGGTGTTAGCGCACAAAGATCATTTGGATTGCTTGACATTGGTGTTAAAGGCCTTGAGTTCAAAATTGCCTCAATCTCTGTCATTATTGTCGTTAATTCTTCAAAAGTCAGGGAAGCTGAAGCTACACTCTTTTTAAATAAATGCTTAGCTGACTTTACTGCAGCTTCCCATAGGCCACCGAAATGAGGAGCTCTTGGTGGGATGAAATGGAAGTCAATGCCTTTATTTGTGCAGAACTGTGTTATTTTTCCTTCAGCATTTTTGCTATACACTGCTTGTTGAATCTCCTTTAACTGGTTGCTGGCTCCCACGAAGTTAGTTGCATTGTCACAGTAAATATTTCTACAGTTACCTCGCCTGCTCACAAATCGCTTCAGGGCTCCAACAAATGCATCGGTACTAAGATCGCTTACCACTTCTATATGGACTGCTTTGGTGGAAAAGCAACAAAATATGGCCACGTAACATTTTTGAGGTCTCTTACCTCTCAGCTTGAAATGAATGGAGAACGGTCCACAGAAGTCAATTCCCACGTTGATAAATGGTCTTGACGGTTGAACTCTGTGAGCAGGAAGATTTCCCATAAACTGCCCAAAGAGTTTCGGCTTAAATTTGCAGCAACGGACGCAATTTTGAATTATTGACCTGGCAATAGTTTTTCCTTTGATGGGCCAAAATTTTTGTCTTGTTATTGCCAGTAGTGCTTGGGCGCCTACGTGTGAGTTTGTTTCATGAATATGAGTCAGTAATAATTTGGTTACGTGGTGACCATATGGTAGAAGAATTGGATGTTTAGCGTCGTAAGGCAGTTCGGATTCTTGAAGCCTTCCTCCAACTCTTATAATTCCCGTTTCATCTAAGAATGGGCTAAGACTGCATAAGTTGCTGTTTGCATTAACGTGCTTACTTCCTTGAAGATATGCCATGTCTTCTTCGAAACCTTGCTGTTGAACTTCCTTTAGGATCACCATTAATGCACTATCTAATTCTTGTACGCTAAGCTGATCGTTTTTCCGTTCCTTCGGCAGTTGACCGATGTTTTTAATAAATCTCAGGATGTATGCCAACGTTCTTTGTAAATATTTGAACGAATTTCTGTGCTCAATACCTTCTAATATAGAAGTCCTCCTCGTGATTGTTGATAGCACCACCTTTGCCTGTCTCTTTTCCAAGTCTGTCGTCAAATTTGATGGTTTGAGCGGCCATGAGGATTGATGCCCATGTAGGAAAAGTGGCCCATACCACCATAGAGAATTGTTCTTTAGGCGCTCTGGCGTAGTTCCCCGTGAAGCTAGATCCGCAGGGTTGTGTTTTGATGGTACATGGAGCCATTGATCGGCTGTACTTACTTCTTGGATTGCAGCTATGCGATTGGCTACAAATGTGTAATGTGAAGATGATGATGAATTTAGCCAGGCTAGCACTATTTCTGAATCGGACCAACAATAACAGGGGTGATTCCATTTCAAATCCCTTTTAACTCGATGCATTAAGTTGGCTGTTAACTTTGCAGCGCACAACTCTAATCTGGGTATTGTTACGTTTTTCTTTGGTGCTGCTTTAGATTTGGCACATAGCAATCTCACTATTATAAGTCCATTCTGAAGAATAGATCGTATATATATTACAGCCCCTATTGCTTGTTCAGATGCATCTGAGAAAGCATGTAATTGCATAGAGCACGGCACATTTCCTGAACTAACATGTCTCTGTATTTTTATGTCATTTAAGACACCAAAACTCTGACGAAAGTTGATCCAGATAGAGCTATGTTCGTCTGGTAGTTTATCGTCCCAGCCTAGGTTAAGTGCCCACAATTCTCGTAAGAAAATCTTCATCTTTACAATAACCGGACTCATGAAACCAAGAGGATCAAATAGATGAGCTATGTCTGACAAAACACTTCTCTTGGTAATAGTTTGTTCATCTGTCCATTGAGTTTTGATAGCAAACTCATCAGAACGTGGTAGCCATGTTATTCCCAAAGTTTTTACGTGGCAGTCATTATCGTCATGGAGTTCTAGCTGCGGTGCCCTGTCTTCTGAAGCGATATTTTCCAATAATGCAGTGTGGTTCGCGCACCACTTACGTAATTTGAATCCTCCAGATTGGAGAATTTGAGTTAGTTGTTCTTGTGTTTCCATGGCTTCACTGAGACTATTGCAACCAGTCATAACATCGTCGACGTAGAAGTCTTGCATGAGTGTCGAGGCTCCCAGAGGGCGTTGTTCTGCCATTTGGCCTGCCAGTCGTTGGAGACATTTCGTCGCCAAGTACGGAGCCGTTCTTACACCGTAGGTAACCGTAGATAATTGATAACATTTCAATTGCTTGGATGGATCATCTCTCCAAAGGATTAATTGATATTTCCTGTCATCCTTGTCCAGTATTACTTGACGGTACATTTTTTCTATGTCCGCTGTGAACACATACCGTGGTAGACGAAAGCGTAGTAATATGGAGAAGAGTTCATCTTGAATAGTGGGCCCAGTATATAAGATGTCGTTCAATGAAACATTCGACGACGTTTTCATCGATGCATCGAAAACTACACGAAGCTTCGTGGTGGTACTATCTGGCTTAGTCACGCAGTGATGTGGAAGGAAGAAGTATGGTCCTGAGATTTCTTTTAAACTGATCTCTTCCATATGCCCAAGATTTTTATATTCGTTAAGGAAGTCAATATACTGCGCCCTTATATCTGGGTTTCTAGTCAGCTTTCGTTCTAACGAATAAAATCTATTAAGCGCGATGTCTTTCGACTCTCCTAGATTCGTTGCTTCATTTGCGAAGGGCAGCCTTACCACAAAACGACCTGTATCATCCCTTCTCACGGATTGATTGAAGTGTGATTCACACTTGATTTCTGATGCCGACAAGGTTGGGTTAGTAGAGTCAACTTCTTCTTGTTTCCAAAATCGTTCAACTTGTTCATTTAGTTTGGCTTCTTCTTCTTTGGAGCAAATACCACACAAGACATGGGTAGCGGATGTGTTCGACGTTTTTCCGCTGACTATCCAACCTAATTTAGTGTTTTGCAGGATGGGAAGGGTATCTTCTAGTTTAATCTGTCCAGCTAGGAGTAGTTGGAAAAAGGTGTCTGCTCCTATTAGCAAGTCGATTCTGCCTGGACAATTGAATCCCGGGTCTGCTAATTCAATATTCCGTGGAATGGACCAGTTTGTGATATCCAAAGACTGAGATGGTTGATGTGTTGTTATTTCTGGCAGAATATGCGCTTCGATTCTGGTTGAGAAGTTGCATGTTCTTGATCGCAGCTCTACATTGATCCTCTTGTGGGCCTTCTGCGGACGTTGACCAATGCCTTGAATTTGTAATGGGTCAAATGTTTCTCTTAGTGCCAGTTTCTTCGCCAGCTGCTCTGTTATAAAATTCAATTGAGAACCGGAATCTAGTATTGCCCTGCACTCCACTTCCAATCCCTCGTTATTTCGTAACCTTACAATCACAGTGCTCAACAAAACATAACTCCTTTGCGACTTCGTTACTTGTGCAGCTAAAGTGGTTGGTTTTTGAGAAGATGAGCTGATTGGCGAAAGGTGTGAGTTTTGTTGACCCGATGGTGGGTATACCTTGTTTGATTCCTGTGTCTTCTGTAGAGTTTCTCCTCTTGTGTTGTACTGAATTTTACCTTCTCTTTCAAGATGTAATAAGGTGTTATGTTTTGATGAACACGTTTTACAACCTCTAAGAGAGCAATTCTTAACGGAATGGCCCACCTTCATGCAGTTTACACATAGATTATGTTTTCTAACCATGTCAAGCCTGCTTGATGGGCTCTTGGAAAGGAAGTCCTTGCAAGAATATAATGGATGACTCTGCTTGCAAATAATACACTTGCTCTTCATTGAAGTTGCCATGAATGCGGAAGATTTCGACTGATTTGTAAGTTTCGGGCTAGGTCTTACGTTGCATAAAGTTCGGCCTCCAAGAGCTTCTAGGGACTGAAATCGAGTTTCTAGAAATTTCAGGAAGTTCCCAATTGTGTCTAGTTCTCTTGGTGCATCTAGTGATTGCTCGTATAAGCCATGTGTAGTTTTGTCTAATTTTTTGATTACTATATGTATTATCAAAGGATCCCATGTTTCTGTATGCAATCCTAAATTTTTCAGTCCATACAGACATTCATTGGTTGTGTCGTGCAGGCTCTTAATAGCTGCAGCCGATTCAGCTTGAATTGTTGGTTGTGACAGTAGTCGACTCAATATCGCCGTAACAAGTAACCGCTTATTATTATATCGGTTATTCAGGATACCCCACGCATCGTCGTAGTTCTCATTAGAAATTTGCAGATGTTGAATTAACGCCCTTGCTTCTCCGCTCAGATTGGTTTTTAGATAGAACATCTTCTGAGTGTTGCTGATAGTTTGGTTGTGTATTAGCTGGACATACAAATCATGGAACTGTGTCCACTGTAAATAGTTGCCATCAAATATGGGCAGAGAAATCTTTGGCAATTTAATCAAGCTTTCTTGAGGTCTTGAAGGTGCAGGGTGTTCGGTGGATTTATCTTCAAGAATTGATACTTGCTGTTGGAGTGAAATGATAGTATCTTGCGTCCAGCCATCAAGGTTATAGAACAGATCTGATTTATAGCCCAATGGATTGTCTTCATTGGCAATTTCCCAAATTTGTTGGTCATTGTCAACCATCTCTCTCTGATATTGTTTGAGTATATCAATTTTTAGTTTGAAATATTGGCTTGGATGCTGTTGATCCTGCCTTGACTCAATATCTCTTATTTGGTGTGTTGTGAGCCGCATTAGGGCCTTTTGCTTGCGTATTAGCTTGCAAGCGTCCACATCCATAGTTTTGCCTTCATATAGTTCTGAAATTAATGAAGGTTTGCGTCCGTTGTCATTTTGTTTAACATTGTCATCGCAGTCGTCGTCGCTGCTACCTTCCTCATCATCTAAATTACCACTGTTCTCATCAGCCTGCTTATTGTTGCTGCTGGATTCAGCGCCTGCTGAGCTTGTCGCTCCATGATTGCCTTCTTTAGTAGTAGCCGTGGGCTCGCACGTAGCTTGATGTTCCAATAATAAACTGTTTAGTGTAAGGTACACCTGTTCTAGCTTCTTGAAATACTCGTTTTTGAAGTAGTGTGAACTGGCAAGCCGCTCCTGGAATGGAGTGAGTCTTTTGTGGTTTGATTGAATTATACGCCAGTATTTGTCTAATAACTGTATTCTCTTTGCGATGTAATCTTCAGTTTTACGGTCTAATGAATCCTTGCCGAAATTTATTAGTAGCCTTTCTAGTTTACTACCAATATCATGCTGTTCTTGCAGCATCCGTGCAACTTCTTCATCAGCCATGGTTTGAATCCGGATAAAACTTCTTGATTTTAGCCTTTGTAATGATCCTCTATGATGTGCAGCAGTAATAGGGTGCTGCTATAAATTCACCTTCGATGCTGGTGTCTGTGGCCTTCCTCGATATGGAAGCAGTGTAGTGCAATTCTCTTAATAGAGAATCACGTCGGGGTCACCAAATGTTTTTTGTACCGCGACAATTCAATTGTTTTAATTGCCGCCCGTTTAGTCGAACGTTGCCTAAGTACAATACCTATGCAACCTTGTGTGTTACCCTAGTACAAAACTAGTGCAACGATTCGTGGAGAACTGGGTAAGAAAAGAATGAATGCCTGCTTCTGGTAAAAGTGAAAACTGTACTATATTTTACTTTATACAAAATTACGTTTTTATAATAAAAAGATGCTTATTTGACATTTTCGTAAACCTTAAATTCTAAGCAACATAAAATTTTATCATTTCATATTTTCCCACACCTTATCACCACAAAATATTTTTGTCGGATTCTAATTACATGCAATACCTTTGTCGGATTCTAGTTTCATTGCCAGACGATTTTGTGGCGACAAGAATGTGGGAAATGTCTAGTCAACAAATTTGCTGTAAGAGCTGTAAAATTTAGCAATAATGATGAATGTTATATACATACATTCATCTGTTTGCTAAATTTTATGGAATTTTAATACTTTTATTTCTATTACTGATTTATATGGTATGTGATATTCAACATATTGTTTATATTTTTTTACTTTTTTACCTTCTCCTTCTTCATTTTTAGGTCATCTAAGTGTATTTTATTTAAGTTTTTTTTTATTCCTCTAGAGTATTTCTATTTATTTATTTTTAATTCTTTTAGCATGTAAACTAAACGGTTTTCCAATAAGCGGTATTATTTTAATTAGCCCGCTATTTCGGTAGATGTCACTTTTGGAGCTGTCATTTTTTGACATTTGACAAGTAATAAAAATGGAACGATACACGATTCAACAACGCATTGAAATTATTAAAATTCACTTTAAAAAAGGTGAAAATGTGGCAGAGACGGTTCGTAAAACTCGAACATTTTTGGGTCGTCGTGAAGCACCTTGTCGGACCGCAATACAGAAATTGGTAAAAAAATTCGAGCTGTCGGGACAAGTTAGTGATGTGAAGAATAAAACCCGTGCACGTCGCTCAAGAACAGCCGAGAATATTGCTGCTGTAGCCAAAAGTGTTGAAGAAAACCCAGGTTTGCCCATTCCTCGTCGTTCTTTGGAATTAGGCATTCCACAAACGTCATTACACCGTATTTTGAATAGAGATTTGGGTCATAAGGCTTATAAGGTTCAGTTAACACAAGAACTCAAGCCGGCCGATCATCAACAACGTCGAGTCTTTGCTGATTGGGTCCTTGAAATGCATGAAAATGATCCGGAATTCCATCGAAAACTCATCTTGAGTGATGATTTCACCTCGATGGCTTCGTCAACAAGCAAAATTGTCGCATCTGGGGCTCGGAAAACCCATGAGTTATTGTTGGAAAGCCTCTCTATCCTCAACGTGTGACTGCTTGGTGCGGTTCATGGTCCCGCGAGGTCATTGGACCTTACTTTTTCGAAAATGAGGCTGGAGCAACAGTTACGGTGAATGGATTGCGCTATCGACAGATGATTAATGATTTTTTATGGCCGGAATTGGATGGTATTGATCTGGACAACGCTTACTTTCAACAGGAGGGCGCTACGTGCCATACAAGCAACGAAACCATTGATCTTTTACGGGAAAAGTTTCCGGACCGTATTATCTCTCGAAGAGGTGATCACAATTGGCCACCGAGATCTTGTGACTTAACACCTTGCGAGTTCTTCCTTTGGGGCCATGTGGAAGAGAAGTTCTACGCCAACAGCCCAGCGTCGATTCAAGACCTCAAAGATGGAATTCGTGAGGCTATCGAGGACATAGGGTAGCCACTTTGCGATTTGGTTATGGAAAATTTCATGAAAAGGATATGGTCCTGTAGGCGTGGTCGTGGTGGTTATTTGGCTGATGTTATTTTCCATTATTAACGGCATACCTTCCTCTTTATAATGAAATAAAGATCCGATCATTTATCTCAAAAAATGGCATTTTTCTTTGAATATCAAAATAACACCTCTTATTGTAAAACCCTTTAGTAATGTTGATTTGTTAGCTTTATTTTTTTTTTTTATCTTTATGTGCTTGGTTTCTCATTTCTTTTCTTTGTTTATTAATTGTTTGATTGTAGTTTGAAGCACATGATATCGTAGTTTATTTAGGATATAGATGTTCTTTTTTGTTACGCCTCAATACTTACTTTTTCTTTCTTTTTTAATGTACTTATATATAAGATATAACATCTTGTGTACAGAAATAAATAAATGATAATTCTAAGTGATTCTAAAAAACTCTCAAATGATTCTAAATGCTTCAATTAGGCCCTTGTGCTCATGGGATAACCTACAATATTGCCAGCAATAGCCAACCTCTTTTATTCATCAGAGCGGTGCACTTGCGGGGTAAGTGCTGGACTGATTCGATTTTTTCCAAGTCGTTACAGCTTCTGCAGAAATCGTTCGCCGCTACACCGGAACTTCTAATATGGTTTTCTATGCCCTAATGACCCATAATGAACCCTACTAGATTCCTGGTATATGTTCTACTGCAATTAAGCGGTTCTCTTGTCCTATGATAGGAAGAGGCCATAATTGCCTCGCGATACGCCAGGTATTCCTGTTATCCACCGGACACTTGCCTTTTGATTGGCACCCTTGAAGATCTCCTCTTTTAAATCTCCGATCGGGATCCTCACATTAACTATTGCTGCGGATTTATAGAGATCTATTCAGAACCCTTTTTGGCCAACTCATCAGCCATCTCATTGCGTGGGATATCCATGTGGCCAGGTACCTAACCTGGGGTTATCTTGTGCCGTGTAGTCAATTCCTCAAAGCCAGTTTTGCATAACTGTACTAATTTTTAATTAACCAGCACAGCATCCAGCGCATTAATGGCTACCTGGTAGTCCGTGTATATGCAGATGTGGCGTGCGGACTCTCTGCACATAGATGCCAATACAACCGCCTGGTAAATCGCTACGAGTGTTGCTTGAAAAACTCTACATCTGTTCGGCAGTATATAAGATTCATGCAACTGCCAGTCTCCGAGTATACTCCAGCCCCTGTGCCCGCACTCGTCTTGGATGCAACCGTAAAGATAAAAATATCGGATGTTACTACCATCGCCTTCCCATCCCAATCACTCCTGAGGGGCATCATTTCGTTGACATCCCCACCAAAAGTTGGGAAAGATATTTGATAGCCAGTTTTTTTTCATGCAATCACTGTAGACTATCTTCTAGAGTATACTGGACTGCCCAAAACCTCTCTCCGTCCACGAACCCCCCGTTCTGGGCCTAACAGCGGTAATTGCCGCTATACTGTAGAAGCCTGAAATCATTAAGATCCACGCGATTACTGACATATTTTAATTATTATACCCTAAACGATGACTAAGTTGGTCATTCCGTTTATAACGCACCGAAAAATGATGGTAGAGTAAAATGGATTGGACACCCACGCATTAACTATATTAAAAGTTATTTGGATTTTTGCATGTCATTCTGTACGCTTGTCTGTCGGCTCTCACTTTAACTCGAGAGCGCGTGTACGTAGAGAGCTGAAATTTTGCACACGGGCTTAAAGAAAAGTTAATTTACTTTCGAAATTAAAATGAGACTAATCGGATAACTCCGTCGTGGGTTGCCATACAAAAAGGTTGGTTTTGACTATATATTTGAACACAGATGGGTGACCGTACGAAATTACATGCGGACATTCATCTAGTTATTAGACCAATTCTCGTTTTTTTACATGTTATTAATAATCTTGATCTAGAGACAAAACCGGCATGGACACACTTTATGTCTGATAGAGTTAAATTATTAACGAACGATTAAAAGCCTATTATCGAGATATGATTCATTATAAAGCTGTATGAATCGAAAATGAAATGTTCCAACTTATCGTGCGAAACCATTAACAGTCTTTACATATTCCACAACATTAGATCTGTCGTGTATTTTCCGTAAATGAAATCGACAACTCTATCAACGATAGTTTACAGCTGATTGGAGGTTTCCAGCTGGTTATGTTTTTGATCGGGTCTATGATGTACGGTTTAGGATATTTCTTAAGGAAAACTCCGATCTTTGTTTTATGCTTTTTTATTATTCACTCGACGTTTCGGGCATGTGGTCCCTTAAATAGAACAGCAATCTAAATTTTACCTATTTATTTGTTTAAATTATTTATTTATTTATTTATTTTGTTTAAATCACTTATTTCAGTTAACGTTTTTATTATATTTTTGTGTATTTGTGTATTTTTTTTGTGCAATATGTTTCAATAATATCTTTTTAAAAAATTTTCATCATATCAAGAACAAAGCTAACTCCTGAAGAAGGGTACTAATCAAGGCCCGAAACGTCGAGTGAATAATAAAAAAGCATAAAACAAAGATCGGAGTTTTCCTTAAGAAATATCCCAAACCTGACAACTCTATCAACGTATAAAACTACTAAAATCCGAAAGTTTATATAGAAAATTGAAGGATCTTCATGATGGATGGATTGACGTATATTACTTATCTGAATGTAATGCGAAGCAACTTCAATTCAAGCTGGTTCAATACTGTAGGGAGGGAAAATATTGGAACAGGGCCTATAATTTATATTACCGTACTCCTAACTATGACCGTTTTAGTGACAGCGACAAATTATATGATTTTTCGCTATAACTATAAATAGGTAACAATTCCCGTTAAAAATAGTAAATTCAGCCATGCACATATCGTATAACATGATAAATTTCATAGCATGTACTACTATATAAAAGGTAGTGGAATTTCCAAAAATATATGGGAATTTGACTAGTTTTTAATCTGCAAATTGGCATATACATATAATAGCAAAATGTCCAAGACATTGCGGGATATATTGCTATATGAGATATTCACGCGGTTCATAAATATTTCAAGATAAATGCGAGTTTTGAAGTAGTTTTGGGAAGTACATTCACTAGGTATAGGTCTATATTAATGAGCCTGATGAAAATAAACTCACAATTTGTCTGCGAAAGCAAGGCTTATAATAATTGAAGTGTATTTTCTACAGACTAACTTTGTGGATTATGTAAAAAATACATATCGAAAGTTTAATAAATTTCTCAAGAAAAATATTTTATTTTGAATGGCTGAATAATGGTAGCACTTTATGAGAAGCTCTAATATTTTCATTTTTTCTAAGTAAAAGCATTAAAAGTCCTCTCAAATAAAAAAAAAATTACATAATTTTTCTATACCCTTGTTTCTCTTTTTGGATCTTACATTTCACTTTAACTTCAAATGAAGCCAGGAAATTTTCTGTACCTCTTCTTACCTTTATTTCATTGGTTTGAAATATTGATATTGATATGACTGAGCGTGATTAAAGTGGTGAAGTAATGTTCTTGTTAGAGCCAGAGAATACAGACACTGTACAGCAAAATTTTTTTATGCAATTTTACTCCTCTTCGTACGATGTATTTGCTAAATATTTTAATTCACCAAAAGTGGAGAGATTGGAGTTTTATTTAAAGTTCTACCATTATTCCGTCTTTCAAAAGACTTCTGAATTGAGTGGCAAACGCTGACTGACTGAACAAACCCTGTTGTTTGTTACATTACTCAGTTGGTTTATTTCCAAATACGATACACCAATTTTATTGGGAAATTCACCATGGTTTTAGTAAAATTTCGTAAAGGAAAAAGTGTTTTGCCATGCGCAAGGTGATTTTTTCAATGTTCATTGGAAAAACGAAGATAAATTTGGGAAAAGGAAATATTTTAATTAATTCCTAAGACTGCACTATAAAAATATACTATAGTTGTTATAGCTCATGCAAGTATTTTATTTGGATTATTCCAATATACGGGTAAATTATATATAAATACAATACAATATTTATAGGAAAATGAACAACGAAAATTTTTTTTATAGTGTGGATTTCTAAGCAAAGTGGTTCAATAAAGAACATTATTCATAATTATGACATGTATGTAATTAGCAGAAAACAAAATGCTAGTCAATGAAGAACTCATTGGAAACGTGCCAAAATATAGAGCTCAAGCTTTATCCCCATGAATGAGAAGTGACTAAGCAGACTCCATAACATAATAGTCAAGAACAGCGATGAAAACTACAGCGAAATTTTCCATTTTGCAAGAAATTTCACATCATCAATGGAAAACGGGAAACAAACCAGCAGCAATGGAAAAATTCTATGTTATGTACACATTACACGTGTGCAAACTGAACATGCTCATATCATTTCAAACCAGAAACTAAAATTATAACCAGAGCCTTAATAGTACTACTTCTGCTATAACTTTACTGAAGAAATGTGTCCAACTACATAATTTTTTTCTGATAATGTCACATCATTGTAATGGCGCACGCTATGGTAATCACTTTATTCACGCTATTATTTCACGATTTTGTGGTACATATATTTTCTTTCCTATCGACATTTTGAGGGAGTAGTTTAATTACCCAACGGGGAAAAAAACATTTAAAAGTCCTTTTCAACTTCTTCTGCGGAAGCACAAAGCGCTTCGATTACATACACTTCAGTTTCATACAAATTTTAACATTGCATGCCCGTAGAAATAAGCACTACCTGTTCTTCTTCGCTATTAGAGCTTTTAAATCACTTTGTGGGACGCAGATTGGAAGCACGCACAAATATTTACCATTGACTCTGTTAAATAAAAAAAATTAAAGTTTGACGATTGTTTCAATTTGAGGTAAAAGAAAATCACATTGCTTGAAAATAACATTACAGCTCAATATAAAATATACTTTTTATTTATGTTTTCCCAGACGGGAATCGAACCTACACTTGTTTGAATCGGTTAATGATGGAGAACAGAAGAATTTCAAGATCTTTTATTTTTAAAGATTCTAAATCAAATCAGAAATACAAGAAAAAAAAGCAACCGCCTCGTCCGGAGTTTGAAAAAAAAAAAAATGAAAGAAAATCATCTGTTTCGTTAGCTCAGTGGTAAGAGCAGTCGCCCGGAAAACGGAAGATCCTGGTTTCAAACCCCGGACGAGGTAGTTGTTTTTTCCTCTTGTATTTATGATTTAATTTAGAATCGTTAAAAATAAAAGTTCTTAAAATTTTTTGGTTCTGCATCATTGACCGATTCTATAACAAGTGTAGGTAGGATTCCCGTTCAGGATTATATAAATAAAAATTGAATTTTCAATTTATTTGTGTGCTGAAGGCAAACGTGGCTTAGTAGACTAGTTACAATTTAATAAATGCAAGAGGGAAAATCATCTTCTTGTATTTATGATTTGATTTAGAATCGTTAAAAATAAAAGTTCTTAAAATTCTTCTGTGTTCCATAAAATATAATTTATTCACAGTAGCAATAGGTTTTATATACTTTATAATTTATTTTCAAAAATTTAACACTTCTTTAAAAGCACATAATATTTCTTGAAACTCTATGAATCACTATGAGTAATGATAAGTAGGAAGTTAACACGAAAAAACTTGCATTATCACACTCGCATTGCACTTTCTGGAATTTAAGCAATAATTTCGAAATTGGTTCAGATTGCTTCCAGAGAAGTGCTTTTTTGAAACACAGTATTCGCGCTACGAATCTGCTTTTTTCCGAAGCACTTTCAACTTTACCGCTAAGCATTTACTACATTAACAATACATTTTACATATTCTAACAAAAATAAGAAGTAAAAAACCTTGAATTGGTCTAAGAGCAATTCGTATGATACCCTAGATGAATGCCCGTATGTAATGTCGTATGGTCACCCAATCAGTCTTTCGCTTTCCACTTTCGCTACTAAGTCTACCTCCATCGCTACTAGTGCAGCAAGTTTATTTTTTTCCTACAAATTAAAAGTAAACGTGAAGTTAAATTTAACAACACTAAGTACTTGAATTAATATGAGTACAAGTACAAGCAAAGCAACGCCAACTACCGCAGAGGAAAGCGAATGGATTTTATTTTTATAGTTTTCCTGTTAATATTGTGAAGAAAAATTGTCGAGTCAATTTTAGCGGCACTCGAATCGTAGTGTATACAAATGAGTACCTGAAATACAAAACTTGCTATCTCCACTTTTCGTAAAAAATTAGTTAGAAATGGCGATTGAATCTCTAAGACGATTACTTCTATCTCCATTTCAAATTTTTCTGCAAATCAATAGATGACCGCGTTAATATGGGAGTGAATTATATGGTTGTATGCAAAACCAAATAAATCCGCTTCACAGTTCGGTTCAAAAGTTAATATCTCCATCACAATCGATTTTGGTGCAAAACTACATATATACTCCGTGAAATATTTTAGTTTATTACAAAAGTGGAGCAAAACTTTCCAAATGTAAATAAGTATTTCATTGGTGTTTGAATGTGTACTTTTGATTATTTTTGTAGCACGTTACCATTCTAACGCCTGAAGAATTCGCACGTTTCTACACGCCAATAGTTATACGCGCTCGTTGTTCGGTAGCTTCCAACTTTACTTGTTTAAGAAAAATCCAGAGATTGCAAGATTCGTTCAGAATTGTAACGGTTTTCTCGTCGATAATTCCCAGCTACTGAAAACCATAGAGTATACTTGCAACATTCTATCAGAAACGGTTTTGTCTTTAATTATTCTCAGCCTTTGTGAGGACATCGCTGGACATTTCGGTTATATAAATAGCGCATAGTTTTAACAATGCCTCGCCATTCTGTGTTTGGTTTTTCTAAGTTTTTGAAGTTCCTAAATTTTTTTTTACGTTTTCCTCCAAGTTTGTTTACTTTGATTCGCCTTTACCTTCCATCAGAACTAAAACTAAAAAAAATGTGGAGAATGTATAAAAATAAGTATGAAGTACAAGAATCTCTAAAAGTCACCGAATCATACTTTCGAAATATATTTCTTACGAAATTTAATATTAGCTTCGACTCCCCATCTACAGATAAATGCTCAAAATGTACTGAGTTAAATAATAAAACAGAAATTGCTAAAGATGGTGCAGAAAAAGAAAATTTAATGGCAGAACAAAAAATACATAAGATGAGAGCCAAAAGCTTTTATGAGCTTTTAAAAGAAAAAAAGGACGGAGTTCTCACGTTGTCGTTCGACTGTCAGAAAAATCCGGTATTACCTACAGTGTCTGACCAGTCTGCCTACTATAGTACTCAACTATTAATGTACAACTTCGCGATCATAGAAGGAAGCTCACAATCTTCTCTAAACCGCGAGACTGTAACACTCTTCTATTGGACAGAAAATGAGTTCTCGAAAGGCTCAAATAATGTGACATCTGTAGTATTCCATAAACTTACTTCATATCAAAATAGAAATGATGTTAATACTGTAAGACTGTTCGCAGATGGCTGCAGTGGACAGAATAAAAACACAGCCATGATTGGGATGGGTTCTCAGTGGTTAGTTTCAGCTCCTTCAAATTTTAGAAAAATTGAAATAATATTTCCTGTTGGCGGACATTCATTTCTACCCGCTGACCGTGTTTTTGGTCTCATAGAGAAGGAGCTAAAGAAAATTGAATCTATTGTACAGCCTGGAGAATAGGTAAACGTGTTTCAAAAGTTCGGCATAGCCTTTCATTTGGGAGAAGATCTCGAAGTAAGAAACTGGAAAGATTCTTCGTATTCAGTGATAAGCATAAGCACGTCCTGGCATTTTAAATTAAAAGAAAATAAGCGAATCATAATTGAAAAATTAAAAGGGAAAAATATTTGTTCAGGGAGAACTCTTCTACCGTACGAATATTGGGGTACGAAAGTCTATCTGTAAGATTAAGAAAAGTGTTAAAGATAATAAGGCTGCGTTCGTTGGTAGAGGTGCTGCTGTTAGTGATGCGAAAGTTAAAGATGTGGAAAAGCTTTTGGAGAAGCATTTCGGACAAGACTGGCGCCAAAGAGGCGACACCAATTTTTACAAAAACATTATTGCCCATGAAAACCTGTCTGAAGAGCATGAAAAATCCGACCCTGAAAATGACGATCCATCTATTCGCATATATAATAAAGCATTCAATTTGATCCTTAAAAAATGTATTTTAATAATTAAAGTAAATAAAATTATAGATTTGCTAACATCAACCGAATTTTATTCATGAAATTAGTCGAATTTATTCAGTCTTCGCTGCCAAAGTATATATATCCAAAAGTTTGGAGCAGAAGTGAATATCTCCATATTTAAAACTTCTCTAATCTGAATACTATAAATATTTTTCATATCATATTTTCCAAAATTAAACAAGATATATAGTACTTCAAAATAGTATAGTTACTATTTATGTATTTGTTAAATTTATATTCCAAATAAACTTTGGCTATTTTCTCGAATTGTGTTCTTACGGAGATATTCAGTTATGCATTTAATGTACTCAAATTCGAAAGAAAGTACATTTCTAAGAACAAAATGTATGATTGTCAACGCTTATAAATATCTTTAGCGACCAAGACCAGGAAAGGTATACCTGAATCAATATAACTCTTTTAAACCATGGTCGGCCACAAGTAGTGCATAAAAAATTTAAAGGAAAAATGTTCAATATTTCTAAGAAAACTGTCCCTTGTCCGAAAAAGTGAACCACCAGAATCAATTCACCAATTCGTCCGTGAATAGTTTTCATTGATGATGGAACTTGGGTTCTACTGGAAGAACCCTAAATCACAATTCTTTAAGTCGGTTTCTATGCTTCCCACCAAGTTGTCCTTTCATCCATTTTATGTCGGAAAATTAGATACGTAAACAAAAAAAATTTTGATCGCGGACCAATTTCTTAGAAACAATAACACCTTCAAATCTCGAAATTTTGAGCTTTTTTATCTATAGGAGTAATCGGTGCAACAAAAATATAAAAGCAATATATTAACTGGACTGGTAAGCATTGCGTACCTTTTTCTAAACAATCGAACACTAAAATAAATGTGTACTATTCCAAAATTACTTACCATCCTGCGATAGGTATGATAGATGATTTTTTGACACTATATAAAACACAAGAAGATTTTAAAAAAATCGTCAACATTTCAAAGACGAAGGGCTACGAGCGAGTGACTGTTGTATCCAGACTCACTCAAAAGAAGACAAATAAACCCTCCAACCGCGCGTTACAGCACCAGCATTAATCTCATTGTGTCCATACCATACGAAAATCGACTCGTGAAACTTTTACAACTCACTCTACAATCCAGCGCCACATTAAATTCACCGCGAATGTAAGGTGGCGCTTGGGGGCGGGGGCGTCATGATCTAACCTGACCCTCTCCCTGTATACGTGCCTTATCCAGAGTACATTTATCGACATCCCCCGAATCCAAACAGACTGACCAATCAAGTTCCCTGAGGTACTGATTGAGTCTTTTTAAATCAGCATTTTTATAGTGCCAGAGAACCCTACTTGTAGGTAGGGGGGGTAGATTGGCACAGGGGCAGGTGGTAAATTGAGCCGCGGTTAAACAGTGGTCTGAATTTCCCAGGGGGGAACCGATTGAGATTACATTTTTGTCGGGGTGAAAGAAACAAGTCTAATAAATTAGCTCTATCGCCATATGCATCAGATATTCGGGTTGGTGCATCCACTAGTTGTTTCAAATTAAAAGATTCACAAATGAGTTCAACGAAACGACCCGCAGGATTTGTGGTAGTAGAATGTCTGAGCCACGGTTTGTTACGGACGTTAAAATCACCAGCTAATATATTTTATTAATTTTTATTAGTTTTTTTTTTGCATTATTTACTCAATTGAATTATTCAGCCTTAGGAAAGTTAACATATTATTATTTAGTTATTCCATCAACTCTTTTATTGTTAATTAGTTTTGTTTATTCACTGTTTACGCAATTTTTAATTTTTTCAGAACTGAATTGCAATTTTAAACCGCCAGCTGTTTCTGCTGTCATAGCCTATCTAGATTGTATAAATGTCTTCACAAAGAAGTAATGGTAATTCCCCGGGCGATTGGCTCAACAACTATATTGCAATGCACCTTAATTTTGGTGAGCAAGGTGCTCTAAAAGGGTGCCATTTTAATTCAGAAAAACTTTTACTAAAAGCATATGAGTTCAAGGATATTTTTAACTACACGTTTCTTGACGTGGTATGCAAATCTCAAAGTTGGTTGAATTCACATGTCTCTGATTATTTTATTTCTCTTGATCAATATATATAGGTTGTTTCGCAATGATCACCCAAGTAGAGGAGGGGGTGGCAATTTACATTGGATCGAATTTGCGCGGTCGTTTTGTAGCAAGATTCGATGCTACATCTGAAATTGAATTCATTTTTGTAGAGATATTTACAGGCATTGAAAAATGTATAGTTGGGACAGTTTACAGACCTCTAAACTCTTCTTCCTGAGATAACCTAGACAGCGTACTGTCAGAAATTTCTGGCTCATCCTCCCATATTATTGTTACAGGTAACTTTAATGACGACTTGCATTTATCAATTTAATACAAACTTTCGGGCTAATTGTGGTGAACTCTATTCTACCCACTGTACGAATACATTTTCTCCCTTGTTAGATATAAGTATTCTTAGTTAGTGAAAGCTCATCGGTATTCTCCAACAAACAGACGACGTTTTTGACTTTTTCAAGACATGATATATTTATTTAAATTACAATTTTGGAGGATTTTCTGATATTGCAAAGGAGTTTTATTATTGCAATTTTAAGGCCATCCCTCTGAATTATCTGTTTTCTGAACTAAATTGGTACAGTGTTCTCACTATGTCATGGATTGATGAACAAGTAGATCATCTCGAATCTGTCATTAATCACCTCTTTGAAAATTATGCTTCCATTAATCTGCCATTGGTTCACTCCAAGAATTCCCAGGCTCCTTAAGCACCAGAACACGGCTTTGATAGGTGAAAACGCTATCGTTAGCCGGAACTACAGACCGAAACTTTGCGCAATCGAGCAAGCGCAGAAATACGGAATTCAAAGTAGTTATATTTTGGCACAAAACTCAATTCTTTGGTAATATTGACATTGGTCGTTTGAAGTCTGTGAGGACGGGGGGAAGCTGAAACAAATTTTCGCAAATCATCCATTACTGCAGCACAAACCCTTAGATATGACTGTGGGTAGGAACACGCACGAAGGATTTTCTTTTGCTTGTGTTATACCAAATGATGCTTTTTTGTCCGCCTTATCCATAATCAGCGCTACTCTCTTTAGGTCCGAATTTGCCAATAATTGGAAAATTGGAAAAATTATACCTATTCCTAAGAAAGCTAATCCCAGTCTGATAGACTACCGACCATTAGCCATTTTGCCGTATTTATCCAAATTGCTGCAAAAAATAATGTACCGCTAAATGTGTGAATTTATTGAGCGTAATAACTTGCTTTCGGCTTTTCAAACAGGTTTCAGGCCAAAAGATAACTGTGTCACTACTGTGCTCAAAATATCGGACGACACACGAACTACCATCGATTCAGATATGCTAACAATTCTGTTACCCTTCCATTTTCCTAAGGCTTTTGATAGCGTTTATAAATAGCAAATGGTGGAGAAACTATCATCGTTTTTCTTGTATGGCCTGTACGCTTATCGCCTCCTATGTTAGTAACAGATATCAGAGAGTTTTCTGTAGGGATCGACTCTCCAGCAGCATCGGCACCACTTGCGGCATTCCGCAGGGGTCAAACCTAGGGCCATTATTATTCATAGTCTTCATAAATGATCTTCCTATATTATTAACTAGAGCAAATATCATAATATTTACGCGGATGATGTCCAAATATTCTTGTCCTCACCCCTCGGTCTAATTGAAGATAATGTATGCTAAATTAATGATGATCTCTGTTCTATTTATCGCTGGGCAGCGAATAATGTTCAATGCCACTTAGGCTAACGCAATTGTCATCTATAAGAACGAACTGGATATGTCCTACTTCCAGCAGATCCTCCTCGAAATAGCATAATAAGATTTAAAAATTCTGTCAACAACCTGGGAATAATTTCAAATAGCACACTTACATGGGGCGGTCACATAAACCGCCTTATGTCTAAGTCTACGGTGCTCATCGCAAGCTTTCTGTCTTACTAACTTTTTACCTTTGTCTACAAGATTAAAAATCATTAAAAGTTCAGTATGCCCGACTCTAACCCACGGCTGTGATATCTATTACCAACTTGACTCTGTATCAATGAGGAAATTGACTGTTGCATTCAATTCTGCTGTCAGGTACGTATACAATCTAAGACGATATTATCATTTATCATCATGTGTTAAAAACATATTGGGAAGCTGTCTACACTCACATCTCAAGTTTCGAGTGGTCCTATTCGTCTTTAATTTGATGTGCTCTCGTAAACCTAAGTACTTGCATGGAAAAAATCAGTTTTGATCACTATAAGCTGAAACAACATACAACTAGATAAGAAAATCTCCATATAAACCCAGATCACTTTTTGAAAGCTCTTTAACTTTTTATTCAACCAAAGAAAGCTGTCGTTGGGAAGAATTTATGAGGCATAATACAGCAAGAGAGAGAGAGAATGTATAGAGCTTTCTATTAGAGGGCCATTAGCTCGTTTTAATTCGTCCGCTTTTTTGTGAGTTTTTACATCTACATAGATGTAAGTTGTCTCAGCTATAACTGTATGTTGAACTTGTTGTTTCCTCGTCTGAGCAATGTTGCTGCAGGACAGAAATAAATTTTTTGTCGGGACCACCATTTGAATTAAGGCGTGGCCGTCGGGGCAGCTTCCGGCGAAATATTTTCTTATATTTTTCGAATTTATAGCTATAACTGTATTACATCTACTTTAAAATTTAAAATCAATCTGTAGATATAAGTTCATATATATCAAAAGCAGTTTGAGAGTACAACTGAATTAAAGAAATGGCTGTGTGTCTGCAGTTTATAATGAATCATTATATTCTAATGAATTGTTAGTTTGTTCTTCATTAGGAGCGCTGTGTGTCTAATGCCCTAGACACACATCGCTCTTAATGAAGAAATAACTAACCACTCATTAGTCTATAATGATTCATTATAAACTGTAGACATACAGCCATTTGTTTAATTAAATTGTACTGTCAAACTGGTTTTGATTTACTTACGACATTAAAGAAGCGATATGGATGGAATCAACGCGATAAACTTTGTTTTTATTAATTTTAATTTTTATTTATTTTTATTTTATTTCATTTAACGATTGAGAAATAAAAAAAAAACATTTTATTAAAAAATATTTTGACATAATTACTTTGTGCTTTGCATTTCTTCTTCTTATTTTTCAAATCAGAAGATGCACAGCGGAGCTTTATACTTAAATTATATGCTAAATCTAGCACATTTTTCCTCATAATGAAGGAAGAAAACCCTTCATTAGTGTACTTCATTATCATCTGATTTTCGAGCCATAATGACGTATACTGTGTGACACACGGCATTTTAGTGAATAGTTAGTACTAATGATTTATTAGATCGTGCTGCGTGTCTAGGGTATAAGGCATAAAACTTTCCCATTCGTGATCTATATATACGGCTTTGTATACTCATCAACTTACTAAGATTCTTAATGTGAAGGAAAAATATCGCCGATTATTTAGGGCAGGGAAACATCCGGAGATCTATAAAACTTTTTCTTGTCTTTAAAATATTTATCTCTGAATGCTATAGTAAGTACGTGACCTCGACTGAATTTTCGCATCAGGAAAACCATCCATTCAAAATTACAAAAACTGACCTAATATTAGCTTAAACTTTGTTTCATCAGAAGAGGTTCATGATATACTAGATAAACTAAATTGCAATAAAAATGCAGGATAACATAAAATTGCAAACTTTGTATATAACGTATGTCTATATGTCTCCTCCCAAGTATTTAATTTAATTTATGCATCACGCATAAAACCAAAGCAAAAAAGGCGTATTTGTTACTCCAATTTTGGAATCAGGTGATCATAGATTAGTTATAAATTATCGTCCTATATCTATTTCTAATGCGTTAGCATTACTTTTTGAAATACTTGTGTATAATTAGCTTTTTCATCAAACTTTACAGCATATATGTGATCAGCAACTTGGTTTCCTTCCTGGATGTTCTACAGTTACAAGCTTGGCTCTGTTTACCGACACCATCGCCTCTGCTCTAGATGAAAACAAGCAAATAGATTCCATTTACACTGACTTCTGGAAGGGTTTGATATGATTCGTCACCAGCAATGTCTTTTAAAGATGGTGAAAATTGGTTCTAACACTAACACTGTTTTTTGGCTTCTGTCCTATCTACAGGAAAGAAGTAACGTCGTGATTTTTAATGGTTCCCAATCAAACCCTTTCGAATAAACCTCAGATGTCCCTCAAGGTACAATACTCGGCCATTTCATCTTTCTTTATGCTTACGACGCAAAATTTTTTGGAGTAATTTATGATGAAAACAGTTGTAAATGTCTCTAAGCTGATATTATTAAGCTTCAAGGATGGCGCAAGGAAAATTATCTTGACCTCAATATCGATAAATGTAAACCTATGACATTTTCTGGAAAGCATGATAGAATTTTCTTCAACTACAAAATTAATAATATTGCGATTTCAAATGAAATAAAGAATTTAGGGGTTACCTTTGAGTACAAACTTCTTTTCGCATCTCACGTAAGTCTTATTACTACTAAAGCCTATTAAATACTTGGCTTCATTTTTCGGGTGTGTAAATCCTTCCTGCTTTCATTTAACTTTTTACCTCATTAATGAGAAGCACTCATGAATATGCCTATTAAATTTGGAGCCCTTTCTATTCATGCTACAAGAATCAAGTAAAATCGGTCCAGAGAAAGCTTACCAGGATCCTTTTGTTTAAATTAAACATCAATGGGATGGTGTATACCCAGAGATTATCTCCTTTTAACGTCCCATATTTAGAGCATCGTCTCATGTACCTGGATTACATATTTTTGTACAAACTACTTAATGGCTACGTGCTTTGTTCCGATCTATTTTTCAAAATCTGCATTAATATCCCACCGATATACCCAAGACCCCAGTTCCTTTCTGTAGAACCAACCTTCGAGGAAAGTCACCTTTGGTAAGAATGCCGAAAATTGTTAACTGTAAGTTTAGCAATATTGATGTCTTTATTTCTGGCCTGTTAACATTCCAAAGAACGGAGATACAAAATTAATTCCTATAAAATATTAGCAGTGTTTCAAGTTCTTATTTATCATTTCCTTTGTCATTCGTTGTTGTGTTTTGTTTTCCTTTGCAATTTTCTCAAAATCTACTTTTCTACATAATTTTGTATTATTTGTATTTTTTTTTTTTGTAGCTTTACAGTTTTAATTTTCGTTCTTAGCATTGTTATATTTTTATTTTACATTTATTTTTGTAGTTATCGTTTATTTGTAGTTGAATTTCTTGTATTATTTTATATTTTTCTCGTAGTTTTACAACATTAGTTTATTTTATTTCACATTTTTTATACATTATATTATTTTAGGTTTTGGTTCTCATTTTATAGTTTTTGTTTATTTTTCTATTGTTCTTCTTTTTATATTTTTATTATGATTTACTGTATTAATTATTTCAAGGTATTATATTATTGGACTCTGTCTGTGTAATATCTTTTAAGCTTCCAAAATAAATAAATAAAACAATAAATAAAAAGAGGACCTTTACCTATTCAATGATATCCAATATGTTACGATAAATACGTACTACTCAAATACTTCAGTTATCGAGCCTTAAAGTTTCTTTCATGAAAAAGATATCAACAAATTAAATGTGGTCTTCTTGATACCGTAAAATTTTTACATTATGGAATTATTATTATTTTTTCTTGTGACGACCCGTGAACAGTTCTTTAAAAAATATATATATCTGCTTCATTCAAAAGATATTAATATTTTTATGTTATGTGCAAAAGAAAAAAGTTTAAATGAAAATCGTTAAAAGGAACAAATAATCAATAAGTGCTTAGGTTTGAACCTGCGATTTCCTTGCAAAGACCTATTAGCTGTTAGGTGACAACACTTCGTTTTGAAGAAGGGAAAACTTTCAAACGTAACCTTACTTGAGAATAAGTGAGTCTATTGGGTTGGGATAAGGACACTACAAGAAATCCACTGGCATACCCCATCCTACTGATTTACCGATCACACTCTATATACAAAGTCTATTTGTTAATTAAATCAAAGAAAAGAAGCTTTACAAACGGAAAGACAAACTTAGTACAACCTATAGCTTTCATTCAATCGTCAATAGTATGACCAAACAAAATTTTAATGAATTGAAACTCCAGTTCAGACCGACTATTAAATTTTTGTCAATTGATAATTTAATCGAATTGATTAATTTATTGTGATTTGTAATCGACTAAGAAATTTTCAGGTCTTACTCGGCTCGTTGCCTTTCTATATGGTTCGATGCTCCTGACGTAGTGTGATACTGGAATATTATTATACATACACCATTTATGCTATAGTAATCGGTAAAATCGCATATCAAGATTCCGGCTTATAATTTAATTGGACAAAAAACTAACAATGAAATGAAATATTTTAAGATTATTATAGCGACCGGCACGTGTAATTTACCTGTAAAGTTATCACACAAGCCATACATACAAACATCGAGCCGAATCCCTTTTGACAAGTAAGTATGAAGATTTCAAGCATGTGTACCAATATACTGCAGTTAGCATGTAAGCAGTATTATAAGATTGTCAAAGGAGATGCTAATTAGTGCGGTATGCATTTCGTCTTCTTTCTACTATTATGGCATATGTAAACTGCTGTGCTTGAGCTACATAGCCGTATAATAACAGATTAAATACAAATTAAATAATTATGAAATTTTCTTGATGATTTTATTTGAGAAGTAGAAGGATATCATACAAATGTAGTTTCAATATTTTTAATAGTTTATTTACATACCCAATTTGATTCTCCGACCTAATACTTTTTGAGATATCCGACTACTCGGGTTAAAACTCACCTTGCGTTTCTATATCAACACTAGATGCATACGTGTTTCTTATATGTATTATATCTCATTAAATCTATTTTAAGTTCTACAAGAACAAAATGCTTAGCTGAAACTTAAGGTTAAGATATTTGAGACATACCGGGAATTTCAACTCGGCTGTTTTATACATATATATACAGATAATTTTACAACATATAGCTACGTAATAAGTACTTCAATAGAAACAAACATAAGGCGAGCACATGACTTCTTATTAAGAACTGGTTTTAAGCTTAACAGGAATTAGTACGGTATTTGTAAATTTTCAAGTAATTCAATTTAACACTCATGTGTACGTACTTTTATTAATAGCTATTCGTATTCAGTTCTTATCCATTGATTACTTAATTTCCCTCATATAACGAATTTATACTTTTATGAATGTGGGATGCGAAAACTCCTTCGTTCAATGGTTTCAGAATTATATTCAATAGATATAGATTATTATTCCATTACGTCTCCATTTGAGTTGCTACAGGGCGGGAAAATTGTTCTCTCGAAACACGTATTCATGCAAACAAACCAGAAATGCATATCTATACCTATTATATTATTGTGATTGAGCTCTTGTGCAGAGGATACTATAATTCCTTAGAAAGCTTTTTAAAAGTACAATTCTCGTGACGATAGCACTTTTAAATCAAACAACTGTTGATATTGCGAGTTTGAGAATATTTTCATATACATGTGCATATGCATTACATACATACATATATGGATAATATGTAGGTACATGTTGTTTTCGTGAATTATTCAACAGTAGTTATTCTTGTGGCGACGAATCATTGTTTTTTAATGGGGATTACTTTCCTCACTACTATACTATATAAAAATGTTCAAAAATTATAGATAAAATCTGTGCCTGATCGCAATGAAAACTGATGATTTCCATTGAAACATAGCAAGTCGCCTTTATGATTTAAAGATGTACTCGTGAAATAGATAAAGTTCATTATTGATAATTCGTGTTTTTTTTTTTTGCATAACGTATTCTTCAGATGGTAAAAATGAACGAGGCTTTTATTTTATAAATTTTCATATTCCGATTACGATAAATGCTTGGAGTGACGATTTTCGAAATGCACAACATTGGAATTCGTGTATGATAACCCCACGGTATTATAATATTTCGAACAATGACTGCAGACTTTTGATGCAGCACGTTCCAAGTCTTTTTATAAGTATAGTACATCATGTTTCACTCGCCTATTGCTCCGAGATTGTATTAAATTTCTTAAAAATTTGTGAGGTGATTTATAGTATGAAAATAACCCAAAGTCTGCAAGAGTTTAGAACTTGCTGAAATTTGAATTGATAATTTGATTTAATTAAAGGAAAATCAAAAACTTAAAAGGCCTTTAGGAAAATTATCACACATGGCAATAATATCGATATACTTCAGCCCAGATAAGAACAATATTTGAAACGAGGACCGCTATTTCAGCTTATTAAGGCACTAGGCTTCCCAACCGATATATCAGTTACAATAAAATAAAAGGATCCCGTTATGTTATATAAAGGGTAACATTTTAACGAAGATTAAAAAAACTAACGATACGTTGTGGTGACAAACTTTAGAGGAAATCCTTAATAATAATATATGCTCAGCCGTATTGCTTCTAATTCTAAAACTGAACAATTGTACTGTTACGAGCGTGGCCTGAGTTCGTTATTGAAAAGACAATATTTTAAATATAATTTACAAGTTCTCGTTATTAAACTCTACTTGGTATTTACTTTTATAAAATTCAGAAACTTATCCATTTACTCCACTTTAATTATCACTAGTACTTTGCTCCAGCTTACCGCAATCAAAATAAGTAGAACACTTTCGCCTGTTTACTAAGTTCACTACAGTGACTGAGACAAGACTCGCTGCTAGCGATGACAAGTGCGTGTATTTATACTGTACAAATTGTCCAGAACCTTCCCGAAGATCCCATTATAGAAACATCGATTCTCCGAATAAGTTGTTTATGTCCGTATATAATAAATATCACTTGTCCTTTTCTATTGCACGTAACAATACGAATGAATGCATATAACATGCATAACTGCTAATTGAAACTCGAGTTCAAACTAAGGCTGCATTCACACCGGACGTTTTAATCTTGCTTTAATGATTTATCAGAGCTGAATGCCCGTCTTCCAGTCCGCCCACCTGTCCGTCCATCCGTTCGCCTGCCCGTCCTTTCTCTTAGACAGATGAAATTTTTCACACGGTCTTTTTTATATAAAAATAAAGTAAATTTAAGTTCGAAAATGGGCCCAATCGGGCATCAGCTTCGAGGGTTTGCCATAAAAACACTTCGCTTTTTACTACATCTGTGGACACTGCCTGAGAACGCGTCACCGAAGAGGACTGAAATTTGTTACATGGTGCTTTCATATCAATAGTAAATAAAATTGACCAAATTGCGAAATGGACGAACTTGGGTAACCCCTTCTTGGTGTTGCCATATAAAAATTTTTGTTTTTTAAATATACTGTAAAAATGATCAATCCTAGACGTTTTTACTGTACAGAACAGATCTTCAGAATAAGACATCGTACGAAATTTGTTATAATCATTTTTGCTGTTCGACGAACATTTCTAAAAATATAATCGAAAAACTAATTCAAAAAACAAACTTCCACAGATGGGTCACCATACGAAATTACACACGGGCATTCATCTAGGGTATCATATGAATTGGTGTCAGACCAAATTTCATAGTAGATTTAAGAAGCCCAAAAGCTTTTCTTTAAAATGACCTATTACATTTTGCACTCCATATGTAACCGTCTCTGCGTTTTTTGCACTTTTTCTGAAGCATATCCAGCGAAAATGGCTGAAAAAGTTCAATTAGTGAAAGAAAGTAGACAATTATCTTTTGGTATGAGTTTTTTGAACCATTGTCGGATATACTTAAGAAAAAGTGCTAAAAAGAAAAAATAGTTACATTTTGGATACAAAGTGTGATAGGTCATTTTAAAGTGAAGATTTGGGACTTGGCCGTTGGAAGGGTCCAAAAGAATTTCAGAAGATTGTGTTTTTTTTAAGCGGGAACCTTCCGCTTCACTAGCGACTGATTTCGCCACTGCGCTAGCGAGACAGATGCTTGTTTATATTTTTTTTAAGTACTGTTATCAACCAACCTAAGAAATAGGTTTGTTTGTAAAGTAACAAGTAAAAAATTTAATTACCTATTTAATTGAAATGTTATTGGAAATAATACCCAAGTACTACAAGCTAAAAAATAGTTGTACTTACTATCATATTTAATTTTTTTTTGTAACCTCTTTCCACAATTTTTTTCCCAAATTCCAAGACGTACACAAATTTCACTTATTAAAAGTTCACAGTCCATCACGAGTTCTTAAGAAAACTATATTTAGTTCCCGCCATTTGAAAACTCTTACAAATCTGAATAATTGACACGTGCTGATGCTGATTTACGCGGAAAAAGTTCAACAGCATGCAGCAACCAAAATCTAATCCGGTCAGATAAGCACAGGTCAGTTCAATTCACTGATTTATAACAATGGACTGAGCGTATTGCCATTTTCCTATAGGAAAGAATGGCACAAATTTTACAGTTCTCTCTTTCGCCCTATGGCAGAGTTGGAACTACCAACACAAAATATTGCTTACTGAACGTTTACTTATGCCATTTGATGTTTTTATGTTGGCTGCAGATGCAATCACCGCAGAAAGAATAAGGTAAAGATAGTGTTTACCACGCGTCGTCTCTGTTGCCCATACGCAGGATTCAGTTAAGAATAACTTTTGAAAATTTAAGTCGGACTTAGTTTAATTTCTTAGAAGAGTGCTTATAAGCGATTAAAATATCACTTGGATACAAGAAAATATATTTTTTTAATTTAATTCGATTTACAGGTGTAAAATTTCATCTGATTGGTTGAGTTTTACATATTTTTGTGTAGTAAACGTTTCAAGGGGTGCTCTAACGGTGATATACAGAAACACAAAATTTTTTGTGCCACATGACATAGCAATTCGCTCAGTCCATTGTTATAAGTCAGTGGTTCAGTTTCGTTTGTTGTGTGTTTAACTCTGTGGGTGATATATGCATGTTTACATCAGCTCTGATAAGTTGAACTCAGTTCAGTTCAGCTACGGTTTTTGTGTGCGCCAGTCATAACCCCAATTCTTATGATACTCTAGGCCTAGTGTTGCCAACTTAACGGATTTCCCGTCAGATCTAGCGGATTATTGTGAGGGAAAACGGGAAAAAAGGTATTCTAACGGATGACGGATTTTTTAACGGAACGGATTTTTCAGCGAACTCATGAGATTTTTATTCAATTGTGGCCTTAATGGCTGAACTGAATTGAATATTTTTGCAAATTAAGGAGTATCGGGTGAAAATGCTCTACGTTCCACCGCCAATAATCCTGATAACATCGCATGTGCATAAAAAATTTCCGCCACAAATTTAGTGATATCTACCTCTGTATATATTTCTTGTAAAAACTAAGCATATTTTTCTGTTTTACTGCTACTTAAAATTATTGGCACTTTCAGCATTTTCAGCCGACACTTCTCATTTTTCTCTGCTTCTAGTGTTTGGGTATAGCCCACTGACATGCATATAAATGGACTGCTCGTTTAATCAAAAATACATGAAAGCAAATGGCACCACTTTCATATTCCTGCCTCTTTCCGTGAGAGCATACTTTCCCACTGAACTGTAACGATTAGGAACGATAAATTGCTTGACGTTCAGCGGTATTTCCTACTAAAACAGTCTTATAAAAAACACTTTCTTCGACTCATAATTAAAATTTACAAATAGTACAACATAGTTTTGTGATAATTCGGTAAATCGCACTGATATGCATATAAGTAAATTCCCCAATAATTTAAATATAGCGCCAGTATACGACAGTTGGTAGCATAGGCAGTGAGAGCCTATTCTCTGAAACCAAAACTGGTGCCACATGAAACAGGAGATCAGTCAGTCCATTTATATACATGTCAGTGGTATAGCCCTGTCTCTGCGATCTACTACTATTTTATCGCCACAAAAATCTACTTCGCATACGCACTAATCTATTATAAACAGATAAAGTAATTAATACGGTTGAAGCAATTCAAAGTTATAGTCAACCGTCGACCCCTACAGCTCCTGTAAGTATAATGGCCACATTACAGCCCGAAAGCACCGAAAGTGACAATGATTTTTGTTTAATTTAGAGTGTTAATTGATTTAATTTCAAAAATACAACAAAATATATGTTTTACTATAGTTATAATGCATTCTATTTTAAGAAACTATTTTAACGGATTTTATTGATGGAAAAAAAGTTAGTCTAGCGGATTTTTGACGGAATTTTACTATGAATTCAACGGAATTTCAAAATTATTATTGGCAACCTAGGCTGAATGCCCATATACGAATACATATGGGCATGTAATGTAGAATGGTCACCCATCTGTGCAAGTTTGATGGCTGAAGTGGTTTTTTCCATAAATTCCTACAACGGTCGGACAGTAAAAACGATCATTACCACATAGCATTTCACATTCAGGAGAAATTTTCAGGACAATAACATGATCCTTTTCACAGTATACGTAAAAAATCTAAATTTTTATATGGCAACACAAGAAGGGGAATTTTACTCAGTATTCATTCATTCCGTTACTTACTATAAAGAATAAAAGAAAAAAATAGCCAAGTCCTAGAAAACTACCTATTTCTACTAAGGACTAAAACTAAAAAGAGAAAAACAACTAGGTGATTTTCGACAAAATTTGGTTGCGGTGCTTGAGTTTCAGAACAAACAGTTTTGATTTGCAAAAACTGTCTTAACAGACACTACATCATTGTTCTTCACAAATCATTTTCAATTAATTTAGAAATAAGTCTTCAGATCAGTGAATTATCCAAATGTTTCAAGACTTTTATAAGGAATACTTTGGGCGAAGAAGATGATGAAAGTCAATAAAACGTACGTAGCAAGAAAATACCAATGCTGTTAGTTTTGTTTAAGGCAAAAGGATAGGAAAAAATAATTACAAATGCGCCACATACAGCAAGGCTGTGTGCAGAGAGCATTTCCAGTCTAGTCTACTGTTATTTTTGTTTTATTTTATTTTATTTTATTATACGAAAATTCAAATAAATATTGGAAAATATTAATGATCAGTTTTCTCAATATATGTATGTACATATACTTTCTCAACATTTCACGTTAATTAAGATATCCGAAAGACAATAATGCTGGTTTTTTGTCATGAATAAGTGTTTTCAGCTAAAGGAATTAAGAATACATCAAATAATCATCAAGATAATCTAAAATTTTTTTTTAAAATATTAGTAATAACACTAGATTAGATTTTGAATAAGTGATCTTGCTTATTTAATCATTTTGCTGCATATTGTAATAGCAGTTTTTTAAGTTTTATTCACAAATCAGTTATATGTGTTTTATATGTAGGTATACATATCCTAAATATCTCACAACTATAAAAACCAAATATAATTATTTAAATTTGAAAAATTGACTTTCCCCTTATGGTGTTGCTATTTTGAATAAGTTGCTCAGTACAATATAAAATGTTCGAACTACCAATATGACTTTAAAATTATTAACCTGTGATCCAGAGAACGGAGAACTTATTGCCATCTTTATCTACTCCGACAGTTAGGTAGTCATTAGAGCTTTTTCATATTCCGCTATTAAATCACGGCTCGTGTGAAAGCGCCCTTGGTTAATTTGATTTACATATTGATATTTGGATCTTGTGACAGCAGGGCTTTGCTGGCAACGAATTTGCTCGACAATACTGAATTACACCCAAGGGCTGATGTGTGTTCTGAGTACAGCAATAATTATAATAACACACAAACGTGTAACACCGGAGATAGACTTGTGGTATCGATATTGAAATATTGATATTGTAGTTATTATTATATTGAAAAATAGAGCTTTATAGACACACTTGCGGTTTACGATACTGTGGAATTAATTAGAGAACTTACATTTGTTTAATCACTTGATTTGTCATTTGATTTGTCAAATAGTGTGAGATTATTTGTCTATGTCGAAAATACAAACAAAATATGTAACTTCTATTTGACAAGTGGGTAATATGAGAGCGTGATCAAAATATGTCCCCTCACTGGGCTTAGGTCTTTACAACTTTTCATCTCCGTCTTTAACCAACATTAAATGCAAGGCTTTAAGACTCGCTAACAGATTTTTCACCCCAAGGAAGGTTAAAGCGCCATCAGCTCCTCTCAGATTACCTAGAGCCGAGGGCATCTTTCCAGCCCTGTTTAAGCAAGAAGAATTACTACGAATATAATCAAAGAGCCAGCAACATTCTGGGTTACATACCATATGATGAAGATGATAATACCTAAAAGTGGGGAACGTTTGCCTGAAAAGCTAGGTCCTATCGACATACAAGTCTAACCATCTGAATTCAAAGTAACATTTAATATAAAAATTGCATTTTGCCACCAATAATTGTTTTTGTTTTTTAACTAGAATTTTGTGTTGTCCTTAATACTTTCCGACGTAGACTTGTTGTTTAATTATAAGAAAAGCTTTTCGAGAGCCACAATAATTTCTGATCTTAATTTAACAAAAATAATAGAAAATCTTGCAAGGTTTTAATAATTGTGCTCATTACTTCATATATCTGCCCGGGGTATTAGCATATGACTCAATTACGCTTTTCGTAGGAAGCTTAACTTTACCCACAAGGGTAAATGGAAATGAACAATTCAAATAAATCAGGACAAATATTTGACGAAATTTCCCCTTAACTAAAGAAAGAAGTAAACATGCGGCCTCCCGTTACTAGTCCCAGATGAGCATAGTATTATTATCTATTTAATTAAGTTTCCTTTGCAAGGGGTGAAGATACCAAATAACCAAATAATTATAAAAAAGTCGCCGACAGTTTCTACCTTCAAGTGTAATATTAATATTCCTAAACTTCTCTCTCACACCTCTTAGAAACCAATAATCAAACTAACATGAATATGTAAAATACTGTTGCTAGTTTGTTATATTTTGCACATTCGATGTGGGTTTTATCGTTTTTAGGTGACAACGATTGCGTAAGCATGGGGAAGAGGTAGGCAGATGTGTTTGTGTACACACCTTATTTTGTTTTGATTGTTGTAATGTTTCATGACGTCAGGGGTAGGATATAGGCCATTTGACATTTATACATATCAATCAGGGCTGATTCATAAGTAGCTGATTTAGTTGACATTCTGTGCTAGTGAGCTAGTAAATTATGTCGCTTCATCTGTTTCTTTCTCTCTCCACTAACCAGTTGCATCCATTTTTAAATAAGAGGTTACATAGGCGGAATCGTGCCAGTTCTTTATAGGGTTGTCATAAAAAATTGCGTTACCGGGCAGTTTGGTCGTAGAGTTTCCATTATTAAAATTGTTAGAATTACAGTCAGTTCCAGATGTTTTGCGGAATGCGGAAACCTACGGCCCGACCAACTGTTACAGAAATAAATACGGGAACACACTTTACCGATTTAATTTACATAATATCAAAATAGAGGGTTAACTCTATTCACTGGGTTTAATCTTCTGTATCACTAATACTGGTCTTAGAGAAATTATCACTTCTTTTTTGATTGTCATCACAAAAAGGTCATCAAACTTTGTTCGATTTAATGTAAGCATTCATTCTTCAAAAACTGCTAAGAGTTTGCATATTTTTAAGACACCAAAGTCTTTCAAGCACTAAAACCAGCATAGAATCTTGCCAACACGAAAAAAAATGAAGCACAATTCTTGATTTTGTTTGCAGGTACCTGTAGTTTAAAAATTTAACACTCTTTATAACTGAGTCTTTCATTAAACTTTTGGTAAAAATTGACTAAGTAATTTTCGTTTGCGTTTCTTTGAACGACTTTAGGCACACAAAGAATATTGCTCTTAAATTACTATCTAGTTTATTAATTCTGCAATGGGTTTGCCTTCACTTCTTCTTTTAAGACTTTCAGCCCGGACGACATCTTCATGGCCGCGATCTCCGCTGATATTTGGCCTCCTGGTTTTGTTAATTTAATTTTATTACGCCAAGGCAAAGCATATTTTCGTTGCGTCTAGCAACGCTGACTTCGATGTGATTTGCCTCACAGAAACTTGGGTTTATTGTGGTATTCTAGACTCTGAGCTTTTTCGCTCTGGATTTCAGATATTCCGTTAAGATCGTCATTCTGAATTGATTTCTCCAGTTGGCGATAAAATGTTGTACGGCGTTGGAGCCGATATCCCATGCTCTGTGATTGACGTGAAAGATTATGAGTTTCCAGAACTTCTTTGTGTGGTTTTGAGGCTTCATCATGCAAACTCTTTCCTCGTTACTGTCTACGTTCCTCCCAGCTCACCCTCGACTATCTACGAATTGGTTACCATGACCGTCAATTATCTTTAATGAGCTATGAGTCCGGTAAACAGGTTGACTGCATCTTCACTGATTTTAGCAAGGCCTTTGATCAAATTAATCATATAATTTTAATCCACCTCGCTATTCTGGGGTTTCCGTCCTGTTTGTTGTTTGGTTATCTTCTTATCGCTCTACCCGTATGAGCGAGTTCTATTTCGTGTATCACTCTCAGCTAAGATAACAAATACCTCAGGTGTGCCTCAAGGTAGTATTCTTGCCCCGTTACTATTTATTCTGTACATCAATGATGTATCCTTCCTTTTGTTTAAATCCAGAATACTCTGTTATACGGACTAGAGCATCGTTCGCGTTATTAGTATTGAAGATGACTGTACTTTTTTAAACAATATCTTAGCCACTTTTCATAACTGGTGTTCCAATAATTGCTTTCCTCTAAATGTTAATAAATGCACAACTATGACTTTCATTTGCAATAGGTACTCAATTCACTTTAATCATGTTTAAGAAGGAAGTTCATTATCCAGGCGTGACAAAACCAAAGATTTGGGTGTGTTTCTTAATTCTCGTATTTCCTTTGAGGACCATACTGACTACATAATTAATAGGGATAACTCTATTTGGGGTTTTGTTAAGAGATGATCTAAAGAAATTGTGGACCGTTATATTACACAACTTCTTTACTGTACCTTTGTTAGGTCGATGCTGCAATATGCCAGCCCTGTCTAGTCTTCTTACTACCAAGTGCAGATTAATAAAATTATGGCATCGAAGTTATGGATTCTGAGTGACCGAGTCGGGGTTGATACACCTGTTGAGCTTAACAGAAGAGGGGAACTTATTGTTCCCTTTAAGATATCGACCCCCTCATGGGTCCGCCACTAAGGTTCATAACTTTACTTAAATTATCACATACATAAATCTGAGTGTTGATAAATGTTAAACAGAGCAAGAAAATGAAGAGGTAGTATAGATATGCTAGTTTTGCTTAAACTTTATGATGAAGTATTAGCTCAACAAAATTAATACGACTATAATGTTTATATAGTCAATTTAAGCGTTAATATTAAAAATAATTGACAATAAAACTAATAGCAAAATTATAGATACAAGAAATGGAGGAATCCAAATAAAGTGGACAAAACAAACTAATCCTATAAAAATAAATTATGGGTAAAACAAATAAATATGTAAGTATTTTAAATGATTATGTGATATGCATGAAAAACTAACTAGCAGCTCCCTGCAAAACAAAATGAATGACATATTTTTTTATCGCTATAGACGAACGAATGATCTGTTTAGAATAAATATAAATTTATGAAGAATTTTTTCCTTCCTTCTCTCTCCCGGATTCCTATCAGCTGAATGATGAAGGTTGACTAGGTCCACTGATCTTCTAATATTATTCAATACAATTTCGCAAGGTAAGTGATGTAAAGTTGCCCTTCAGGACCCGATGTATGCGTTCGGTTTTTTTTAGGTACGAAGTTTTCTTTGTTCTTGGTGACGAAGTTTTCTTCTCCCGAATCACTCCGTACTATCCGGCAAACTAGCGTAGCGCCCTGTCAGAAAGCTACCAGGGAGTGAGCTGTTAACTTCAGATGACACATAGTACATCACGTTTCTACAGCTACCATCGCTCACTGTCATCAGCAACCAATACACACTTCTTGGCAGATCATACTATATATGAATAAGAAGGAAATCAAAGTCCTAATCCTCACTATTGAAGAGGCCCAAAGAAAAGCAACAATAAATAAGATTAAAGATAGCTTGCTTACATTAGTTATAACTATTTGTTTTTTTGTTTTTTTTAGAAGTGGGATCATTGAGACGACTGCTGATAGATGTCTAATGTGAACTGAACAGTTTAAAACGATTAACATAGTTAAAAGCTTATTCATTTTTATTCATGTTTAAAACAAACCTTTCCTTACATGAAATGTCCTTCATATAAGTAGAAAATACAGGCCCATTTGGCTTTTTTAGGAATCGAAAGCCCACCCATTCCGTTAGAAATCGCAGACACTGCCGAGTCATTTGGTGTGTTTCATAGTATACTATGGCGCACGTAATAAAATGTGATGCTAAGGCTAACACACTTACACGCCTTATTCATGAACCAAGCCATTGCCTTCTTTCTGCTCCAGGCCATGACACAAAGCGATTTTACTACTTGCAAAAGTATTAAAGAAGTACGATTTCATACTTCTACTAGCATTTGTTTTTATGGAAAAATGCATTAATTCCAACATCAACTTTCTGCATAATTTAAACAAGCCTTTGTACTAAAAAATTTATTCACGAATTTTGTTATTTAATTCTTTGTGCATCTAATAGTATTAAAACTTAATTACTTTGCTTAATAATATTATTTATAGTTTTTTACTCAAAAATAACACTGCACATAAAAAAGCAAATGCGTTGAATTCTGTTGCCTTCATACGACAATCACACTAGAAAGCAATCAGAGCTTTGTCCTTGCCTATTGAGTTAGGCCTCGCGCAGCCTAAAAGCGTAGCAAAGCGTTGCGTAAATGGGCGTTTTTTCAAATCCCTTGTTTCTTTGATATTGCGTATACTGCAAATATAGCTAGCATACAGTAGCGTAGCGTAGAAAGCGACAGTCGTGAATCATTGGTTCGAAAAATTAAAATGGATTGCGAAATTTTAATATATGAACTGTGTGTTTGTTGCGCTGTGTGTTTGTTGCGCTGCGCTTTTAGTCTGCGCGAAAGCTAAACAAGTAGAAAAGCTAGAATTAATCTAAGAGCAATTCTGCTGATTCCCTAAATGAATGTCCGTATGTAATTTCCTATGGTCACCCATCTGTGAACATTTGATTTTTGATGTGGATTTTCGCATATATTTCTAGCAAGAATGATTAAAACCAATTTCATAGGATTGCATAATCTAAAGAACTTTTCTGTACAATAAAACGTCTATGACTGACTTTTACAGTATACGAAAAAAATAAATTTTTGTATGTCAACACCAAGAATAGGTTGCTCGATTTAGTCTATTTTTGAAAGTATACTTACCATTCCGATGAAAACACAGTGTACAAAATTTCAGCTCTCTACGTCGACGCATTCTCAGGCAGTATTCAAATATATAGTGAAAAATGAAATTTTTATATATATTTTTTCGAACTGAAATTTCCTTTTGTTTTTTTCAAAGCCAGTGTGAAAAAGTCCAGCTCCCTAAGTGATCGCGTTCTCGAGTTATCGTGAGGACGGACGGACAGACGGATGGACGGACAGACAGACGGACAGACAGACGGACAGACGTACATGCAGAATTCAAAATAACTTTTAATATTATGAATGGGTGTCCAACCCATTTTTCTCTACTACCATTATTTTTAGGTGTTACAAACGAAATAACAAACTAAGAATGACCTGTAGATTTCATCTAGGATATGAAATTAAATCTTTCAACTTTTAACCTTAAGTATAAGAAAAACAAAAATCATTTTTTTATATTATCTAATAATGCTTTCATCAATTTAAAAATATTCCCCACTTTCCATATTACATAATTCAGTTTTTTCATATTTTGTCTCATATTTTCGCTAGTTGCGCTTGCTCAGTGCGCTGTGGAACGAAAAGGCGGCAACGGCATTTGGGGTTTACCTCTTCATAACTTTTAAATTATATTTCAGAGGCAATTCGAATATTAGCCCATTTTATAGGCAAATAGGCCTTTAAGCTATTATAATTTATATCTTAGTATTTTATTTATTTTCAAAGGAAAAGTAGTTACAAACAAATTAGATCTTATTTAAGAAGTATTTGCTTCCACTTTAAAGTGAGCTTTCATTTCTCTGTATGTGCGTATGTTTTGATATTTGGGGTTAAGGCAATAGAATGCAGCACATTTTCTCGTTTTTATGAGTAAGAAAATATAAACTATTTTATTAAACAAAGTACTTAGAATTTTATACTCTTAAATGCAGAAGGAATTAAACAACAAAATTACTGGATCAACTTTTTAGTACGGAGACTTGTTCACAATATGCAGAAAATTGAAGTTGGAAGTAATATATTTTTCCAAAAATCAAATGCTAAAAGAAGTACGAAATCGGACTTCACTAATACATTTGTTCAAAGAATGTGATGTCACAGTCACGGCCTGGAGCATAAAGATGGCAATGACCAAGCAGATGAATTTTCCTAGAAGGATTAAGATAAATGCTTTGTCGAACCTGTAATCACATTGGCCGAAATGTTTTACAGCTTTTCGATTAATTACTGCCGATATCTCCATAAAATATCTTGTATCAACAATATAAACGAATAATATGTTATAATAATCATCTGGGATGAATTTAATTACGAATTCTTTTCAAAAAATGTTGAATCAATTCCAATTCATTCTATCCTATGTAAGAGCTGTCAGTTATACAGCTAGCCCGAAGAAGATGGCAGTACTTTTAAAGTAAGGTCGGCGTTATGTATAAATGGGCAGAACACCACCCAAATAAAACACTATTACATTATTAATAATATTAATTTGGGTATAATATGTTTGTGCAAGATCATGTAGGACCCTGCAAAATGTTAAAACGTTCCGTAAAAGGATATAGGTCGTATCTAATGAGTAAATAAAAGTATTTTCAAAAAGGTCAAAAATTTGTTTATATTAGACTCGAAAAATTTCTTCCAAATGTCTTAAACAAAATTATTATGATATTCCTTTTTTTAACTTTACACTTGATCACTAAAAACGGTCGGACTGCTTGAGAATTTGAATTCAGGATTAGATTCACAACAACAAAAATGAAAACAGCCAGGAATTTTAATTTAGTGATTAGATCCAGAAACTTGAAAATAATCGGTTTTTCAATAATATCATACTTTTGATGTTTTATTTATCCTTTATTCCTCTGTAAATATTACGATAGAACACAAACGAAAAAAATATAAAAAATGTTACCTGGATACTAACTGATAAAACAATTTTTACACGCAAAATGGCTTTTGTGTTGTACCTCTGCTGTGTTTTTTTAGCATTCAGCCTCTGTTTGTGATTCTGTCGCTAAATTTAAACTTTAAATACGTTTATTTTTAAACCACAAGTTAAAAATAGACTCCCAACATTTCTCGAAAACGACCAGTCAAATTTGGTTAATATTGTGGTGAGAGAATCCGCGAGAAAACTAATTTCAAAGCTAGGCTAACATATTAGTCAAAGAATCCATCATATAGCTGAAGATATCAATGATTAATTAGTGGACAAAATGAAAGGCAAACAATTTGAACTTCAATTTGATGAGGCCAGTGACAGTAACGAAGATGCTCACCTTTTTTGTTATGTAGGCTTTCTGGATGATAATATTGTGATTGCAGACCTTCTGTTCTGCAAAAATATCTTTAAAATCAAAAAGGCTCAAGACTCGTTTGAAATGCTTGACAACAGAAAATGATTTGGATTGGAAAAAGTGTGTCGGTATATGTACTGATGGTGCTCGATCAATGTCTGTCCGCTATGGTAGATTACAGGTGCTTAGTAGTAGCAAAGAGGGAAGCACTTGCATCACGGTCGATGAGTTCTCAATAGAACTTGGTTTTAAACCGTGTCATACATGTAATAAACTACATAAAAACTAGACTACTGAAAGCCAGATTGTTAAAAAAAACTATGCTTAGATATGGGAGCCTTGTTATACTATTGCAGTTCACGATGGCTTTCAGCGTGTTTTCCCGTGAATTCGAGTTTGTCAAGAAATTCATTCACACTTTCCTGCAATAGGATTGTCATGAAAACTCAAGGTGCTTCGTCGAACCCGACTTTCTGCTAAAACTAGTGTATTTGTGCGATATATTTGACAAACTAATTGAATGAATTTGAATAATGAGGATAGTCATCAAGACTATTTCCTTGAATTGTAAAAATACGCGGACTCTAATGCGATCGCTGTCTCACAAGGTTTGTTCTCTCTTTTTACGGAGCACCATTCAAACCTCACTGAATTGTTTGCAAAATACTTTGCAGAACAAAATGAATATCCAATTCTAAGCTCAAATGCTTTAAGAATTCTCATTGCCTTTGCAACATCCTATTTATGTGAAGCCAGATTTTCACCAGTAGGGGTAATAAAGAGCAAATATCGCTCAAGAATCAACGTGCAGCAAGAGCAGCAGTATGAAGTCTTTTTCCGTAATTTGACAGAAAATGTATGGTGGAAATTCTCGCAGATATTATGTCCAAGAGCCGAATCGAACAGCGCCACATCTTTATACACTAGATGAAATCTATAGAGTATAGGCTGGTGCCAAAACGGATTGTAAAGGCTAAAACGGGAAAAAATTAATAACAGGTTATAATTAAGAGAACAAGCAAAAATTAAACACTAGATAAGGTGAAATTGTGAAATGGGGGGAGTCAAGGGGTTGAAAGTGGATTTTTGCGATTTTCGGCGAAATGTGACTTCCTAGCTGAAAATATTCTTCGCGAAAGTTATAGATAATACAATTATCTAAAACTTTCAAATAAGGAATTTTTCAATATAACCTCCAATTTTTCGATAAAATGGCGCAAAATTCGATCTTTGTTTTTATTTTTCAAATTACATGAAATTTTGTGAAAGTATACATTTTTTTACAATGACTAAGCACATTTTTTTTTTTTAATCTGGAAAACATGTAGTTTCCGATATATTCACAATTTTCGGAAAAAAAACCAAAATTTTCCATGGAAAACTTTATTGGTCTTTTTTTCGATTTAAATATTCTATCTGCGCTAATTTTAACCGTTAAAATGTCTACTTAAAATGGTTATATAAGTTGATGGTGTATTTTTGAACAAACCGCTCAGAATAGAGAAAAACGAAACACGTGACTTTTCGGATATCAAATTTTTCAATTGTTTTTTTATGATTTTCATTTTTTCTTATTCCGTCCGTCCGTGCGCGATAACTCGAGGACACATGTACTTAGAGAGCTGAAATTTTGTACGCGGACTTTACAAAAAGAAAAAAAAACATTTTAAGTTCAAAAATGGGACAAATCGAACAACTCATTCGTGGGGCTCTCATATAAAAATTTCGTTTTCCACTGTATATTTGGACATTGCGTTATGCCATATAAAATTTTAGGTTTTCTACGGATACTGTGAAAACGATTAGCCCTCTACAATTTTATTGTACTAACAACTTCTTCAGAATATGATATCCTATAAAATTGGTTATAATATTTTTTTCTGTTCGGCGAACCGTTCTAGAAATATATGCGAAAAACTACTTCAAAAATCAAAATTGTTTCAATTGGTGACTATACAAAATTTCATACGGGTGTTCATCTAGGGTATCATAAGATTTGGTCTTAGACCAATATTCTAGCTTTTTTACTTGTTGAAACTATATTAAACAAAAATATTTGCTTATTATCATTACCGTCATCTGGCTGCCAGTTCCTATATTAGTTCCCTATTCATTTGCTTGTATTCTGAATCAAACTTTCGAAGTTCTTTAGTATATACGTTTGTATTGTGTGTATGAAAATTTACCTAAATCTGTTTTGCATCCTTTTGTGACGACTACACTATAACAGTAGCAATACTAAAAATTGTTGTTGCGATTTTGCACTTCGGAGTATAGAATTGTTGATTTCATATTTTTTATTGATATATTTGTAATGTCTTTAAGGCTTTCCTGATTTGCATAATAATGATGGAAAAATTTGTTTTGTCACATTTTTCATTTGATCCTGCAAGTATACTCACCTACATGCAGCCATGTTTTAGATAAACATGTTCTTATGAGACATAATTTCATTAATTATGTGATATGAGAAAATGTAATGAAACTATGCATCATAAAAACAGGTTTATCTAATAAACGGTTGCATATCGTGGGTATACACTTTAAAGACCTAATGAAGTATAACATTCTGAGGTTTCCAAATAAAGAGCTTTTTTTGAAGCTATGCACGGGCCAAAGAAACTTAGAACAAAGTCAGCTTAATTAGATAATTTGTGCAACGATATTCTAGGTGGAAGAATATGAGCAGCGAAAGTGTCGCATAGATAAATCTGTTCATACTAAATGTATATATCTTCATATGAAACAAGTAAAGCAATTGTATGGAACATACGCCTACATACATATATCCAGAAAATTTCCCAATGGAAAACTTACAGCCACTATAAGCTTTTTGAGTTTATTAAAACCTTTTTTTTGTGTGCTATAATGCATCTCATATAAAGGTATCTTGTTCATATTGTACATACATATATACTCGACAAAGAAAATGCATTTCATAAGTACCTTTTTCAAAGAAGAGATATTCACATCTGACTGAGGATTTGACGTTCTTGAAGAATTGGTAGTTTCCGCAACGATATAGTGTCACAACACAATAAAATACGAAACTGACTGAAATTTTGAATGATACAAAATTTAAAAAAAAAATCTATTTCCGAAAAGCTACATTTTTGCGTTCTGACACTCTCGTTGCCGATATGTATGCCAAGCAGGAATAATGGCAATAAAAGCAAACAACGACCAAAAAGGTGTCGCCAAAATGTCGTTGAAGTTATAAATGGAAAATTGAACGAGACTTGAAGTCACTTCCACACGAATCTTTTAACTGTGTAAATTCAAATTAGTTTTTGATGATATTAAGGTGGCGAAAGCTTTAATGAAGCTATGACTTCTATAACTGGACATAGAAATAATCTTTAATTTAATTGGACCAGTCTATCCACTTTATGTGAACTTTCGATTTCTGACATATGCATAAATTTAAAAAAAGTATAACCAATAAATTAAAAATTGTTAATTATTGATTGATTTTTTTTTTCTATTTTTGTTATCGCTGTTTTTTTTATTTTGTTATTAAATAAGAGTTATCGATAACTTTTGTAATTTTTCTCAATAATAACACTTATTTTTTGATTTATTTTGCTAGCCATCATCAAATAAAGACTCCACGTCCCTTAAACTACAAGTTTAAATCCAAAATATCTCAAGAAAGGTGGATAGAAATTAGTTTTGGAAATTAATTTTAAGTGGAACGCAAAGTAAAAGGAATCTGTAATTTAAATACTCTTCAACAGAAACTTATTGCTGAACATGTTAGTTATTAAAAACCACGTGTTACTGTGTTCATACATGCTAATCTCCAAAACCGCCAAACCTATTGCAAGGAAATTTTGTGAATGTGTATTCCTAGTTGATTCCAGCTTGAAAGATAGTATAGTTTTGGACACTATATGTGGCGCTGTTATATATAACACAATATATTTTTTCTTTAATTGTTATTAAAAATAATTGTCTCGTTTTGTATTTCTTGGTATATATATCTTATTTTTCTTTTTATATTTTAAAAATTTTCATTATTTTGAACGATACCATTTTAAAAAATCGAAATCTGAGACGAAAGATAAAGGAATTACAACAGAATTTGTAATGTAAGTAGGGGAGGACGACACATAAGAAAATCAGTCAAATATCCGATTAGTTATTTATATTAAATAAATAATTAAATATAAGCACGGAATATGATATTCAAAAAAATATTTTTCGATACCTACTACCTATATCATATAAAACTATCAGCGTAAAAATATATAAAATAAACTAAGGCACTAGAACAGATCAATTAATATCAAAATTCTGAGAGCAGTATCGAAAGTAACGAAAGTATGGAGTACCCATTTCAAAGTAACGAGTATATGCTTCACATGTAATGAATCGTTAGTATATAATAAATCAAACGCCAGAGTTACTCGTAATATCATTACGAAAAGTAAACTTTATCTTTCAGAAGAATGAAACGAAAGTATGAGCTTTAAATAAAATCATTCGGGATTTGGTAAAAGTCCTTCTAGAGACCATCTAACCATATACGAGTATGTACAAACATATGTATTATGAACACTTCTACTTGCAACGATGAATGTTGGGTATGCGAAACGTTTCATAAATACCGATATGGCGGAAATGACGACATAAATAATAATGGACCTGCAATCATTATTATTTTGTGTAACGAATAAAACGCACATAAAATAAAATTTATGACATTGTAGTTCGTGAATAGTACAAAGTAGATACTGAAAAAGATTTGTGGAATGCTCCATATTTATAGCTGACCTGCATCAGGTATAAGTTCTTTAGTATAAATATATATATATATATTTTTTCCGGTTATTATTCTTCTTCAAATGGTTAAGCAAGTTGAAGTGACATTGCTTCAAAATTTAAAACCTTTTTGAAAAACGTATTACTCCATGAGAGAATAATTTCACAGCAGAAAACCAGAAACTGGATAAAGTTTTAATATTTCACGTACATACGAATATGTAGCATATTTCACTAGTTGAATTTTCCTTAAAAATTTGACAACGTTTTGGGACGTTTACGTTTAAATTTCAAAGACTGTATTCGCTAAAGATTACGACATATTTCAACTTAAATCTGAACCTTTCGTAGAAGATCTGAGATCTACACAAATCAAAGGAGGAAATCTTCGCCTACAAATAACGTTTTCAATGAGCAAAGCCCTTAAAAGGCTGATCAACAATGCCTGTATACAAATTCGGAGCATGTTTAAAAATATCAAAATTCTTACACATATGGCATATTGTGACTTGCTTTTCAAGCACATGTAATTAAAAAGAGATGGCTGCTTCAAACATTGATGAAGTGTTAGATATGTTTCAGCATAAGAAAAGCCATAGAGAAGCAGTCTTGGCCTCATAGTGTATTTGGTGAAGTCCATAGGGATATAGATGCAACACAACAAAGAAGATCTTCTACAAATAAAAAAGTAACAAGCTATTACTAAAGATAAGAATAAATCAATCCAACAGTGTCATTTGAGATAAGTTGGAACAATTTGACTCTCGTTTATCAGAAGTCACCTTTTCAATCAATGAGAAGAATGGTACTCTCAGGCATATCATAATAGAATTAGCATTGAAATAATATCAACCTACGTCAGCGCTCAAGATTCTTACAGCGAAATTCAATAAAAATATAACAGATGGCTCAATGCTACATAATACCATGGAGATTTATTGGATTTCATTTCTGCACATATTGGTAATGATATCATAAAAAACACCACTAAATCAATTGAACCAAATTATATCATAGTTAAAATACCGAAAATTAAACTGTACATAGTTGTGGGAAACACCACATTATACCTCCATGGATACTTGAACATAGTATATAAAAAAACATCTACAGCCTGATTTATGCTACGCCGATACTCGAAAATTTTTATAATAATTCATTCTCTATAAGGGACCTAAACATCTTTACATACATACGCTATTGACTACAATCCTACTTCCCGGAAAAATTATTTTGAAAACTATTTTAGATCAACCAGTGAAGGTTGTCTCTAGCCACGTAATAGCGACAATAAGATCAAAACGACTATACATTTCTTTTCTTTCTGTTTTAGAGCTGGAAGTCCACCACATTGAATTTCTCATTTTAACTTTAACGAAAATATTTTCTTTCTTAATACAATTAAAATTCTGTAAAAGCCTACGTGATCTACACCGATTAAATTATGAATTCTATTATGCCAACCCTCAGCATAATTTTGCGTTCTGGGAATATTATGTTCATTAAGATAACAATAGCTCCAAAAACTATAAGGAAAAAGAGGAGGTTTGCTACCATTCCTTAGACCAATTTGCGAGTAACTTACAATCCCAATCCAATTTTTCGTACAATTTTTCAAAATAATGATAGACTTTTTCAGAGGGCAAAATACTTTTTCGTTGTTTTGGAAAGTTTTCATTTGGTAATGATATTTTGGTAAAGATCTTTATATTGCATTCATCCTTTTGGGTAATGATTAATTTTGGAAAACAAACTTCGGAAAACCACACTTTTGAATAATCGTCTTTAAGCATAAACTAAAAAACTAATCTGTTTCTAAACTTAAAGGACGTGGCTCCTATAATAACGTACCATTCGCATGGATCTCTTTGAGTACGATGCTTATTCATCAGGAGTAAAATAAAAAATTAAATGCTTTTTTAAAAATAATTAGTCTCTTTTTGAATCAGCTTTTATTTAATAGTTTTTGTTCTGCACTGTTTTACTATTTATTTAATGTTTTAATTTAAAAATTTAAATGACTTCAAAATATTCAAAAGAAGTTACTTTGGTATTCGTTATCTGTTTCTAAGGTAAAGAAATTACTAAATAACTCCGCGCTCAAAAAATGAAATAAGTCCGCAAATTTGGAAAGATTTTTTTTTGTGGAGTTATTTCATTTTGTGTGGATTTCTTGCATTTTAAATTTTGCGGACTAAGTGCATAATGAAATAACTCCGCAAAATTAGATAGGAAATAAATCCAAACAAAAAAAAAATTTTGCGGATTTAGTTCTTACGTTTTATGAGTTTTGGAACGGTAAATAAAAGAAGTAAATAGTTGTTTGGTGTGCACATAAATAGCAGTAAAGACTGTTCATTACGGATTTAGTTCTAATATAGCTCGGATGTTAATAGGTGTTTCCCAAGTAACTAAAATAGGTTTTAAGATAGTTTTCAAACGGTAATGCAACCAAGGTTGCAAACACAATTTAGGTTTCAAATTAGTGTAAAAAACTTATTTTTATAGATTGTAGTAACGTGCTTGCAAATAGATTTGGACGGTTTTAAGGCAACGTCGGTAAAAATGAAATGAAACCGGAACGAGTTTGTAACTAATCTCTCAACAACGTAAAATTAAAACTTGAGTAAGTAATATAACCGGATAGGGATTGTTTTGTAACTAGTTGCTGAGAGGTTTTTGGACCGTAAAATTAAAATTGGAGTGTAAATGCAGCCAAATAGGGATAGTTTCTCAGTGAAGTAAAAATGAGTTATGAATTTGTAAAATTTAGTAGAAAAAGAAGAAATTGTGAGCTAATTTACATTCTCAAAGAAAAGCAATTATTTATAACAAATATTACAAAAATACAATTAAATATGAATGTTACGTTAAAAATTACGGTGCAAACCATCCTTGTTCGTATTGAAAATGTTTAAAATTGTTAAATATCACAACCAATTGTTGAATATTATGTTAAAAATGATTATCTAGAATAACTTTCAATGATTTTTGCATTACGATTTCGTAATAAACTATTTTCTTGGGTTTTCTATCCATCAATATAAACATAAGGATATATATCTAAAAACGCAAAGTAATTAGAGATACACGCAGTAAGAATTGCTCAATTCAACCGCGAGGAGGGTTCCGGCGGCGGCACGGTTTCAATTATATTAATTTAAGATTACGGACTTATTTCCATTTTTAAATTTACGGTATTTTTACATTTAGAAATAAGGCCGCGTAATTAAGAAAAATTCAAAAATGCAGCCTTATTTTCACTTTTCTTGTGGACTTTTTTTCATTTTAATTATCACGTGCGAAGTTCATTTTGCGGATTTATTTCATTATAAAATAAGACCGCATTTATTGCGAACTTATTTCATTTTTTGAGTGTGGAGATATTTCGTACAGAGTTAATTCATGGAGCCGTAAAATGCATGTTTAATCTGATTTTTAAATTTCATTTTATACTAACAAATACTGGTCTAAATCACTAAAAATATTAAATTAAATGTGTGATAGGATAGAAAATAAATTTTATAGCGTAAAGATAGTTTTAAAATCATGGATTACTCAAAAACATAAAAATATGCGCTACTATAATATATTTTATCAAACGACGAAAGATGCTTATGTACATATGTATATTACTCATTTTAGTGCATATAGTAGTTGGAATAACAGTGTACAATTTTTGATGGTATTATTAATAATAATCAATCGCTTCCTATTCGATGAATGACCTATTACAATATTTAACAATTTTAATGGATCCCTTTATGAAATGATTGAAAGAAAGTACTTGGGAAACATTTAATCTTCAATCGTGTTTTTAAAGATTCTATGGTAAAGAAACCTGTATAATCTCAGTATTAACACTCAGTAAAAAAAAATCTAATTTAATGATGGTGTGGAAAAATAAATTCTTCAGTGACCATCAAATTATACAATCAATCTTAACACCTACATATATATGGGTATTTTCGTTTTATTGAAGTTAGTTACTATCTAAATTTAATGGTTTCAATCAGTTGAGGCATGAAGGAACACCAATAAGTTTTTAAAATTTTTTTTGAACTTAAACCGGTTCTAAATATTCAGTTCAATATTACCGACCCTTTTATCAAATATACAAATGTAAGTAAAGGTACCGATTTGAAATATGTAGATTTTTATCAATCAAGCAAATCTCTTAGATTCTTTGTGGAACACGGAAGAAGTTCACATAATGTTTTTGTTTATTGGCCTTTATATTATATCTATTATTATTATTTAAACTGCCGTTTAGAGTAATAACCAATTGAATAGCATTAACCCACCTTATTTAATACTGAATTCTGCTTTTAGCGATGAGTGTGGGTTAATATTTTTAACATTTCAATAGAAATGTAACTTGAACATATACATTCAAATATGTATTTTATGTTGATATCTACTTAATGAAGTCGCTTACAGTCCTGTCATTAATATCAAAAATCACCTTATACATAGTAAAGTTTTTTTTAATGTGACTTTCAGCATTACAAAAAAAAGAAGAAAAACATGACTTGGAAATTAATATATGTTTTCCTAACTAAAAGATTTTACTAATATAATAATCATTGACTGCTTCGATAAAACACTAGTTCGTTATTCTATCTTATCTTTTTCATTAAAATATCTTCGAACTGCAATTTTGAATCAAACTTAAGAGGTACATAGTTAATTTCGGCAGAAGATCTTCACTTTGGAAGTTTGGTATTCATTCGATGCACAAAACTAATTACTGAACGCTAGAACAGAAGTATTATCCATGCCATTCTCGCCTTCTTCGTGCCGTAAAGGCCTTTGTGTTTTACGCAGCCAAGCAATTTTATTTAGAGCTAAGAACGGTAGAGATTTTTCTCATACCTTAATTGAGTTAGCTCTGTATGTGAACAATAAAAATCTAATTTCCATTGAAGTATTACAGTAAGTACAATGTACATATTTCCTATACTCGCCTAAATAAACGGGAGCACTGTTTTTTTTTTTAAATTGATTTAATTATAGGAATATAATACAGATGTTTTCATTTCTGCTGAAATGATCATTAATCAAGCGTTGCGTTTCTCTTTAAGAAGTTTTGCAATAAAAGAAAAAAATCAATTCCCCCGTGGAGCTTAGTCTACAATACGCTTCTTTGTACTGTAAGCCCACGTCTTTATTTCTTAAACCTGAGATATGTTAAAATTTCGCGCTTTATGAGAATTTATGAATACACAACTGACTTGCACAAATTATTATGTGTATCAACACAATTTTCAAATAAAATGAAACACTGTTTCTCAAGACTAGAAGGGGACTAGCCCCTGCCGCAACTAAGTTACTTTATTTCACCTTTGATTTAGCAATAACTAGTTGGAATTAGATTTCGCTTTTTAAAATTTTTAAATAACTCACCACAAAAATCTTTGCACAAAAACAAACACCAGCAAAAAAAGACCGATATTTCACGCAAAACTAAAACTCCGCGACTTATTCAAACGGTCAGTTCATAATTTATTAATATAAGCGCAACTGTTTAAAATACTTTTTATAATAATTATTTTCAAAAGCGGTGCCAAGTTGAGTTCAGTTTATGTTGCTTGTAGCTTCTGTGACTCGTAACTTGTGACAGAATACCATGTACCTACCGCATCCTGTTTTTATATATATGCAGAAGGAAGTGCTTATCATATTCAACCCCCTTTACCTCTTCGCACCCAAGATTATCAGATGTCACCCAGTACAAGTAGTCACGAGGTGGCAGACACTTGTTGGTTTGTACATTGGCTGCAGGAGCGGAATCGGATGTTGCGCTGTACCACCTTGTATGTGTATACGTATACTCAGGCTTTGAGTCTGCACTCAATTTTGAGCAGTTTTTAAAAATATTCCGGATATCCGTTCAAAATGATGAGACTACGATTGGTGCTGCTAAATTACATAATCCTTGCATAAGGTGTTGTGTAGGCCAGCCTTTGTATGTAAACTCTGAAAAAGAGACATGAAGAAACTATAATCAGTTGGTGTTAGCATGAAGGACATATTCTTGAGTTCAGTTTTATTCTTATTGATACGTGTATATATACATATATACGAAACACTTGCAGTGGGTGATGCTCTCGACCTTATTTACAGAAAATAAGTAACTTCGGCGCTAGTAAATTACTGCCCTGTAAGATTCATGGCACTTATAATGGTCAGATCATATTGTTAGTAGCCAATATATGATGCCATCGTAGGCGTTTTATTATCGGATTACGGCTATGTCATATGAATCCTGGATTAGGTGACAACAATCCAAGCAAGTAACCTTTTATTGTAAAAGTTTTTGTTTGAATAGTTTAGCCCGAGCAGGGGATTATTGTTATAATTAAATGAAGTTAGATGAACTATTCTGGGAGAAATTAATATTTTTTATAGAGAACAACTGAAGAACCAAGAGCCATAGTTTCAGATAAATAATAATCACAACTTTAGATGAATTAGTTTTCTATTATAATTTAATTCATTTAAATTTTTTTATGCAATCCAACAAAATGTTCTATAGAATTCTTTAGAGTGAGTTCTTCAATTCTATGGACAATTCCTTGTAAATTTCTTTCAATGGTAGAGTGCGCATTTGGATTGATTATATCAAACTGTGTGTACTTATTTCGTATTAATGTTGTGCTATTAAATTTATTGTTGTTCATATACAACGTTTATGATTTTTTTAAGTAATGATATTAGCAAATAATAGTATGAAAATAGTTTAGAGAATATTTCGTTTATTTAAGATTATATCCAGAGCCGGACTGGTAGGACGGCGATCAGGCGCTAGCGCGATGGGTCTGTGGTCGTTGGGCTGGTGATTTCCGGTTTAATCGCGACCATACGTGTTTACCATGTTCTTTGATTAATTGTTGCGGTTGCAGTGCGATGAGCTATGAGTTAAAAATACTCAGAATTGTTCCACAACTTATAAATATACTGACAGGGCGTGGAGCCTAGGCAGATTGTGAGTGTTGCGAACATAGCATTGTATAGGGCAAACTTGGCACTCTTGTGGTTTCAAAAGCATTCACTTCTTTATAAAAATAATGCCAAATTTTTATTTCGAAAAACGCATTGAAAACTGTTTTTTTTATCGAAATCGGTCAATAAGGCTTGCAAAGTGTTGCTATACCTACGTGTACAAATTCGAAATTGAAAAGCAAGTATAAAAAAACTGTTTTCAAATTTCGGTTTTATTTTATAATTAAAAAAAAAAATGAAGTAATTTTATTTCATGTAAATCAATTTTGAGATATATAGATTATATACATGGCCAATGAGCAAAATTATTGTCAGACTTAACTTATAAGAAATTTCCAGTGTTACTAATAAAATACGGTAATACTGTAAGTACCGACCACGAAAGTAAAATTTCGACCGGCAAAATCAAAATACATACATCGTCCGTTAGTACTTTTGACAATAAATTGCTGAAAGTTACGGACATGGTGAAAACTAAGCATGACTAACTACGGAGAGTACCCAATAGAAGAACTCTGAATTTTTCGCCATTTGGTGAAGCAGTGGCATTGTTTTTGTTACTACATTGGGCCATATTGAAAGTGAAAGAGCGATTGAACTTCCAAGCGGTTACAAAATTTTTGCAACAACAAAGATTAAGGACCAATAAGAGTTCACTTCCCAGTTCCTTCACGTAGAAGCGTAAAAACTCGTTTTGGTGCATGAGGCAACCGTATAAATTTGCGGTCCTGATCAATAAAATTGTCAACATATCCTAATTTTACTTACCTATCCTGACGTGGTCTATCAGCTGACTAAATAAAGTTGGACAACAATTGATAATAATAATAAAAATTCAGAATGCTTATCATTTATTTTTCCGATGGACAAAGTAGCCACAATCGACAATATTTCTTCACCCATTGTAAATTGGAGGTAATTTTTTATTAAATTCAACTTGCTGAAACTTCATTCTAATGAGGCAATCGTCATTGGCAATTTCAGAGAAACTCGGAGTGCGGTTTGAATATTTAGATAGGATTCTAGAAGCTATAGTCGTGTATGACTGAAGCAAATCCATATACGGCTTTTCCAAACCCTCGGCGTTCATTTTGCTAAGAAGATCACCGGAAAGAGATCTAAAATCGTCGGAAACTTGATCCAATGTTTCGTAGAATAAAAGAAATTGGTGTACGAAGCTTTTGTTTTGTTGACATCCTGCTGTCATCATTTTGTGATTCGAAAAGTTCGGATGGGTTCCTTTTTCTTATCCTTGATTCTGTAACGTTTTCGGGTGTATCCAAATCTTCAGCAAATTTTATAGGATTTTTAAAAATTTCTTCCATATTAGAATCTTAAACCAACCTCAGCCTTGTCAAGTCGGTAAATTCAACTGGAAAACAAAAAATTTATTTGAATAAATAGTCATAGCTCAAAAATAATTTATATGTGTCAAATGCGAATGTTGCTAATATAATGTTTCCGCCCGCATTAGCAATATTTTTTTTAACGGCGCCCCTAAGCTTCACCGCCTGAGGCTGAGACAAACTCACAAAAAAGTGGTCGAATTAAAATGAGCCAATGGCCCTCTAATAGAAAGCTTTGTCTCTCTCTCTCTCTCTCTTGCTGTATTATGCCACATAAATTCTTCGCAATGATAGTGCTTTGAAAAAGTGATCCGGGTTTATATGGATATTGTCTTATCTAGTTGTAAGTTATCTCTGCCTGAGGCAAGTGCTTCCCTTGCATCGATCTTGTTGCCTCTTGAGTAAAAGTGTTGATCTCTCGGATAATGTTCTCAAAAAGAAACCCTACTTTAGTTTTAATTTTAAGTGCGAAATAGCCAATCACTCTTATACATATTTTGTGCATACGTTAAGTTTCCTGTATTCATATAAATTTCTTACTTCCTCTTCTTTATTAAATCTTGCAAATTCTAGAAAAAAAATCCAATTTTATCTATTATCTATGATTAGCGGCTCTATCTTTAGATTGGAATCTAACTTTCCTTGTTTGAAATTTGTAAATTTTTCATTAGTCGGTTGTAGGAACGTTTGCAAACATTTAACTTTATTCTGCTTGGTTCAGTGGGAAATGTTCGATTGCAACGACATGTATACCGAATATAAAAATGACTTGCTAATAGTAAACATTGTCATGTTCTGCACAAGCGCAAGCTCGGCTCGGTAAGGAATTAGTCTAATAAATTGGGTTATTAGCCTCTTATAAAAAAGTCATTTTTGAAGACCCTGAGAGGCTGGTTTGTCGTTATTTTCGCGGGCCGGTTTCAAGACCCAGTGCGGCCTGATTATATAGGCGGCTAAGGACTTGTCAGTCACGCTTTATCCTTGTGGTTGAGCGGGGTTGTACCACATCAATAGGATTTAGTAGACATGACAATGTTGCAATGGAATAAACGTGGGGTTATATATCATATTAATTTCTATGACTGAAGGAGATAAGGGTTTAACTCCAGAAATTTTAAAACTAAGCTAAGAATATTATGCTATGCTAAGCTCGGATATTAGTCTATTAAATTTCTAAAGTCAGAAAATGATATTGAGAATATTGTTTTCAATGTTTTGTTCAGTCTTCTATAACTAAAAAGATATATTAGTTAATTTAATTATTCTACATATATTTTTGCATTAAATAAATAGTTGGTTGACTTATAACATCATACATACATATATGGAATTAATGTCGTTTCTATAACTTTAATAGTAGCTGGGGCCAAAATGGATTGCCAAGGCTTAAACGGAAAAAATTAATAACAGGCAAGAACCAGACGGAAAACTTAGTTAAGGTTATAATTAAGAGAAAAAACAAAAATTAAACACGAGATAACGTGAAATTGCGAAGGAGTTGAAAGTGGGTTTTTTCAAGGTTTCGGCGAAATGTAATTCCCTAGCGGAAAATGTTCTTCCCGAAAGTTATAGATAATAAAAACATAAAACTTTCATATAAGGCATTTTCAACATAACCTCCAATGTTTCAGTTTTTTATTTTTTTCTATCGTAAAAATAATTCAAATTAAGTACATGAAATTTTGTGAAAGTATACCTTTTATTACATTGAATAAGCACAATTTTTTTGAAATCTGGGAAACATGTAGTTTCTGATATATTTACAATTTTTGGAAAAAAAAAATAAAAATTTCCACGGAAAACTTTTTCGGTGTTTTTTTCGATTTAAATATTCTATCCGGGTCCATTTCAACTGTTGGAATGTCTACTTTAAAATGGTCTATATATGTTGATGATTTATTTTTGAAGAAACTGCTTAAAATTCAGAAAAACCAAATACATGAGTTTTCGGATTCGAATTTTTCAAAAATTTTTATAATTTCCAATTTTTCTTATTATTTATTATTTCAATGAGAGAATTTACTTTAAATATTTAAAGTTGAACCAATTTAATTGAAGAAAGTGGCGGAAATCATCCTGAAGTTTAAATTTATCATGGCAATGCAGCGTACGGTTCTAAAAGTCGTAAGGTAAATTTAAAACTCACTCACTCAGTTAACATTTTTATTAACGTATTTTTTACTATTTTTTCACTAAACACAATAAACGATGAGTAATCTGTCTTAGGTATATTTGAATATTATAATTTTAATACATAATTTATAAGTAGAACAATTAATTTATTGATATTTTATATAAAAATGAAAAAATTATGAGAAGTTATGAAATTCTAATGAATTTTACATCGTTTGAATTATAGTTGTTGTTCTTCTTCATCAATAAAATTTTCAAATTCCGAAGGATCTTCGAGATTATCGGCATCTTCGAGCTTTACAATATCAATAACAAAATTCTTTGCTGGCTCTCCATATATAATCTCGTCTGATTCATCGTCTTCAAATATTTCTTTATTTCTATTTTAGCAGTTTTTATGACAATTACTGCATAAATTAGTACATTTTTGGTCGTGTTTTCAGCACATCACATCTTTGTTTACTACAACGACTTTCACAGCTGCAGATAATTATTCATAATAATTTTTCGGGAATTAAGTCTGAACTCTATGGGATAAATTTGCTCAGGAGTACCTAGATGTTCGTTCCAGCCGTGCTACATAACGTTTTTGTTATCGGGCTCATTGTCCAAATAACCAAGCCAAGTTTGCAATTAGTAATAAACTCTATTGCATGGTTGTGCAGCGGTTCCTGCAGTTGAAGGAAGTTTTTCCAATTTGAAAGTAGATTTGTTAGTTGGAAGTTGTTGATTTAATGACATATCAATTCAATTTTTTTACTTTGGTAAATACCCGAATACCAGCTATAAGTTGAGTTCCATTTTTCGCAGTAGTTATTTGTTCTGCATCTTTTTTAAAAAAAATACTACCTAGGCTTGATAAATTTTTGTTGATCAATAATTATTTTTTCCTTTTCAAGCAAAACTGGAAGTTTGGAACAATTAGATGTATAAAAGCCTAAGCCTGGTTTGTTGAAAAAATACTGAGACCATACGAATTTAGTTGATGCAGAAGTACTGGTAAATCAATATCTTGACCCACAACGATGAAAGTTTTATCATCGTGTTTTGCTAGTTCAACGGCAGTACTTATAATTAATGCCTTTGGAGATAAATAGGAATAGGTACTGCTTTAAAATAATATATTTGCATTGCTATTTCATGAAGACAGCTGGTTGTTATTGATGAGCAGTTTTTCTCTTAAATTTTTTCATTAAAATTCTCAATCCACACGTAGTGTTCTAAAAGGCGCTATCCCAAATTCTTCCAAAACTAGATGTAGTACTCCAAAATGAGCCCGGCTGCACTTTTGACCCGGACCCTCTTAACCCCCCCCCCCCGCATTTGACAACTTTATACGGGCTTGAGCCTTTTATAAGTACCTCTTGGATGAACCTTTTATGCATAACGTAAAAATTTTTTTATTAATTTGTTCTTCATTTAAAGCTTTCAGGTGATTTTCGCCACTTTCTTTAATTGATGGTTGAACTTTAGTAATATTACATTAAAGTAAATTCTGCTATTGAAATTTTATCCATTATTTACATAAATAATAAAAGAAATTAAAAATCATAACAAAAATGTAAAATTCGAGATCAGAAAAGTCATGTTTTTGGTTTTTCTCAATTTTAAGCGGTTTCTTTAAAAATAATCCATCAACATATGTATATATACAATTTTAAACTTGACATTTCAATGGTTAAAACGAGCCCAGACAGAATATTTAAATCGAGAAAAACACGAATAAAGTTTTCAGTGGAATTTTTTTTCGAAAATTGTAAATATGTATATGTTGTCGAGGTTCCACAAAAAATTGTGCTTATTCAATGCAAATAAAGGTATATTTTCACAAAATTTCATGTAATTTGAATTATTTTTACAAGAGAAAAAAATAAAAAATTGAAAAATCAGTTTTCCGCCATTTTATCGAAACATTGGAGGTTATGTTAAAAAATGCCTTATATGAAAGTTTTAGATATTTTTATTATCTATAACTTTCGGGAATAACATTTCCACTAGGAAGTCACATTTGACCGAAAATCGCAAAAAAAAAAAATCAACCCGTTAACCCCCCCCCCCCTCCCCCCCATCAATCATTTCGCAATTTCACTTTATCTAGTGTTTAGTTTTTGTTTTTTCTCTTAATTATAACCTTAACTAAATTTTCCGGTTGGTCCTTGCCTGTTATTAATTTTTTCTTTTCAAAAAAATATTGGCGCCAGTCTAAAAAGCCTACTTCTATTTTGAATGACTTTGTGTTACAAAACTAATTAAATCTACCAGAAGAAATATCGAGAATGCCATTTAAACATAAAAAAGTTTACAAAAAACAATTTTGCACTTCTATGTAGATCTAGTCTACAACGGTAAAGTATTACAATTGTGAAATGAGAACTAACAAATCTATTTTCCCTTATTAGAAATGCCAGAGTAAAATCAAAGAAAGTGGGTAGAAACTATAATCATTTAACTATTTATTATTGTTTTAAGCATGCTATCTTTGTGTAAATATATTCGTAATACGGTAAAAACCTGTGTCATAATTCTACAAGTTGGCCAATAAATAACTTACATTTACAAATTCAATTAAGATTTCGTTAATTAGTTAGTTTAAATTTCAGTCTTTTTAAATAAATATAGACATGGTAAACTTCTTTTACGTAACAGCTAATAATCCCACGATATATAACTCTTTATTACAGATATTAATGTAAAAAAGTATTAAATATTTATATAGGTGATCGACCATTTAAGAATTTTTATGATTTTTATCTATCTCTTTTTTACGCAATAATGGCAGATAATATTGCTTTCATTTCGTTAGACAGAATGATTTTTAAGTTTTCTGTCTATGTTATTAAAAGTAATGATGTCCATTTCAAAGTCCGCAGTAGTTTTTCATTGGCTTACAGAAAGAGACTTCTCTTGGTAGAATATGCTTGCGGAGCCATCCTATCAATCTAGCTTACCGTGCGATGCTACCAATTAAGGCGCGCCTGTTGAGTAAAGGCGAAAACACAATTCGAATGACACGATAATGTTAGCATTTTAGTTGTGGACAATGTTGCGTTTAAAATACAGTGATCACGATGCAACTAATGTGATTGACAGTTGTCACTGTTGAATTCGTTCTGAAAAAAAAAAAAACGAATTGGCAAGTTAAGCAAAACGTAAAACAAACAGCAATAAATTCAAAAAAATTCTTTATTAAAATAGAAAATTGCTCGTCCTGTTTCCCCATGAATTGATACGTCGGAGGTTCCCGTGCTTGTAGTCGATTGTAGGTGTTTCGTGTGTTTCTTTTTGATAATTAGGTTCCTCATTTTGAAGGCATATTTTGTTGTTCTAATGAAAATTAGTACGACAGCGCAAGCAGAAACTATACAATTGCAATCGAACTTATTCGTCGTACATTGCTTACATTGCAACTTTTGTTGCGCAGCATTTAAGGTGGCAGCTGCAAAAGTTGTAGTAGTGTTTACACGTAGTGAAATAAAGTTGCGTGCAACCTGCAGTTTTTGCTGCGCTCAGCTCAGAAGCTACAACCTTTCAAAAAAAAGTTGGAAAGGTGCTTACACACGCTGTTGCTTTGAAGCGAGAAAACCAAAGACTGAACAATCTGCATGGTTAAGTACACAACGCAATCCAACAAGCAGCAAGGAAGTAATATGACCTCCCGTGAAGAGTGATACCACTGCATTTCATACAGCAACCAGCGACATAGTAGCTGAGGAGACAAACCTAGTGTCAGCTACTATATCGCTGCCCGCACTAAGCAACTTGACTTCAGCTATGTACAGTTAGGAACAGCTTTAAGCCTTTGAACCCGAATCTTTTTGTAGTCTGGTAAATCAGCTACCCAACAATGGTTTTAATAAAGAAGCTAGAGTGGAGCAAAGTTTCAAAAATAAGGCTATTTTTTATTTCGCTCTGAATGTAGAGGGGAATTAGGGTGGTAAGGAGGTTTTCAATTCTAATTCAGCCTTTTGACCTCGGAGTACAGGGGTGTTGGTACTCAAACTTCTTCTGAGGATGTGGCCAATTTGATTCTGGACTAGATTTGTGAAAATATCCTAAACAAAACTTTGACTCCTCGCGGAGGGTACAGTATATTTTCTAATTTTTTAAAAGAGAGCGTTCTTTATTTTCGGAGATTTTCCATCTCCATATTCACTTTTTTAGTTTGTGTTATGTCCGATCTAAAAAACGCTTTCACTATTCCCCTCAACTAATTATCAGCTACAATTCGTAGAATTTTTTTTTACCGAAAGTGCTTTTAGAATAGGGGTTCAATATGCCATATTTCATATCAAACTTAAATGTCTCACTGAGTACTGTTCGCTTATATAGTCTTCTTCCCGATCATTTCTTGATCTTAATGAATAATCAAATGTCCTTAACTGATTCTACTGCTAATATTTTGAATAAGGATGTAGAAATCATCAGGCACCAGTTCAATGAGGTAAATGAAAACTAAATAATAACAATAATAAATAATAACATCAACAACATCACAGAAGAGCTTCATCAATACAACACAGCTATATTTTTATGTCATCAGTCATACAGTATACGTAAACGAAATCAGCTTACCGATGCGTACAAGTTACTATGCCAGACGTGATTGTAGACACACAACACGGCAAGATAAATCCTCACCTTTCTCCGAGATAGTTAAAATTAGAACTAATTACGACAAGAGAAAAAATTATAATTGGTCGAAGACCAATAATATTATACCCTAGATGAAATCGTTGACATCTTCAGTGTAACAATAGATAAATTTTGTTTAAATATTTTTAGATGTATTGTCCGTGGCTGCTTATT